>JASMMZ010000003.1:25540728-25630903 GCA_038502455.1 Anisogramma anomala
TTCAGTTGTCAATCTAAGTATTCAGTCTCAGTATATTCTGAATAGCCTCACGGCTTTTGATCATTACTTGTACGGTTGCGATATTGTTTACTCAGCACCTCTGCTACCTTCTTGATAACATAAACCCTCTGACACCTGCTATATACTCACGGGTATTTAGTGTGATCATTACAAGGCTATTCATAATACATGACATTGCGAATAGAAAACACTATGAATACCAAAATTAATCGCCAAAAAGTTAGTAAAGCTAAAGTTGGCTTCAGCGCAGGTGAACAACTATCGTTATTAGGGACAACAGTAGTTTAGAATATCATTAGATCTATTACGTTCTATATACTTAAGTCTTTTAATCTTTTCCTTCTTTTTTGAAGAATATAAAAATCCTCGATGTTAACGTTAACATTAACGCCAACAAGCTGATTAAAAACGATTAAAAGTTTCCACTCGCCCTTAAGTAGAGGCACATATGGTTTTATCTTTGAGGTCCAAAGATAACGATATTGAACCTAACAAAGTCAAAAATACGTTAATTATACCGGCGTTTTAACCACCTAGCCGTTAACAGGCTATATAAAGTTTTGAAGTCCATAGAGCGTAAAGATTAGAAATACTTTGCTTAAAAAGCTATCGAAAATTTTTCTCATCACTGCCAAACGTATGCTTAAGCCTCTCGAAATTTCAAATTTACACTAAAGAATGAGAAAGACTTTAACTATAATGTTTTTGTTAATATATTTTACTTACATAACAAAACTATGTTTTACGTCGTTCATTCCGTAACCTCTTTTTACGAAGTTAAGTTTTTAAGGACTTTGTTAATACAGGATACGTGTGAAAAGCTAAGAATACTATAAATTAATTCGTATTTCGGCACATTAAACGTCGTCGCCCACGAAATTGGTACGAACTTTGCAACGATAAAGTTCCAGGAAAACGCCAAGATAGTAGGGATTTAGTGTAAACAGGTGCTTGTAAAAGCCTACTAAATCATTGGAAAGGTTGAAAGGGTATACGCTTTACTTCGTTAAATATATAACATCCTCGCGTTAGAAATTGAAAGCTTTACAAATTAGGATGCACGCCTTTAAATAGCGGTAGAAAGCCTAAACAAAACTATAGGCCCCGATGGCTTAGTGCCAACGTCATTGGTATTTAGAGCGTACTTACGTTTAACGAGTGAATCTACACTATTAGCAAATACCTAGAAAAAATCCGTAACCTACGGTAAGTTACTGAAGAAACTACGAAAGGAATCGGCACGACGCTCAGTTAACAACGTTTTTAACACCAGGAATATTCCTGCGATAATCGACGTGTTTATTTCACCGTTATAAAGTAAAGTTTTCGTGTGGCGGAAGCTAGGTAAATGGGATGGCCTATATAAGACCTTAAGTATCGCCAACTTTAAAGTAGTTCTTAAAATTTCTAACGTCTCTACAACGTTTTTTACTATTCAGATTGATTAAATCGTATATTAGAGTAATTAACAATAAGACCTTTGAACTAAGAGATTAAGATATTATAAACCTCCTCTATCTGTTATCAATATTCCGATAAAACGTCGCTGGTGTGGAAGACCACTAGAAAAAACCGTTAAAAAGGAGGAATACATACCAGGTTATATTTAAAATACTACTTAAATAAGTGGGAAAAAGAAAAACGATGAAAACTTGGCATTAAAACTCCAGGCACAAGGTATTATTAAAACTTTCTGTAAACCCTTTAATAAAAGTAACAGGGTCGAAATTGACTGCCTTCAAACTCGAAGAGGTGTTGAATTCGTACCTAAAACCGACTTTAACTTCCAAGACCCAAATATTACGATCTTTAAGTATAGGATTATATACGAGGTCAAGGTCAAGACTACGGGTCGGCCATACAAAAGATTACGTTTAATCGCTTGAGAATATGGTAATAAAGGAAAATATTGAATCATTATGTAATCTCCAACGATTTAGAAAATGAACCAACGCTTGGTAGTTGTTTTAACAATAAGTTTGCTAACCAAGACTAAAAGCAAATTTACACTTCATAGCCAAGATATAACGCAAGTTTATACGTAATCAGCGACCAATTTACAACGAATCGTCTTTCTAAAGTGACTATAGTAACTAAGTACCACCTACTCTCCAGGAACGGTAATAGAGTATATCAATCTCTTGTATAGACTAATTAAAGCAGACGTCAATTAATTCTTAACCTATGACTCGTACTTTAAGTAATGACTAAGTATAAAGTTTTTAATATACGACCCGTATTTTCTAGTAACGCAAAAGAGGTATCTCAGCTTAATGGGTATATAAACAGAAAATACTCTTTTTGTCGAAACTACTAGCTTTGTTGTATCGAAATAACAAGCAATTAAAAATTTTAAATTCTGAAATTATAAACCGGTTATGACTTTGGCGAAAGGTAACTAACTTAACTTTAACGAATCGTTAATCCGCATACTTAGTATTAATATTAGCATTCATTTTCGCTAAAATAGCTAAAGCGTTCATTAGGCTATAATGAACAAAACTAACGGAGCCAAACCTTAACGGTACTTAAAATAATGCGCTCGTGGTAGCTATATTGCAACCTCATACCAATTGGAAGTTCCATACGACTTATCGATTGCGGTGTAAATACAAAACTTCACAGATAAAAACTTTCACCGGCTATATTAAAGTTTTGAGTAACAAATACAAAAATTGGACCGAGAGATTAATATAATCCCGATTAACCTATCAGATGCTAAGTTAATGATTTTGACGGATAGTTTCTTTGTAAAAATATACCGATTTGTCTTTACAAATCTGCTTTTTTATTAATTTCGTTAATGAATACAGGCAGAAGGACCAATTTATAATTTTCGGTTACCTAATACATTAGACTTTCGTTAAATGTAAAAGGATTATACGAAGCGTACTAGCTTCGAAGATTTACGGAATAATATCTGGCTTTAATTGAGGCATAATACTATAGGAAACCCTTAAGGTTAATACCAAGTAAATACAGATTTCCTCTATCCCGGTAGTAATTTATACCGATTCGAAAAGCCTGTTCGAATACCATTCAAAGCTCGAAACCACCAGTCAAAAACACCTGATAATCAACTTAATAATACTCCGCGAAGTATACTAAGTCAGGAAAATCAATTAATTCCGATATATTAATGAAAAGGATAATCCTACAGACGCTATAACTAAAACATCGCTGAATAAGGCCTTTAAAAGGTTTGTAGACAATAATAGACTGATTATACGCATTAAGGATGACGTTAACAGGCCAACCTATAAAGCAAAGTCACATGATAGCAAACAAGAATATATTATCAAACTGAAAGAATTCCAGGAGAATAGAGATAGCGAATTCTTAAAGTATTACAGTGACATTGATGGTAACAATGGGTTAATTAACTCATGTAGATTTAATAAGACTAAATGGTAGCTTGACCTATGTTAATTAAAATACCCTATGGTATCAAGGGGTGTATTACCAGTAATAAAAGTATAATAGTGTCCGTAGTAACCTAATTAACTTACGTGGGTTAATTAAAGTGGTAGATAACTTAACCCATGTGTGTTATAAAAGCTAATGGCTACAGGAGGCAATACGCATGAGTATGTAACAAAAAAACTTGTGTATGTGAATTAATGAAGCCGAGACTCGAAGCCGTGGGGAATTAAGGCAATGAGGATTAATTTAGGTGTAAAAGTCAACTGGAATTAATAGGATTCCGGCTATTTAATGAGAACATAATTCGGCGGTAACCGAAAAAGTTTGATTGACTAAATTAGTGTACGTGTACAAAACGAAAAGCCGCCAGTATTATATTAGTAGTAATTGGAATTCAATAGATTAACTTTACTTATAGTAAAGTTAATTATAATAACTATAAGTTGAGTATATTGTTTATGTGTCTGCTTTATTAGCTATAAATTAAGTACAGTATTCGCCCACTTCATACTAAGGTACGAGTCAAGCAATAAGCTATACAAATTACTGTGTAGACCGACTAGCAGTTTACTAAACCTAAAACAATACATCCACCATATGACTACGCAATACTACTGTTACTTTGACTAATCCAATCGACAACATTGCAACGTTTGAAGCTCTACCAACAGTAAATTCAATATTTTCTATACAAATTAATATTTATCCTCACATAATTTATGTATTATCGTAGTCTCTTACACAAAAAAACGTGATTTAACACAGGAATGTTTCTCTAGTTATTGAAATATTTTTCATTGGACCCGTTATCTATTAACGTTATTGAGTTAACCGTTGAATTCCTAATATAATTCGGAAAAATCTGGAACGTAGTTGTCGTTATCAGGTAATTCAGCACGACTTTGAATAAAAAACTATGTGGAAACCACATTGATATCGTTTGTAAGGACAGTTTTCTACGTAAACTTTGCTATAAGAGCTTTTTTTCGTACGAAGTATCGTTTTAATAACGCAAATGTACCGGTAACGACTTTTAACTATCAAATTATATTCATAAACGTATTTAATTTATCAAAGTTGTGGTTTTCCGTACGTTTAACCTATTCACGACTGGTGTAATTTCGTTGAAGAAATATTATTAGTAAATTTCGATAAACCGCTATTATTGTTATAGACTCAGGCTATTAGCTATTGAGCCTACAGGTTACCTGACTGTGCATGTAACGGGATGGGCAGTACCCGGTCTGGGTCTAGCCCGGGTGCGAACCGAGCAAGGTTCGGGTACAGATCAGGTACGGTCTGTATACGGCATATGTAAAGGCACGTGATAGGCTGGACCCTGGTCCTGTCCCAGGGTCCTACAAATTAGGCTATGATAGCCTTTTTTAATTTTCCTCCGCACTTTAATAGTAAATTCCATTTGATACCTACTTAATTTACCATCATAAGTCAGATGATAATATATTAATCAAGTTTTCTTTTATTTTTTCAAAAAAAAATTACGATAAATGATTTCATAATAAACTTTAATAATTTGGCGTTAAACGTTAATATTATGAGAAAAAATAGGTCGTTAGTGAATACTTAGTTTTTTACCTTTATAAATATATCTTTTACCCCTTCCAAGCTGATTTAAACTGATATCTTTCGTTTATAAGATACCGTAAACTATATCGTATCGGTTATAGAATAATTATAATAACCGGGTAAATCAACTTTAACTATCGACATTATATCTGACTTCTTTTGAATTATCGCGAATATTTAACAATTTAAAGTCGAATTAACCGCGATTTGTATTAGGTTTTCACTGGTTTAGGGTGGGCGGAAACGATATAATTAATCATAATTCGACGAATTAACTTTTACGTAGGTGGCGACGCGCTAAACGATTAAACTTATATCAAAAGCACATAAAATATAAATTAAAAAGGCTTGGTATATGTTTTTTTACGTATAGAGATATTTTGGATATTACTATATACCCTTATAAATAGTATACATAAGCTAAGTAGCAGTTCAATATATTGTAGAGTACACTCCTGCAGGGTGCATGGTAACGTGTCACGCTGCAGGATGCACTCTTAAAAGACGCAAAGTGCATCATGCATAGATCGGTCTGAAATAACTATTCCCAAACCAACGGAAATGCATAAGTCGGTCTAGAAGAAGTATTCCAGAGGAATACGCTCTGAGTAGAGGGTTTATAAGCCCTCAACCATGGCGTACACCTCTAGATACTTCTTCTTAACTTATCTTCATCTTTATTTTGTACTACAACTACCAATTTAACGATTACTCTTCTACTTACCTTATTTTACGTAAATAAGTATTTAAACCCTACCGATACTAATCAGTAGCCTACTCGGTCGAATACAAACAGCCTAGGGAAAAAAAAAAACACAAGTTAAATACTTATAACGGGATGTTATAACGGTCTCAACTATATATACTCCAACACTTCGTTTTTACAAGAATTATACGCCGACGTGTACAAAGATTATAAAGACTGAGTAACTTAAAAAAGGCAATCTTTAGTATGATATCATTAACCTTTATTTGGCGCTCTATCTTCTAAAAGCTCCATTACGCCACCATTAACCTTTATTTAACGCTTTAACGTATCCAGATACTTTTTGGAGAGCGTCCTATTACGTACTAGGCCACGTAAGCCAAAAACCACCAAGTTTCGGAACCCTTTGTTAAGACCTATCTGATTTTTACGAACCACACGCTTTAGTAAAGTCAAGATCGGTTACATAGAAATAAACAACCCGATCTCCCTATTAAGATCGGTTACATATAAATAAGTAACCCGATTACCTTAACAATATCGGCTATATACTAAGTAATCAACCGACTCCCTTCACTAAGTTTTATTACAACACGCTAATATAAACAGATTACTATACACCGGAGTACACGACAACTCGACATTTCCCTTACCTTACCCAATTTTCTATATCCGCCCTATTTATTTTAAGTTTATCCAGGTTTGCCTTGTGTATTTTAAGTTTGGTACCTGTAACATTTTGAGTTTTCCTAGCCGTTTAGCTAGTATGGCGCTACTAGCGTTAGCAAAAACTAATTTAAAACGTTTAACTAGTTTACATGAGTATTATTCCGACCGCTTTAATTACTTTATTCGTTTTGTATTCGCCAGACTACCCTAAACTTGAGATATATCTAGATACAATACGAAATTACTACACTTCATCATATCGCCTAAACATCACAAAACAATTGCAACTATAGCCCTAAAACCAATAATACTGGAGGAGGCCAATGCTTTCTTTAATATCCTGGTCAAATATATGGGAATCAAAAAGGCTATAATGCAGGAGATAGAACTGGGCTTTTAAGACAACATTATCGATTCACTAGTTAAGGAACTAGAACCCTATATCGTAAATACATACATTCTAGCCACCATATACCGTTACTAAAGGAAGTAAATTCAAGGACCTGACTTACTAAACGATTTTCATAACAATTTTTCGATCTAAACATTAGATATATAGCAAAGGATAAACCTTATTATTTCCAAAGATTTACGAATTCAATTAAGAACTAGAGGCATTAACATCTTAGGAGACAGAAATTGGCGCCTTGTAAAAGTTCTATTCGAAATAACACAGCTTGCCGACGTATCAGATTAGAAAGATAAAGATTTGTACCTTATGGACTTTATAAAGAGGTATTACTTTACGGAACTAAAAAGGCTATTATTGAAACAAGGGGGACTACGCGTAAAATTATATAATCCTATACCCTAGGCCAAGAGTAAAAACCATGGGGAAGAAAAACAACTACAATTCTTATTCACCATACAAGTACAATACACCCTTATACCGGCTTATACGATAGCGTAAAACCGAATACCAGACCACTTCCCAAATACTGAAAATGATCCGACCGGCTATAATAGAGTCGGCCGAAATACAAAGAATAACCCGCCCTAGGAATCTACAATCAACCGAAACACAAAAAACAACCTAACTCAGGAGATAATAAACAGTGTAAAACGTCAATACGTGTTATACGGACCAATACCTTTTAACTACAACCCTTACTGCGATCTCCTACCACATCGCTTCCCTACGGATAGGAGCAACCCTACGAAGTTAACCAACTTTACTATGATATGAAATAGGGATAACAACTACAATAGCGAGACGTACGATATACTTAACACATATGAAAGACTAAATATTAAACCTATACAATTTTATGTTATCTTACCTGGTATACTCTTCATGTAAATTAAGGAGTGATACATATACTACTTTACACAAATAAATATATTCGCAAAGTACTACAACCGCTTTAAATTCCACTTTAACACCAAAATCAGTTACGAGCTATACGATGAAAATTGGATTGAAACAACGTGGGAATTTGTAAAAAGATAGCAGGAAAATACCAATAAAAACCCCTAGTAAATATTTACTTCCCTATTAGCAAAGTTCCGGAAATTACAGGTAGCCTTAAAACCGAAATACAAAGGCGACAAATTATTTATTTCAATAGTGACAAAAGCTTACCGTAAAACCTATATTTCAACCTTACCTTTTTTAAACCAGAAAAAGATCTGGAGGCCTTTTATACAAGCTTTGAAATATTACTCGAAACCTTTATACGGCGACAGGCAAGCTTTGGATCAACATTTATAACTGACAAAAGCGAAGGCCACATTGCCAAAGCAAATCTCGCTGAAACCATTTACTATATTTTGAACCGAAGGTTTAAAGTTTACCCAAGGTAAAACTAACGCCTAAGGTATAGGTATTAAGGGGGAAATACTGGCAATAGAAAATAAAAACGATTATTCGAAAATGAAAAAAACGTACTAAAACCATAATAATACTTGCAGAAAGATAAACAGAGCCTTACAAGTTTGTAAAAGAGGTGTATTATATACGATAAAGTCGGCTACTGGTTTATAAACCATCCTGTTTACGAATAAACTCGGATTGAACGACAATTTTAAGCCGAATATAATTTTGAGGTTCGGATAGAAGGTAATTTTACAATATACGTAACCGAATACGAAGACATGGATAATAGAATCGACGTATATCTTTACGAAAATAAATCAGGAAAAAACGACCTTAAATAAAACGATACCTACCTGTCAGCCCACGACGATAAAAACGCCCAACGTATTTTTCCCAGTTTGCAGAATACCTCCTTTTTATATATTACAGACCTGGATTACGTAAACTAAGTTTTCAACGCTAATATAATGTCATAATTCACCCTTTTCAACAGATACAAAACCAGGTTTTAAGGCATTATACCTAATATTAACGTAATCGAGATCTCGATGGTCGGAAAGCGACAATTCAACGTACTTACGGCAAATTTTCAGAAGTTTCGGCTAAACCGAATAGGAAAACACCGAAAGGTTCTATTTGGTAAAGGTAAGGCGATATCGCTCGGAACGGTCGTTATAAATACGCGTTCCGGACCGATTAAGTTTTACGTAATATATTTTAAAACGTCATTTTCACTCTTATTAGCTAATATAAACAAGCTCGGAATTAAGGTTCGGAATACGACTGATGAGCTTATTTGCGCCTTAGATAGCGTATCTATACTACTTAAGCTTAAATTCATCCACTTATGGTTTTTCCCGAAAACACATATAATTGAAGCTATTTATTAAACTTAGCCAAAAATACAAGCTTTACACCGAAAATTCGGATATCCAACTACAAAACGCCTTTTACGCCTATTCTACGTTGTAGGCTATATAAATATAATGAAAAACGTACTTAAAGCTATCGAAAAGTTTTGTTATAAGTGTTAGTTTTTTTTACAGGCCTTACAACGGTTTAAATTCCGCCTTTAAAACGACATGGATTTTAACTACAAAGTAATTATTAATATTATATATTTAGACAGCCTATCGGTTTTCCACGTCGTCAATACGGCTATAATATTCCAGACCACCAAGTTCATACGAAATACCTTTACTTTAAATTATTAAGACGCTTTAGTTAACTATTAGTTAAACATTTACCTTGGGCCTTAAAACTGGATTACGTACAATGCCGACATAGATTTTAATTTCATCGAGTAACGTACGAAAATTCGAATATCCGGTAACAAGTATAAACAAATCCTAGTAAAAGCCTTATAGGGTATTGAAAAGTATAAACAATACTATAAACCACTAAAAAAGCATATATAGTATTATAAAAAAAAAACTAAAGGGTATTAATTCCAATTAATCAATTTTTTTAAATAACAGTTAACGCCGTTAACAATAATTTTGGCACAAGTAAGCTTATTCTTACCTTTCTCATTTTTGGTATTTACCCAAGGATTTACACAGACTTTACCTCATTACTATCTATAATATAAGACGTCAATATTATAGCTAAATCTATAACGATATTACGATTACTACGAGCGAAGAATAATATACACAAAACTTTAGCTATAAGAAATAGCCTATAAGAAAATGACGTGCTAAACCTATTATTATGATCTAAGGTTTTAGTTTGGAAAACAAAAGATAGATAGGCCGGCCCTTAGAGGATTAATGGATTTAGAGGCTATAATATACTCGTTAATTTGTTAAACGGAACGAGTTCGTTTCGTTAGATAATAGTACCAAAATATAAGAAAAATAAGGAAAGAAACGACTCGAAACCATAAAACGAGTAAAACTATATGCGAAACATTACTCAAAACAACGGATTTAAACCGAATTTAACTCTAGCCTTACCCCTGAAATACGAATCTAACCCGATTACACTAAACTAAATCGGCTTACATATACCAACCCCACCAAAATCTTGACACCGACGCCCCCTCGGCTTCAAAACCAAAAAACACCTCAGAAACTTTGTTACGAACTCTTTTATCACGCAAAAAGAGATAACGAACCGCAAACTCAACATAAAATTTCGCTGCAAAGGCATTATCACCACCCCGGGTACCCTATTCGCATAATTTACCTAAACGGAAATTTTAGCCCTTATCAATTAAGGCGTATTTCACTTTAAACGTTTTAGCTCAACCGTTTACGATGCCTACAGGATCTTCCCAACCCGCCTCATCTACTAAATTAAGGATAAAGTCGAAAATCCTTACGAAAAAAACCGTTAAATCGTTAAAAAGTATAACGACAAAGGCAAAAAGGATATTATAACCCAATTACCTACGTTATGACGAGTTAACTATCGCCTAATTCTTATCTTCGCGGCTTTCCTTAACGAATCTTATATCCTATATATCGAGTTTCGAAACATAATATAGGCTTATACCTAATCTAAGGAGCGGATTAAACGACAGATCTACGCCGATATACCTAAAGACTTTAGGTAATATCACCCGCCTAATACGATCTTACGTATTTTAAAACCCCTTTACAACTTAGCTGAAGTTAGCGTCTACTGGTACAACGTCTATTAAAAACACTATAAGGAACAGCTCGAAATAACCAACTTTATTTTCGACCCATACCTTTTAGTATTAACGATCCATTTAAAAGGCTCTATATTAACGGGTATATAAACGGACGATACCTTAACGTTATATAACTTTTCATTTACCGTATCCTAAAAGAGAAAACTTTTAAAGGCCGGTTTAAAAGCTAAACCTAAAACGTACCTAATAAAAGATAACGTTATCGATTCCTATAACGCTATAATTACCCTTCGGAACGGCACTTTAAACCTTACGTAAAAGGGATAGCTTAACAAAGTTGCCCTTATCACTTTTCATAACGTAAAACGAGCTGACGAATATAGATATTAATGTGTACGCGGCGCTTGAATTACTTTTATAGTACAATGAAAGACGGCATTAAACCACTCGGTCTCCGTGTAGTGCCAAATCAACCTAACGGACTATACGTATAAGGCGCTTAACAAGCGTCTTCTATAGTAAATATACAATCCAAGAGCGGTTAACAATTTTTATCGCTAGATATATGTATTATAAAACTGTTTATTTTTACTAACGGCTTTTTTACCAATGATAACGACTATAGTTTACAAATTGGTTTCATTCTAGTCCTCAACAACGAAATACCGACCCGAAACGTCTTTATTCTTCGTAAAAACATTATCCATTAGATCTTTACTAAGTACAAAAGGGTTACGAAAAGCGTCCTTATTTTTGAGATTTATAATATAGTTAGAGGTTTCGATTCGAATATAACTATAGCGATAATAGTTCGGATAATTATTTTTAACTTTTGTTTACTCCCTGTCCTTCTAATAATTTGTATTGATTTTTTCGCTTAATAAGTATTTGGTTAAATGAGGTATTACGAACTAAAAACGGTTAATAATCGATATTATAACTTTACGCGAGTTATACAAATGCCAGGAAATCTAGAAAACTAGATAAATTAATAGTAAGTTAAACCCAATAAATATAATAACTAAGATGATATCAAAAGACGCTCTAAAAACATTTATATCGATAAATAAGTTATTTATTAAGGTTATTAGAAAGGTTTTACGACTTTGATAAACCGTTATACTAATTTTCGCCGATTCTAATCAGTTTGTCAATACATTTCGCACCGATTTACGTTCTACCTTTATTTAAACAAACCATTCGCCTTAATCGCTGATTTTACCTTTATTAGACACGACCATTCGCGCCGATTAACGATTTTCTTTTTTTATTTGATTTTAAGATATCTTAATGATACAAATTACATTTTTAACTTTAAATATTTGTTCTATAAAAAGCTATAAAATTACTATATAGCGTATTATATTATAACAGAGTATATCGGCCTATCCCCGAGGGTATTTTTTTACCATCAAAGGAAAAGAGCAATATTGCCGCGTCCTTACCATCCCTCCCATTATTTTCCCCCTTTATATTAGCGTTATCTCTATTACCATTTACGACGTTATTAATGTTAACGAGGATATAGCTTTACATATTATTGATTATACCCTTAAGTAAAGGTGTAAAAGAGGGATTAACCTTTTTATGATGACGTACGATAACTCCGTCGAACTCGTCTACGTAATATATACATAGGCTCCGTTTCCAGGCGGCAACGGCGGCTACCTTCTCTCTAATCCGTTGGTTAACACCTATTACTAATGAATATCCACTTATTTTAATCATTTACGACTATTCATTTTTCGAATCACCCTAAATAGTACTTTTTACTAAAGGCGGGTTTTTAAGAATTCGGTTAAAATTTTATTGAAAAGCCGGCGGGCGCGTAATACGGCCTCCATTTACGGCCTTAAAACTACTGGAATGGGGGCTTACAAGTTTTCAATCCATTTGTAGCGGTCATAGAGAGCCAAACGGCCCCTGTTTTCATAGTAATCGCTAGTAAACTTACCCGCGGCTGTAAATGCGATACACGACACGTAAGGCGTATTTATTAACAGCTTAAGACTACGGATCCGGGTACGTCGTTTTAACGCTTGACGTGTTAAAAAGGCTTTACAGCGTACCCTAACGATACGAAGCTCGAGGCGGCGGAGGAGATCCGTTTTGTACTTCTTATTTACCAAAAAAAGGGTTAAAGTTATATAAACAAGGAAACTAGGATATATATATCTTAAGAGGATAAGATTTATAACCTTAGGAGTCCATCGCTTCTTTAACAAATTGGGGAATGGGGAGGGAAAAGAGGGCGAGGTGGAGGTAGTGGCTAGGCTGGGCGGCGTGGCAGCGGCGGGACTAGGCGGCGTGGCAACGGCAGCGGCAGAACTTAGCGGCATAGCGTCAAGCGACGTGGCGGGAACTAGCGGTGTGGCGATAATGGAGGAGATGTCTCCCGACGAGGGCGGGCTACTACTATTGGTGGTGGTGGTGGTGGTAAAGGTAGTAGCGGCTATAATGGTGGTAGGAGCGGCGGCGGCGGCGCGCCGCCGCTTACACATCAGACAGCGCCTTATGGTTTGGTTTTTGCGCGTCATTTGGACAGAGGAAAGGTTAGTTATAAGTATTGGCTAAATAACTTACTTAGTAAAGCGGTTTGTTTTGGTTAAGGGAAATAAAGTAAAATGGGGATACGGCTTGGTTTATTTTAAGGGAATAGAGGTTAAATTGAAATAAGGACTTGTATCTATATGGATTACGCGCCTTTAAAAAAAAAGAGGCCTTACCTAAGCTGATAACGATATATCTTTTTATACTAACCCAACACGTAATTACGTAATCAACCTTACGTAATCACGCTTACGTAATCAACCCCTGTGAACCGGTGTGATTACCCTTGTTAATCACGAAAAAGACGCTATTACTAATTATATCGCCCCTATTTAACTACACGAACCAAACCCGAATTACAATCACCACCTCAGCCAAACTTTACTAATCCTAACCGAACTTACTAATTTAGACCTTTTACGATTAATACGACAACTACACTATTACTACGGGAACTACTAATTTAGACCTTTTACGATTAATATAGCATTACAGAAACTATTGATTTGAACCTATTGTAATTAATATTACAAACAATACTATCACTATTGCACTATAGGTACGAAGTATACAAAGAAGAAGAAGAAGATTTCCTATATAGATATTACTATATACCCTTATAGATAGTATACATAGGCTAAGTAATAGTGCACTGTATTACAGGGTATACTCCTGCAGGGTGCAAGGTAACGTGTCACGCTGTAGGCTATATTCTTGCAAGACGCAAAGTTCATTATGTATGGATCGGTCTGGAATAACTATTCCAAACCTACGGCAATGTGTGGATCGGTCTAAAAGAAGTATTCCAGAGGAATACGCTCTGGGTGGAGGGCTTATAAGCCCTCACCTGTGGCGTACACCTCTGGATGCTTCTTCTTGACTTATCTTCATATTTATTTTATACTACAACTACCAATCTAACGATTACTCTTCTACTTTCTTTATTTCACACGAATAAGTATTTAGACCCTACTGATAGATATTATATGGCGGCGGTCAAGCAAGCGGTTATGACGTATTACGAAGCCGGAAAACACGAAAGTATGTATAATATAAGGAAATTTTTCGACTATATCAAAACGGCTTTTCATAACCTTTATCGCGCCAATAAGGTATTAATCGAACTTAAAGGTTTAGTTATAAATAATAAAGACTTATATATATTATTCGTTATTAGGTTCGAAATACTTTTACTTCAACGGGCAGTTTAAATTGACTTTTAACCATAAAGTATAATTACTTACATTTCCGCGTATCGTTACGTATCTGCGACAAATTCATTGCGGTAGTTATTAATCGGATAAATTATATCGTAGCCTTAAATAAGTATCGAGAATTCTTTAACGAATTAAAATCTTTGAATTTACAACAACGTTTTAATCGTTAACTAACAAAACCTGTTTAAGCCTAACAGCCGAATAGTAATACATTTATAACGAAAATTTATACCCTTTAAACGTTTTCGTTAAGAAGCTATAATAATCGCAACTAATCATTTAGATATCGCGGTTATTTATTTTAATAAACCCGTTCGATACGTATTAAAAACTAAAAATGTAAAACGACGTAGGCGATAATAAAAGAATATTAAACTAAGCTTATTTATGAGAGTTACGTATATTATAGCTTATCGAATTATTACCAACGTAGTTACGATTTCCGCCCGGTATTATCTTTTACGTAGGTATATGCGATTTAAGTCAAAAGGGTAAAGGAAAGTTCCTTATTAATAGTGATAGGAAACCCCTAACTTTTAAATACAATTTCGTTTAAAGGTGATATAACTTTAACGACGTAATTATAAAATCGAATGAAAAAAGAGTTTAGTTAAATTAAAATACGTATAAACTAAAATCCAATTTTATCCTTATACTTTTTAATAACATTTACTTGTTGAATATTTAAGTCGATTTTAACTATAATTATTATTATACTTTAAATAAGGTTTTGGTATACCGATTAAAAATAAAGTAAATTCGGCTATTATATTTGCGAAATTTCGGTACGATATTAAGTTTACGGCAAAATAAATGTATTACATAAATAGCCAAGTTTTGTATAAATATTAATAAATATTTAAACCCGATATCAATATGTATCATTCCCGGAATAACGCGGGATATAAATTTTGAAATGTTTTGTATATAATATTAATAGGTAACTTTAAACGTGGGCGGTAGTTGTTTGGTGGTTTAAAGTTAAAGAGGCTTAGTTGTCGACGTAGTAATAATACGCTTTAAAACGGGAGATATATAAGGCGTGGTTTGTTCGGTTTTCCTTGGATTAACATAACGTTCGTATGGAGAGGTATAACGTACGGGGGACTCGTTTTGAATAGATTATATTATAAGTCTTTATGAGATAACGCGGATTTTACAAACGATGGCGACAACTACGTTTAAGGGGAAAAAATATTAATTACGTTTTTTACCAAAATTAGTTAAATTTCGCGACTTATTAGATAAGGATAAGGTTATAGCCATACCTTTATATAAGGGGAAATTCGATTACTATATTTATATTAAATCGAATAAGGATAAAGTTTTACTAAACCGACTTTAGGAACTGTTATATTCGATATTACAAAATTAACTTTTTAAGTTTTAACGACAGGTTACGGAGTTGATAAATAAGGGTGAGGTTCGGGTAAAACTTTTATCGGCGGTAACACCGGTATTACTTATTCGTAAACTGAGGGGAGAATAACGGTTTTATATATATTACCAGTTATTAAATAAAATTATAAAGTAGAACAGTTTTTCCTTACCTTTAATTAAGGATATCTTACGTACGTTGTCGAAATCTATATAGTTTACGAAGTTGGATGTTCGAACAGCGTTTCACCGTATTTTAGTAACACCTGAATAAAAGGAATTAACCGCATTTTGTACGCGATTCGGTTTGTTTAAATAGTTAGTTACCTCCTTTAGGTTAGCGGAAACGTTAGCGATATTTCAACTATATATTCATTGTATAATAGAGGATATTTTGAATCCTTTTGTTATAACGTATTTAAACGAATTTTCAAGTTTTTTTTTAGGTATTAAGTAAAACCATATAGCGAAAGTTCGCGTGATTTTGTGACGTTTTCATAATACGGTGTTAAATGTGGATTTGAAAAGGTGCAACTTCGTAGTTAAAGAAGTAAAATACCTAGGCTTTATTATAACGGTTAGGGTAGGTATTCGGGCCGACCCCGAAAAAGTTCGGGTAATCCGCGAGTGGAAATTACCACGTACGGTCCGGAAGGTTTAAAGATTTTTAGGTTTTATCAATAATCTTTTAAAACTAGCGGATTATTTTGTCCGCCTAACGAAGTAAAGTATTTTTTAGGTTTAAACGAAACGGAAAGAATATATATTTTTTAAGTTTAAAGAATGCCTTTATTACAGCCCTGATTCTAGTATATCAAGATCTAGGTCTGCTAATAATAGTGGAAACCAATTATTTGAAAACGGTCTTAGGAGGATGCTTATCGTGATGGGATAAAAATGATATTTTAAAGCCAATGACTCATTATTCCGTACTATTAATAGATATGGAACATAACTATACTATTTATGATAAAGAGCTTTTCTTGATGATATCTTATTTAAAAGCGTGGTTTTTCGAATTATATAGTATTCGTATACCATTTACTATTTCGATGGATTATAAAGGATTGAAATATTTTTCTTCACCACAGTTTATTTCGGAACACCAGTCCATACAGGCCAAAATCCTTTTTCTTTTTTAATATTACCTGTGGTATAGGCCCGTAACTTAAGGCGCCCGCCCGAATACGTTAACCCGTAAGTTTTAAGATAATCCTGAAGTTTAAGAACGCTATACACATGTTTTTTTAACTTAGTTTTATTATTATATTAAACGTGGTATTAATGGATATATGTATTAAAAAGACGCAGATTTCGGCGGGTTATATGGAGGAATTTGGTGAGACAGAGGTTTGGTTATTATATGATAACTATATGTATTTGAAAAGGGGGTTGGAGGTTTTTGAAAAGTCGTTAAGAACGATATCGCCACGAGCCCGACCCGCATCTGGGTCGTTATCAGGGATTATGTTAAGGGATTTTAATAAGACGGTATTTGTAATACCGCCGCGGGCTTAGCCCGCATTAAATCTACTGGCATCGTTAACGTCGAGTAATTACTTTATTTTCGGCCTAGATAAGTTAACGAAATTATAGGATTAAAGAGTAACAAACGACCCGTTATAAAAGGTTCGCTTTTTAATGGTTTTCGAGGACTTTAAGCGCTTTTTACTTAAAATAGGATAGTTAATATAAATTGCGGATTATAGGATTAATCCGCAGGGTATGTTACGTTACCGTAGTCGTTTATAACTAATAAGCTCGAAACTATTAACGATGAGGATTTTACAATAGATTTACGACTCGCTTATTATAAATTATTCAAGTAAAAATCTTTTATTTTATGTTTTCCAATGGAATTATCATTGGGAAATAATAATCGTTAATATTCGATATTTATATTAAATATATACGTTGTTGGAATTATATTACATGCAGTGCATTAGGTCAACTTTACTTACAGTAAAGTTGACCGTATTGCAAGTGTATTGCTTTGTGCAGACTTACCGAATTGGGTGTAAATCGAGCGCAATACGCTGCACTTTACTCTAGGACACGGGCCAAGCACTTGGCCATACAAATGACAGTGCAGACCGGCTAGCGGTCTGCCAAACCTGAAACAATACATTTAACATCTGACTACGCAATACTACTGTTACTTCGACCAATCGAATCGATAACGTTGCAACGTTTAAGGCCCACTAATACCGATCAGTGCTTACCTGCCTATTATGTTAAGTACAAATAAGCTAAGTAAAAGAAAAATCTACTTTCCGGTTATGCTCTAGGTTAACAACGGCGAATAGAGTAAAGAAAAGATTTTTGTAAAGGGCTTTTATTAGTATTGCGTCAGTCCCTAATGGCAGGAAAACAGAGAAGACTTTTTAGGTTACGTTAGTCCCTAATGGCAACCTAGAAGTAGGTGACGATATTGCTACTTAAAAACACCAAGAAATATTCAGTAATCCTTCTTAAAGAAAAGCGTTAGAATTAACCGCTAAATGTCTTAAACGACAAGTTGGAAAACGGCTAAGTCAATACTACTACAGGTATTACTACTGTAAAAACGACTAAGTCCCTACGCCAAATAACTACAACAAACAACCTTCGCCCTCTACCACCACCAAACGACCTTCGACCTCACCTTTTATATCAAACTTTTACCCTACTTTACTATTTTTACTCCCCACGCTATTTCAATCGTTAAGTTCGCTGCTTTAAGCTAAAACACTAAGCCGCGCCAAAAACGCTACGTCGCGCGATCTCACGATAAGTTATCAAGTAACTAAGTCGCTAAGTTTCAATGCGACTTCACGTGAAAACACCAAGTCTTTACGACTAAAATTACCAAGTCCCTCATCTTACACGCCTACCTAGTCCTATACAAGCCAAAAACTCAAGCTATTTACCGCCAGCGTTCAACATAAAGCTATTACCAACCCCGATCGGAAAAAAGAAATTAAAGCTCTCAGATACGCCTTCAACTAGTTTTACGATAACGACCTTTAGGCGTTAAATATTAACGAAAAATCAACCGAAAAACACTTTACTAACTTCGTCATATATTTCATCATTAAACATAATATTAACCACGACCCCGACTGTTCTTTTCATATATACTATAACTTCTTTAAGAACTAGATAATGGATATGTGGAAAGTAATATAAAAAAGTGTTAAGTTAAGGTTTAAATTCAAACTAGAAAAGCGAGGAATACTCGTTTAAGTACAAGGCACTATAACGTTAGCTCAAGTTCTTTCCAACTTGGCTAAGCTTAAGGAATGTCTTTACAACTCACAATCCAAAGGAAAAGGTGTCGAGAAACCTTACTGCCCTTATATACGATCCAAAGCACCTCCCCTTTAACCTTAGCTAAGCTAAGCCTCTTTACGCACTAATGATAAGAAACCTGTTAACCTATTCGGCGGCTTAATACCTTCACGTAATAGCGTAGAGTACACTCTTAGCGACGGAATAGCACGCGAAGCGAGGGCTGCTAACGCGGCCAGAGGTATTAAAGTTGGCGCTTTACACTAGTTAATTAAATAAGATCGTCAGGTATTTTAAAACCTATAAGGTCTTATCAATCCTTAACACTACAATCGTCAAACACTTTAAAAACCCTCTTCCTTCGGATTTGCTTACACACGAAAGCAAACTATAGGCCCTACTATATGAATTTACCCATCTGGCCAGACGACTGTCAATTGCCCTTAATACCGTGCTTTAAAACCTCCAAAATTTAAGCCGTTAGGAAACACTAACTAAGTCTGAGATAATTATTACGACCTCCCTTCAAAACCTGTCAAGATAGTTAATATTAATAATAAGCTGATAACGAACTTCGTGAATATCTGAAATAATACAAAAAAGTATGATAGAAAGCCTTATGACCTTTTTGATACTAAGATAATACCCTTTTTAAACATTTACAAGTGAATAAAGGTCCCACCTTCTAGTTCTTAATTATTATTCCCCGAAATCCTTACAGGTCACGTCAAAAACTACTACTTAACCTTCCTAACGAACGTTACTACGTTTTGCTATATTTACGATAGTGTCACGACCCAAGCATTATAGCGGATCAGGAAGTAAACCAGTGTGCAGCTGAGTCCGAAGTCCAACACATCAGGCGGGGAATACCTTTACTTTGTTAGCGGAAATGACTAAGCTAATCATGTGATTACGATCAGTAGGATCAGCACTGATCCAAGTGATCCAGTACTAAAAACGGTATAAAGGCATGGATATATGAGGACACAGTTAGCACCACATGGATAGTATTTCCTTCATACCTCTTCAGTTGTTAATCTAAGTATTCAGTCTCAGTATATTCTGAATAGTCTCACGGCTTTTGATCATTACTTGCACGGTTGCGATATTGTTCACTCAGCACCTCTGCTACCTTATTGATAACATAAACCCTCTGACACCTTCTATATACTCACGGGTATTGAGTGTGATCATTACAGATAGCTTAAAGGGTCACTTCAAACACGACGTTCACCTTACGCAATACTATATAGACTAGGCCACTACGCGGTAAATTAAAATAATAGTAAAGAAGAAAAAGGAGGAATTACCAATAAATGTTTTAAATTAAATGCTAGATAAGCTAATAATATGTTAAAAGGCAATAGGAAAAGTCCACGTTAGCGAAGCCACACTTCGTGAGCAGGTATAGGCAGTTATTACAGGCGTTAGTAAGTTCGAATACGCCTTATAACGCCCGAATACCACCTGTAAAGGCTTTTTTAACTAGTTACGTTCTTCGTTTACTACCGTAATAGCACGTACACTAAACTCGCTCGATATGTATTCCTAAGTCGATAACTTCCTTAATGTAAAGGAGGAAGACCTTACGGTAGTTAATTACGTCGACTGTAAATACTTGCTTCCACAACGCCTAAATTTAGGTCTATTAACTTCGGCTCTAAACCGAAGGTAAAACCTACGCTAACGCTATTAAAATTTAGGCGGACCTATTAACCGTAGGTACTATCGTTGTAATAATGGTAAGAGATATTGAATCTATGGTAAGACCGGCTACGAGTTAACTCGCCACCCCTCCATCGAATGTAATAACAGGAAAGCAACTTATTACGTCTAATACCCAATTGCTTCAAAATAAGATTACTTAGACCAGGTTATAAATATTAAAGGCGATAAGCTAACTAACGCCGCCAACGCCCTTAAGCAGATTAAGTGGCACAAAGATATTACTTTTGGTATAGCAACCCAATAATTAGCCGAACATGTCTTTTTATACTGTTTAGGTAGTAAAAACCCTTACCCTTACCCTAGCCATGCCCCTAATCCATTATATACCTTTAACCTCCATAATTATTATATGTATTATACGTTTTAGGGTATTATACCAGACGCTAGGGCGGCAAATTACTTAATAGGAGGTTATTTATAATGTATAATACTATAGAGGGAAAATATTATATCCATAAAGATTAATCGTCACGATCTTGGCAACGCCAAAATTAGCTTTAGCTCAGGCGAACAACTATCGTTACTAGGAATAACGGTAGTTTAAATTATTATGGGAGCGATTGAGTTTTATATCCTTAAGTTCTTTACCCCTTTTTTACTTTGCTTGGAGGATATGAAAACTTTCAGCGTTAACGTTGATGTTAACGTAGATGAGCTGGTTAAAAACAGCTAAAGGTTCCTACTCGCCTTTAAATAGAGGCACCTATAATTTCATCTTTAAGGTCCGAAAACAATAGTATTAAACTTAACGGAGCCGAAGATACGTTAATTATACCGGCGTTTTGACTACCTAGTTTTTGATAGACTATATAAAGTACTAAAGTCTATAGAGCATAACTATATGAAATACTTTGCCCTAAAAACCATTAAAAGGCTTTGCAACCATTATTAAATGTATACTTAAACTCCCCGGAGTTTAAATTTACATTAAAAGACGATAAGAACTTTTATTATAGGATCTTCATTAATGTATTTTACTTGGATAACAAGCCTATTTTTTACGTTGTTAACTCTGTAACTTCTTTCTACAGAGCCAAGTTTTCAAAGCCCCTTTTGGCAAAGGATATATAAAAAACGTTAAGGATACTGTGTATTGATACATACCTAGATTCACCTAACGTCGTCGTCTACGATACCGGTACCAACTTTGCAGCAACAGAGTTTCAGGAAAATGCCAAGATAATGGATATCCAGTACAAATAGGTACCTGTAAAAGCCCACTGGAGAATTAGAAAGGTTAAAAGGGCATACGCCCTACTTCGCCGAGAATATAGTATTTTTACGTTAAAAATTGGAAGTTTTACGGATCCGGAAACACGCCCACAAATGGTAGTAAAGGGCTTAAACGACACTGTAAGCCTTGACGGTCTAGAGCTAACTTTACTGGTCTTTGGAGAATACCCACGCCTAAAGAGTGAATCTCCACCTTCAGCAAGTACTTAAAAACGTGTTGCGGCTTATAGCAAAGCTTTAAGAGAATTATAAAGGAAATCGGCACGCCACTAAGTCAATAATGCCCTTAATACCAAAAATAGGCCTATAGCAATCGACGTACTTGCTTTATCATTACGAAGTAAAGTCCTCGTATGGTGGAAGCTAGGCAAATGAAAGGAGCCGTACAAGATATTAAGTATCGTAAACTCTAAAATAGTTATTAAAATTGCTAACAGCCTTATATCTTTCTGAATTACTTATATTAAGCCTTATATTAGAACTACTAGCGATAAAGACCCTTAAATTAAACGACCGATTTAACACAAACCTTCCCCACTCGTTATCGAAAAGCTAATAGAATGCCGCCGGCACGGACGATTTACGAAAAGAAGGAACGTTAAAGAGGAGGAATATTTATCAGGTTGTACCTATAATACTACTTAGATAAGCAGGAAAGAAAAGGATAACGAAGACTTATCAATAAAACTTAGGGTATAAGAGACTATTAAGACTTCTGGCAAACCTTTTGAGAAAATATACAGGGTTTAAATCGACGGCCTACTAACTCAAAGTATAGTACAATTTGTGTTGAAGACTAACTTTAACCTTTAAAACCTAAAAGTTACGATTTTCAAGTCGAGGATTATCTATGAGGTTAAGGGTAAAGCTACGGAGCAGCCCTATAAAAAAATAACGACTAATCGCTTAAGGATACAGCAATAGAAGCAAGGACTAAATCCTTATATAATCGCCAACGATTTGAAAAATTAACTAACGCCTAATTATTACACTGACAGCAAATTTACTAGCTAAGACTGAGGGCAAATTTACACTTCATAGCCGTAATAATACGCAAGCTTACATACAGTTAATAACGGATCTACAGCGAATTATATTATCAAAGTTGTTTTAGGAACTCCATACCATTTACCTATTGGAAACGGTAATACAGTATGTTAAACCACTATTTAAATTAGATAAAGTAAGCGTCCACTAGTTTCTAACTTATTAATCGTAATTTAAGCACCGGTTAGCGATAAAGTCATTAATATACAATCCGTACTTATTAACAATGAAAAAGAAAGACTTCGATATAGTAGGTATACAAATTAATGATACCCTTTTTGTCGAAACAGTTAACTTTATAGCATTGAAATATCAAGCGATCGAAAACTCCAAGTTCTGTAATTGTAAGCCGATAACGACGTTAATAGAAAACAATTAACATAACTTTAATACATTATTAATCCGTATATTTAATATCAATACCGGCCTAAGCTTCCACTTAAATAGCTAGGGCATTATTCTTAATACAATCAACAAAACTGATAATGTTGGGGCTTAACGGTACTTAAAATAACATATATGGAGTAGCTATATTGTTATTATATACCAACCGAAAGTATTATACGACTTATCTATTACGGTATAAATATAAATACTAACGGATAAAGACTTTGAACGACTAAATAAGAAGTTGGGGTAATATATACGAAATCTGGATTGCGGGATCAATATAGTGCTAATCGACCTTTTAAAGAAAAAGCTAATAATTTTCACGGACGGGTCTTTTTCAAACAATACCGACTTATCTTTACAAATCGGCTTCCAAATATCCCTCGTCAACGAAAATAAACGGTAAAATCAGTTCAATATCATCGTTAACCTAATTTATTAAACCTTCGTCAAGTTTAAAAGGATTATATAAATCGTATTAACTTCGGAGGTTTACGGTATAATAGCGGGCTTTAACATGGGTATGGCACTGTAGAAGACCCTTAACCACATCACCAGGTGGTTACGGATTTTTCCTATCCCAGTGGTGATCTATACCGACTTAAAAAGCCTCTTCGAATGCCTATTAAAGCTCTGAACCACCAGTGAAAAGCTCCTGATAATCGATGTAATAACACTTCATAAAACCTACGAAGGGAAGAAGATTAAGGAGTTCCGATGAATCGATGGTAAAGATAATCCTGCAAATACCATGAAGAAGATCACGCTAAATAAAGCCCTAGAAATATTTGTGGATAATAACAAGCTAACTATACGTATTAATGGATACGTGGATAGACCATCCGGAAAGTCAAAATCAAGTAACGGCGAATAAGGATATAATAATAGATTAAAAGACTGTTAGGGGATCAATAATAGCAATATGTTAAAGTAGAACAGTTAAAGTAGCGAAAAAAACTTTTTATAGGAGTTGATAAACTCGGACTTCGGAGCAACGGAAGAATTAAAGTCAATTGGGGGTTAATTTACATGAAATTAGGTGCAATTCAATATGGGAGTTAACTGGAATTAACAGGGGTCCAGCCAATTAACGAGGAGGCAATTCAGTGGTAACCAGAAAAGATTGATTAGTCACACTAGCGTACGCGTACAAACTAAAAAGCCGCCAGTATTGGAATAATATTACATGTAGTACAGTAGGTCAACTTTACTTACAGTAAAGTTAACCGTATTACAAGTGTATTACTGGGTACGGACTTACCGCATTGGGTGTAAGTCGAGTATAATACGCTTCACTTCACTCTAGGGCACGAGCTAAACACTTAGCTATACAAATTACAGTGCAGACCGGCTAGTGGTCTTCCAAACCTAGAACAATACATCGACTATCTGACTACGTAATACTATTATTACTTCGACCAATCGAATCGACAACGTTGCAACGTCTAAGGCCTACCAACATACGTAATATAATGGAATAAAACCTCTCCAAACCCTATGGTAAAGCCTCTTTTGACTTTTCCCTATTTTCAACCAGTAATAAATATATATTTAGGTCGAATTTATAATTAATTTACTATTTATTTATAACGGCTTTCCATATTTATTAGTTATTATAGATTGCCTTTTTAAGTTTATCTAATTAAAGTCTTTATGGTTCATAATTAGCAATACGTTTACGGAATACTTTCGGGATATATAATAGAGATTTTATAAATTCCTAGATTTTATTATTAGTAACCGCGATTCGAATTGGATAAACGTATTTTAAACGACTTTAACTTTTTTAGTAAAAGTCGAATAACTTTTATTTACAAATTATTAACTATAAATCAATAATGGTATTTAACGGATAAACCAGGATATTTAAAAGTATTTACATATTTTTATCGCTTTTTTATAATATAATTAAGCTTTATATTTACCCGTTTATTAATTCGCGTTAAATAACCGGAAGTCAACCATTACCGGGTTTAACACGAACCGTTCAATAAATAGGTACGAAATATTACCTATTTTAAAAGTAAATTGGAATACAAATTCGTTGATCAATCCGGTAGGGGAAGTTATTACGCTTTTAGCTTATTTACGCGAGGGGATGAAGTTCGCTTAAGCGGTGATAACTTAAATTTAATAATAAACGAAAACGGCGGCAAATTATAGGCGACGTCCGGCGAAGTGATATAAGATAGGGAATTATGTTTGGCTAAGCTTTTATAATATTCAAATTGACTATCCAAGTAAAAGGTTTAACTAGCTTTATAATTAATATTGGATAATCGATATTTCGAATTCGTTTAATATCATGTTGGATATTTCTAGTAAATACCTTGTATTTTATATAAACTTAGTTAAATATGCAGTTTCGAACCCCCTTTTTTTACAAGTCCTATCCAATATTCGCTCGAAACCAGTTTTAGTATCTGACGATATGGGGAAGAGTATATACAAAAGAATTAAAATATAGAAAATCCTCTTAATAAAGACGGTAAAAGGCGGAGTTCGTTATATATTAATTAAGTGGAAGGGTTAGGATAGACCTAGGTGAAAGTTATTGGAAAAGAACTAGTATATTATAACTTTCAATAAATTAAAAAGGAAATAAAAAGATGTTCGTATTTACGATACACCGGTATTTCGAAGTCGACTTTAAATTTATAGTAAACGATAAATACGAAGGGAGTTGCTTATACCCTTAAAATACTATTTTACTCACGAATGGAAAAAATCATTATGAAACGAGGTTATAATATAATAGGTAAACCCGTGTAAATATTACCTGACTTTTTCGAATACATATCTAACCGTAAGGCGGCTTTTATTTTAACCAAGTAAAAATTCACCTATTTATTATTTTCATTTTTATTAGAGTTTCATAAGTACCAGCGTTATTAACGTTAGGAAACTTATTATAATTAGCTTCGGATATTGGGTAACGTCGGGGAAAGCGGACGATAAAAAGCGTAGCGGGAATTAGTAAACGTTGAGGAAGAGGGCTGGTAAAAAGCGGGACGAATACGAGGTAACGTTAAGGATAACGGATAACTCGAAAAAAAGTAGGCGTTAGGAGAGGCCGATAGTAGATAATACGAAGAGAGACAGATATTAAGGGAGGCCGACGATAAAGAATAACGTTAAAAGGGACGGGTATTAAAAAAAGCCGACGATAACGGTTAATAAAAAGTAGGGTAAGGGGTGGGTTGTGGGAAGTAACCTTTTAAACGGGTTACCAAAGACTATAACATATTATTTTAGATCCGGGTAACGCTGTCGACCCGAATACGATCCTATGCCTATTTACAGTCGATTCGATTAATTCGCTTTTATTTAAGGTTAGCAAAAAGAATACGGATAAAATCGAAGATCATATATTTAAACTTTAAACTTTATTTGTTACATTTTATATGTTATAGCTTATATTAGTTATAAAAAATATAACTTGAATGGCTATATTATTTTAACCCCTTAGGCTAGAACTGTGGGAGGGTATATGGCGATAATCAAAAGGGGTCAGGGTAAAAACGTTACGCATTAAAGTCTAGTCAGCTAAGTGCATTTTATTTTTATAAATAAACGATATAGTAAAAGGTAACGAAGGAGGTTGGGTTAAAAACGGATCCGGGAGGAAAAAACGGCGCAAATGTATAGTTACAAGGGTAACGGCTTATACGGCCAATATAATGAAAACTTCTTATACCCGAACAATATTACGAAATCAGGTAAATTGATTCATTAAATTAAAAAGGATTCGGTCTAAAATGGGTTGATAACCTAGGATATTCTTTTAAAGTTTACGCGTAGAAGATAAAATATAACTTTTATCCTTTACCGTAATAGTTTATGAGTGTAAAAGGGTATGTAAACTGGGTAAAATACCAAGTAAATTTATTTTTTAAAAATTTATTATAAAAAAGTTAATTTATAATTAGGTCTTTTATAAGGTTTATTAGTAAACTTACCTTATTATAAACTTTTCGTTACATATGATACCCTAAAGTTCGATAAATTTAAACGCAAGGAAAAGGAGTGTTAAAAGTTAAAAGGCGATTAATGTATAATATATAAGCGTTTTTATCTTATAACGGAAAAACTCATTTTTATCCTTTTTATTTCCGAAGACGAGGAAATCTTCTATAACGCGAAAGAGTTAAAATGAATAATGAGTAACAGGGTATTGATATATAATAAGGTAATATACCTTATGGGGTAACTCATTTTTTTTAAAAAAAAAAATGCTGGCGATAACGTAATTTAAATTAGGCTTGTTATATACGTTAGCTATAATAATGAATTAAGAAAAAAGGTCTACAATATATTAGCTGGAGTGACTAATTAAAATATATTAAAAGGAGGTGAACTAGTTATAAAGAGGGTAGTCGACAAAAAATGGCAGTAATATAAAAGAAAAAAGGAAGAAGTTTTTTAAATTACGGAGGGTGTTTATATTTATAGGGATTAGCAAACCGGATTCGGTGAGAGCTACGTATTATACGGGACGCGTTACATAGTATTAAAAGTAAAAACGCGAATTTATACGGCGCTTTATACGATATCGACGGCAAAAAGAATTTATTACATAACGTGTTAAAAAAATACGTTATACGATGTTAACGATAAAAAAGATATATTATACGACGCGTTAACGGGTACGTTATACGACGTCGACAGTAAAAAAGATATATTATACGATGAGTTAATAGGTATATTATACAACATGGACGGTAAAAATAAATTATATACCTAATTTATAGGCGTATTATAAGGTATCGACGGTAAGGTTACAAGGCGCGTTATACGACACCGAAAACCTAAGGTTAAGTCGGCCGAAACGTTATACGATATATTAGGTGTAATGTTACCAGTTTACGCTTAACCCGCATATTGAACGGATACGGCCCGCGTCCGGTATTTATTTAACTTAGTGTCGTAACCCTTATAATATCCGGAGGAAAAGGGAATATATTATAAATTCAAGTTATTAGCTATTAAACCCATGGGTTATGTAATTGTATACGTAACGGGATAGGCAATCTCCAGCCTGGGCCCAGCTCGGGTGCGGACCGGGTACGGTCCGAGTATAGGTCGGGCACGATCCGTACATAGTACATGTGAGAGCACGTAATGAGCTGGGCATTAGTCCTGCCCAAGGCTCCTGCACGTTGGGCCATGGTAACCTCTTCTAGTCTTTCTCCGCACTTTAATAATAAATCCCATTTAGCACCTACTTAGCTTACCATCATATGTCGTACCATAATAGTTATTCAACAGTTAGTTGGTTTTATTATACGGCTAAGACGCTTCACGGCTGGATTGAAACACGTACATTATTAAATTACTTTGAAATACAATGATATAATGTCGGGTTGTTACAAAATATTATCTGAAGTTATAACTATTCGAAAATAACTAAAATATAATCGAAGATAAAAACATCGAAAATTAAATATCAAAGGATTATATTAGAATTTCCGTTTAAGATAATCGGATATTATTTATAATCCTCGATAAAGAGGGTAAAGAAACCCTTATTATAAAGCTGTGATAAAGATAGTAATATAGTGTAGCTTGGTTACGTAATTAGTTACGTGACTTTCACATACTTAAGAATAGCATAGAAACATTATTAAATCGTGGAAATTACCAGGGCTAAATATTAGGCAACTACTAGCCTAGGCACCAATTTATAACATTTATATTTAACATCTCTATAACATCTTTATACCTGACACCTCACAAACAAGAACTTTTATAACCTAGTAAATAATTAATTTTATCCTACTATTCGCTATGTTAAACAACTCTATACTATTTGAAATACATGTTAACAATAGCAAGAATCATCTTTCTATTGTTATAAACGCTTGAGTACTAATCAAATAACAATGTAATAATTTGAAACAACGTTTTGACATCCTTAAACATTGATACAACATATTTGAAAAAGAACGAAAAATTATAACCTATTTTTGATAAAGACAACAACTAACATTATAAACTATGGATAAAGTATCAACCACCAACTATAAATTATTGACATAAAATATTAAACTGCTGTTACTTACGTAAAAATATCTTTCGGTTGTAAGGATTATATATTAGATACTGTAAATAAGGTCTCTGCCTATTTACGTGAACGTAAAGAGTAGAAGAGTAATTGTAAGATTGGTAGTATATTCATGATATATATTTAGAAGAGAGAAGAGGTATCCGGAAAGTGTACACTTTAGATGAAAGCTTATAAGCTCTCATCTAGAGCGTGGCACTCTACCATACACTCTGCCATTATTACTTCTAGGGAGTAGCACGTTATCATATACTTTGTAAGAGTATGTCTTGTAACGTGACACGTTATCGTACACTTTGCAAGAGTTTATCCTGTTACGTGATTGTTTATTAGCTATAGTGATATATAATTATATATACGTAGGTAATCTTTTCTTTTTTCGATGTGTTCCGTATCCATAATCCAGTAGTGATAGTGTAATTTGTTCAAGGTCCTAATCAGAAATTCAGTAATAACTGTAGTTATAGTCTAGTTTGTTTAAGGTTTAAATCAGCAGTTTTGATAGCGACTCATAATAAGAAGTTTAGTAATGACCGTAGTTGAGGTGTAGTTTATTTAAGGTTCCGATCAGCAGTTTTTATAGCGCCAGTTATTGTATTGTATTTTTTTCAAATCACTAGTTAGGTTAGGTAGCAATAGCATTGTAGTTGATGGCGTTAGTATTTTAGGCTTTAGGGAGTTAGTCGGGAAGGTTGTTAATCCCTACAAAGGTGTGATTGTAGAGGTGTAATTTTCGTTGTTACGTATTTTGGAGTTAGTATAAAAAGATGGATCGCTATCGATCTAGGCAAAACTTTTTTTTCCCTTCCACGACGTGCCTTTACTTGCAAGTTAAGTTTCCAATCAATTATTGGCGTTTATACGCTTAAATTTCTCGTTCTTGATTAACTATTCAAGCTGTTTGTATAAGTTGGTTATTTTACTAATATTATATCTTAACCACTTTTTAAATAAATGCCTTATAAAAACAGGGTTTAATGGCGTCGTTTAGCGCGTTAACGTAAACATAAGAAGGCCGCCACCGCCGCCCACCTTCTGCTTGGTTCTAGCCTTACCAATTTTTGTAATATGCCATCGATTTCGGCCTATATCTTTTAATCTCCCATCGCCGCCAGTAAAATTAATATCACTTTTCTCCTCTTTTTATTGCCCGTCACCAACCAAACTTTTACTCCCCTTTTTTCTTTTTCTTTTTCCTTTTTCCCTTCTTTCATCACCCTTTAAAGGGAGTAGAAAATGGCTTCTAAGGTTATTAACCTTACTTTCTCGCAGTAGATAAAATATTTATCATTTATAGCGACCCTTTATCGTTGTAATTGTAATATTACTGATTTGTAACGCGGTTATTATTATTTATCCCCCCTTTAACTTATACTATTTTAATGTTTTTGTAGACGCTATTGAGGTAGCGGAACGCGTTCGTTATTTTGAGTTGCGGCTTACGATAGTACGTCACGAGGCCTTTTTAACACATAAAACACTGAAACAGAGTACCTAGGTTCGTGTTTCCGGGCCTCTAATAGATACATTTTATGTGTCGTACGTTATTTTTGCCATCACAGGTAAGTTCATTGGTAATCATTATTGAAACGGGGGTTGGTCGGCCCGTTGCCATCGTTATAAGCAGACTAGTAGTGAATACAACCCCGTTCTAGTAGTTTTTGAAACCGTAAGCCAAGTCTATATTACGCGCCCGCGGTGTTCATAATAAATAACCTACTATTTTAATTCGTAATCCTAATTGTAACCAATTATTATTTACTTTTTCAATATTCTATACCAAGCTTCCCTAAAAAAAAAAAATCGTAATACCTAAAATTAACTAAAAGTAATTGATAATAAATGTTAACCAGTAATCCAAGGAAATGATAACTGTTATTACTGTTTGACGGTTGGGCTTACGTATATATTGTGTAGACGAGTTCTACCATGTAGTTTTGCATCGTTATAAAGAGATTAAAAACACTTTGCGCTCCTTGCCTAGGGGTATATAGCCTAAGGCGCAGGGCCCTCTTACCGGCAGCGACGTTGGTGGCGGCATCGACAGTGGTGATAATGGTGGCATTAGCAGCAATGGTGGCGAAAATGTCGAATATAAGGACGAGGAAGAGGAAGAAAAAGCAGACGAAGCCCCCGCCTCCCCCTCGCCTTTCGGCAACAACTAGTTGCCTCCTTTTATATTTTCCGGCTTGTTCAACTCTAATGCAGTTAGCTGTACAATAATTGAATTTCATTTTTAGAAAAATCGCTATGTAAGTGATAAACGCTGAAGGTAAAGAGTGAAAATGTGTTCGTAAACTTGTAAATAGCAAATACAAGAAGTAATAATATATTAGCAAGGTTGTAAGTAGGAAATATAAATAGTGATAATATGTTAAAGGCATCGTAAATGGGAAATAAAAAGAGAAAAGCGAGAAGTAGGAGTTTTCAAAACCTTAATTGGGGTTAGATTTCAAAACCTTTGGCAATACCAACGAAGAGAGTACTTGTAAATATAAGCGCTTTAAATACTATATTTGGGGTACCTTTTGTTCATTGTATTCGCCGGGTTTGACTTTTCGTTTCTTCACCTCATCTTTTTAATCTCGCAACGTTTGTACGATTTGGATAAATCTATAATATAAATTATAAGGCGTTTTTCTTTTGTCGTACTGAGATTTTCAAGGTATTCATAAAACGAAAAAATATTTCATATAAATTACTAAAGGGAGAGGCTTCTAATCAAGGTTCAAAATGATTATCCGAACCGTTATCGCTATAGTAATACCGAAGTCGAGTACTCCAATTATACCATAAATCATAAAGATTAAAACCTTTCGAGTAACCCATTTTTATTTGGTAGAGGTTTAATAAATAACGTTATAACAAAACGGAAATTTATCCCGGATCAGTGTTTCATTATTATAATAATTATAAACCCAATTTGAGAGCTTGAATAGTTGTTGTTTACAAAACATCCGCCAGTAAAAATTAATAGTTTCTTTATATATATATCGAGCGGTATAAAGCGAAAGCCGCGTTTCTGATTATGAATTTGCTATGCGAAGCGTTTGTTAAGCGTTTTATATATATTATCCGACGGGTTTATTCAATATTGCGTAATGATAAAATGTTGATCGCCGTTTCCAGTTATACTATCAATATAACCTAAATTCTATGTGCATGTCAACATTTATACTCATCAGTTCGTTTTATGTTAATTAAGTTTATAAAAGCAACTTTGTCCAATTAATATTTTTATACAAGATTCAAAATATCCTTTTAAAACTTGATTATTCTACTATTGAAATTAATCAGGCGGGTTTTCACCAAACACACTTTGGATTTCGCTTTTAAACTGGCTTTTTGAAGTTTTCCCTCATTCTTAGTAGAAAACAATGCATTATATAATATGAAAGTATCGTCTTTTTGTATTCTAATAGATGTAAATCTTTTAAAACGTTATGTTAAGACTAGTAAACATAAATACAAAGTATAATTGTAAATTATGAGGTGTTATTTATAATTTATTTGGTAGATATTATACTAATATATTTTAATCTTAATAAAGCCGTAACATGATTTCAAAATACGTAGGATCGTTCCAGGTAAATAGTATCGTCGGAGCTTTATAAGTATATGGATGTTAATACATCGCGTAAAATTCTTTTTTAACTGTGTGTAAGCTTATATAATATCCTAAAGTTTTAAACAAATGTCGTGTGAAGTATATAAGGAAGTTTCAAACACCAAAATTAAGTAATGGTTTGTTCGTTATAAAATAGGCGATTAGGTTATAATATCTTTCTTTCCAACGTTATCTTACCTCTTGACCACAAAGCAACTCTTTTTATATAGCTTTCCTGTTTTTTCTTTTACCTCGTAAATCAAACGAGTGGGGAAATTTTTATAGGCGTTGTAAATCGCTAAGTAAAACCTTTTAAAGCGAAAAATTTCCTATTCAATTAAAACGGAGATTTTTTAATAGGTTAACTACTTAAAAAAGCTACTTGAGGCTATGATAATACCTTTGGAACAAATTTCTATACTTAACTTACAGTCCGCCGTTTCCTTTAAGGTGATAAAGAAGTTCGCTATAAAGGCCTTAAAACGTCTCTTATTTCTTAAGTTGAGAGGACGCCCTTGGCAGCGTGGTATCGATTCTTTTTATGTAAAGTGGCCGGTGTTATAAGGTAGCGAAGGTTGTAAATGGGTATCTGAAAGGTGCCTGGATTTCGGGAGAGGTTAGCTTTAGTTATTGTGGAAGTAGAGTTATTAATTTCACTCGTCTGATTGTGGTTTCGGGGCTTTATCGTCCACCTTTTTTTTATAATTACGTACCATATTTTAGTAAAATAAACTTATACCCTTTGGTAAATCCACAAGTATATTGTATTTCCTAAATCCGTTAATCATTTAAGGACTAGTCTATCCGTTTTTAGTTTTTCAAACCAGGACTTTTGATTATAATAATAGGTTTAAAGCGTTAGTTTCACGTAGACCATTTCTTATTGTTAATATTTTTGAAATATCATTCCTAACCCATAAGGAACGTAATCTTTCTATAGTTTTCTATATAGTATTTTATTTTTGTACTGTCGTTGGTAACGGTGCGAAATTTGTATATACCTTAGAGTAAAAGTTAAAAACAAAGAGTGTTGTGATTATACCAGTCGGGTTAAAAGTGTTATTTACGACGTTCAATAGTATTTGTAAGATCGATTACTTGGTAATTATACCTTTTAATTCCTTGGATAGTATTGTATACTTTTTTTTAAACGGTTTGTAATATTGTTAGTACTTTACGATACCCTAAATCGCCTTTACTGGTATTCACCTGCATTTACTTACAGTAATCTTAACTTCAGTTCATTATTTAGTAGAGTCGAAAATTATTCCTGCGTTGTAAATAATTTGGTCTAAAGTTCTAAAGTAGACGTTCGTCCAATAGTTTGATAAGATATTTCAGTAGTTCGTAACGAATACGCTCAGCATTCATTTCGTGATTTGGAATAATATGGCGGCGTCGATAGCGTGAAATAAAAACTGTCCATCAAGGTATATTATATCTATATTTACTATGTAGTTGAAGTTTATATCGTTTTAAAAGCGAAATTTGAACTATTTTAAGGCCTAATAATATAATTAGTATTCGTGATAAAAAATTTCAATAGCTTTTAAGGTTTTTTTTTTCTCATATCCGTATAGCTTGTTTCGTAAAAAATTCCGTAAAAGGCGTTTCGAAACCGGGTATTCAAACTGTTTGTATAGTATTTGTACTTTGAATTTTATTAGGTAAATGGTTTTAATTATACTTACTTGCGGAAAAACCTACAGGTGTTTTCACTTTAAATAAAGTGGTACCAATATATGATCTGAAGCGCAAACGAATGAATTATTCATATTTCGAATCTTAATTCTGAATTTATTCATATAATCTAATAATAATCAAAATAAAGTTTAAAAATATTTTACGTAGAACTTAACCGGGTCAAAAAGATTATTTACAACGATTGTACCGAGTAACAATGCTTTGCCTTTGTTAAATATAATTTCCCGGTATTTTTTGTTTGGTGGAGTTCAAACTTGGAAGATTTCCCTGCAAAAGCGTCGAACCGTTGTTTTCCGGAGGTCTAGATTTCTAGTACTCCAGTGTTTGGTATAATGACTTAAAACCAGTTTCTATAACTATTAGATAATGTGAATCACGACGCTTTATAGGCGTTGAACACGCCTTATTTGTCATCAAGCTTTGCGTTATATAAAAACAAAGTATTTTATAAGCCTGTAAATACTTATTAGTTTATTTCCTCACCTTTTGTTATTATATAGACTTAGTGTTTCTCCGAGTCGTCTTTTCAATAGTATATTTGTCAAGGTCAACGTCTAAATTTTTCTTAAAGTTTTTGTAATCGGCTGTATACGATGTGAACTTGACTGTCATTTAATATTCGCGCGAGTAATCAGCTAAAAATTATCGTTTAACCCGAATTTATTTGCGTACCAAATACTTAGTCAACGAATAGCCGACTTTAGTGTACATAATATATCGTTTTTGGAAACTTGTAAAGTTTTATATACTTTAACGTAACTATGGCAATGTATCTATTAAGCGCCCCCATTAGTAACCGCTTTGTCTTCGGTTTCTGAGGCTTTTTCTTTAATATTTTTATAGTAGTGTTTAGGGTTTTTATATTCCTTATATCTTACGTATACTTCAAATCGGTAGTCCAAAACATAATGTATTATTTCGACAAGGTTTGTTTTAGTAATTTACGGGTTTTCGTTTTTAGCATTTCTAAGTATAAATTTTGATTCGAGGTTCTAGTATCGGTGTATTGAGATTTTAAGCAACGTTTTGAAATTTGTTTAAAAGGCTTTCAAGGTTTTTTCCGGTTGAAATAAAGTAAGGTCAAATTTTGGATTTCTACGATATATTGTTGTAACTATTTAAATAAATAGTTTGACGTCCCTATATTTTTAATCAAAAGTCACCCAATACTTTCGAAACTTTGTTTATAGGGCGATCAGAAATTTTCATTGGGGTTTTTTTTATATTTTTACGTTAAATATTAATAAGTTTTCAAGCAATATTCGTCTAATTATTATTATAAAGTTCATAGTAAATTTCTATATTGATGAGTATTTTCAGGCAATCATAACTTTTTTTGTATATATTTACTTACGTGAAGTAATGTATATACCATTTGAAACTTATTTAGTCAATATATCGGGTAAAATTATATAGAATTAGGAAGGTTCATTGTTTTGTCTTTTACAAGTGTTTAATATTATACGGATTTTGTTGTCGAGGATGTCGTAAGGTTCGCTACTATAGTTTTCGTTCTTTTATAGTTTGGTAAAGTTTATAAGCTTTGTAGGATTACTTCTACTAGTAGGGAATCGGTGTGGTAGAAGGTTTCAGTAAGGGTCGTAATTTGTGGATATTGGATCGTAGGGCTTTTATTATCTTTTGGCGCCATTTATCTCATATCCGGGAACGCTGTTTTACTTGTAAAAGCGGTTTTACTGTAGTTGGTTGGGGCGTTAAATACATTCGAGGAGTAGTTTGGGTTTTGTCCCTTTTTAAAAGTGCTTTTCAAAAAGAGTTCTTATTCAATTTAAGTAGTCAATGACCTTTGTAGACTTTACTTTTCTTTTGTCGTTTTTTTAAGTTTCTTATATCCTTCGTAAGCCGTGGTTAGCTTTTTGAAGAGTTTTAAACTTTACGTACATGAAGTGTTTTGGAGTTTCTGTTGTATTTCTTGAATAATTTGTTTCTTACGTTCTGCTAACCTGTATCTTTTTAAAAAGTTACTTTGTAATATTTCCTTATCTTTTCAGTCTAGCATTTTGTCGAATAAGGTCGTAGTCAATAGGGTTTTTGTAATGCGGCCGGTTTTGCTATTGAATATATTAATTCCTACGCTCCGTAACTATCTTTGTAGTATTTTGTAAATTGAATTATATACCATATACTATAATTCTAACATTCAGTTAGAAAATTGTTCTTGCAAATTATCAAATATACCGAACCTTTAGCTTTTTTCTTTCTAATAGCGAAAAATCACATTTGTAACATAAGTATTTGCCGCTCAAGGGTTTGGATTTTTATCTGGTTCTTTAATAGTATTGTCTAACATGTTGAGGTTAACAAGTTGTAAAACATTCATTTGAAGAGTTATATACTATAATTAGAAATCTATATATTTGCTAGATTAATCTAGTCTCGTTGTAGGTTTTAATATAGGAGCGACGTTATTATATATCAGTGATTAGTACAAAAAAATTGAAGTAATGGTATGGTTAATATGTTTCGAATGGTGTATTCAAAGGGGTTTTAAAATATAAAGATGAATGTAAATGTAAAATACCTAAGTAAAATACAAATAAAATACCTTAAAGTGATCCAAATAAGGTCTTTAATGTTTCATAGCTCAAATGAAATACAAATAAAGTGTGATTACAAACTAGTTAAACGTTTCAAATTGGTTGTTTAACGCTTTTAAGCGTTAAATTAGCCAGTAATCAGCAAACTTAACTGTCGTAAATAACAACTTAAATGAGTAGTGTAATGTAAGGCGAATGAGAGAAGAGGAATTGGGAAAAGGTAGGGTATATAAGGGTTGGAATGGTATATAAAGGTGAGTTGAGATGGTGTAGTAAACGTTTCTAATGTCGTGTTTGGTGTTTGCGAGATGTGATAAAGCGTTTCGAAAGCTGTATTAACGTTTGGTATATTCCGATATAGGTGTTTCAGATATTGCGTTTAGGGTTTGGTGTATTTGTAGGAACGTTTTAAAGGTTGGTTTAAAAGCTTTTCAAGTTTATTCAAACGTTGTCAAAGCGGATTTGAACGCTTTCTAAGATTATTAGATTGTTGTAAAAGCTGGTTTTTGGTCGTTTCCGAAGTGTATTTAAACGATTGGGATGTTACGTTTTGATCGTATAAGTCTTAACAAAAAGATCCGAAACTTAATTGCTTACATGATAGATGTGTGATAAGATGCTTTTCAAAAAGTGTTTAGATACGTCCAAAGTGCTAATCGAGTTGACTGATAGAATAATGGGACTTTTAATAATGAAAGGGTATCAACCGAGTTAATAATTTCGTATTAAAATAATATTTTTTAAAGTTATTTTAATCTATAGTTTTCTCACACTTTTGTATATATTTTATAAAGTGTATTGTAAAAGCGCGGATAATTGAAACCGCTATAGCATTCCACTATAAGTATTTAACGTAGGCTCGTCTTTTTTTCCCTAGGCTATTTATGGTCGACTGAATCGGCCATTAATTAGTATCGATAAGGTCTCTGCTTATTTACACGAACATAAAAAATAAGAAAGCGGGGAGTGAATGCCTCTAATAAGAGCTTAAAAGCTCTTACTTAGAGTATGGCACCCTACTGTGCACTCTGCCAATACCCCTTCTAGGGTGTGGTACGCTATCATGCACTCTGCAAGAGTATACCTTACAGTGTGACACGTTATCGTACACTCTGTAAGAGTGCACCCTGCAGCGAGATTACTTACTAACTATAGGGATATATAATTATATCTACAGATACAATCTACAGATACAAAATAAGCTAAAGAATTATATATTAGATACAAAATAAGCGGATGCATTATGTGTGAGATATAACGTAGATCGGTAAAAAAAATAAGATTAATTACGCGATACAAAAACAAACTACGGGACAAATACCATATATAATAGTCTTACATAGTTAAAAGAGGTAACTAATAGAATGTTATACCTATATGTTTATATATTTTATATGTTTATAGAAGCCGACCCCCCCAAAAATTGCAAAATCCTTTATTATAAAACATATTAACCTTAGTAATACTTGCGAAATGCCCTTATATAACGTGACAAATAATAATAATTTCGACCTTTTTTCAATATTTAATGGCTTGTATAAGAGTGGTTAATTCAAATAGAAAAGCTACAAATTGTTACTTTTTAGCCGGCTAATAAAACCAAGTAATACAATCTTATAATTTATACAAATCTAAAAGTTATATGTAAATTTATATATAATATACTTGAATTCAGAAAGCTGGAAAGGGGTATTTACCTTGCACACTCAAATTGAATAGCAATACAGAATATTATTTCTGCATCCCTGCAGCTTTTTTGAAATCAATTATAGGTTTGCAACATTCAAGTTTTGGTAGTCCAATTAACCTTAACATTCAACTTCATAACTTATTAAATGTAAAGGTTACCAGTTTAGCTTCACTTCCAACAACAAAAACAAAAAGTCCTGAATAATGAAATATTAACTGAACCAAACTATGCACAAACCAATGTAGAGACTAATTAAACATATTACAGTATTAACAATATAATTATAATATGGTCGTTTATAACTAACAGCTAATTTACTTTATTTGCAGAAAGTTATCATAAACAATATAATTATAATATAGCCGTTTGCAATTAACGGCTAATTTAATTAACTTGCAAAAAGTTATAGTCTAGCTGTCTAGGCTAAACTTAGCCACTTCATTAGCCGTCTGACAAGTACGGCTAAGTTAAGGGCAACTGTCTATAATTTGTACCATTTACTAACTAACTGTCTAGTTACATAAGAATACTGATTTTCATAACTGTTTAAAGGTACAAATATCTGGGCCATTAACTAGCAGTGGCCCAACTTAATTCTCCTTTAATATCATCGATTTGACTTGTGAATTGCACTTGGTTTACTATACCATCCTACTAGTAGGGAGAAATAGTGGGACTTGTCTACCTTACAGATAAGGTCCTACCGACAGCAACCTTGCTAACTCATCCGGGTGTGCAAGCAAACCCGTCAGCGAAAGGATTGAACAAGCCGATTCGTTAGGAAGTTCGCTGCGTAGTCTATAAAAATGGAGGGAATTTTGAACTTGTATAGACAATCTAATATGCGCTGCAAATAGACCTTTGCTGAAGGGATTGCTTGGGTATCGACTCAGGTAGCTAGCTAGCCATAGCCCTACGAGCAGGGGAAAAAACGTATCGTCATGCACCATGTGCAGGCGCTGATATTCTGCGCCGAAAAGTACACGCAGCTGCGCAGCTGCAGGGCCCCTGATCTCGATGGCTGGACTGTCCAGATGTTACAGTATGCTATTCCTGGAAAACGGCGCACCAGCGTCGATGCCGCCTGGGAGCTAGTACGTAGTGTACGTAGTGACCAGATAGTATCCGAGACGGTGGGACCTAGCCAGAGTAAGGCCAGGGGACTCGCAGCCGTTGCATTGCCTTGGAACTACGGCCGACTAAAAAGTATGAGCTTGACGGTGACCTGAAAACTCGGTCATGAATCATTCATCCATTCTGAAAGACTGTCTGTGTTCCCACTCAGCCCAAGAACGCTTGTGTCGCCACTGCGTGCCCACGGTTGGCCATGCCGGGTCGCATGGTGACGCCTGCATCCGTGCGAGTGACGTCTACTAGTTGCTAGCCCCGCCAACCTGCAGCCAACTTCGGGTCCATGACCACGTTGTCACCTCGTCACCTCGTCACCTTGTCGCCCTGTCACCTTGTCACCTCGTCTCCCGCCTTGGTGATTCCTCCAGCTTGATCACATTGCAACTTCATATAGGAGGCTCCCATTTCCGTCTACACCTGCACCACGCATCCACATCAGCATACAGACCTTGGCGCTCGGAAACATGCCCGTCTGCTAGAACAGAGCATTCCGTTGAATCCCAGCTGTCGATTGTCGAGCACCATGAGCATCGACGTGACTTGGAGGAGCCCACTTGGTTTTTTACGCTGACTAGTCGCTGCTTCGGATTCCTGGCCGTGTTCGTGCGAAGCAGCGCTACGGAAATATACATGAGTCCACTGGCACTGGCACTGGCACTGGCACTGGCAGGGCAGCGTGACTGATTGTCCAGCCTGACAGCACTTCCCCGACCACCAACCACACTTTCATGTGTTACCATCCAGATGTCGGCGCGGCGCTGGAAGGCGAGCGCGTGCACCGTCCCCCCACCATCGACGCATTCCAAGAAGCACATGTCTCCGAGAGCGAGAAAACACCGCACACCACCGCCCGGGTATTCCAATGTCCCGCCGCGCCCCATCTCCTGCGCGACGTGGTGAAGCTACCGTGTGGGCAAACTATATGCAAGACCTGCCTCCCGGAAACCTACCCACGGGCCGGCATAGATATGACGTGGCCTGGCACGCCCGACAGAGTCGAGGGTTTCAGGTGCCCGTGCTGCGACACCGAACATCCGCGAGGAGACTGCTGGCCGGACTACTTGTCGAACACGACGCTCAAAAGAGTCAAAGAACTGATAGGGTCGCTGGACGCGGCCGGAGACGATGAGGCGCTGGTGGCAGCGTTTGGCGCGCTGAAAATGGCCCACGGCTCGCCCGTCGATACCCCCAGTCGCCTGTTCGACCTGGGCGAGGTCCCTCCGGAGGGCGCCTACGACAAGATGGAGAGCTTGTTGCGCCGGGAGATGGACTGTGCCATATGCTGTGCCCTGTTGTACAATCCATGGACGACGCCCTGCGGACACACCTTCTGCCAGCACTGTATCCACAGTGCTCTGGCCCACAGTCCTTCGTGCCCCACCTGCAGGACCCCCATCACCCACTATCAACTCGGCACCCGCCTCAGTCCGCCCAACGAATTCATCAAGCGCGTCACCACCCATTTCTGGGTCCAAGACCTGGCCCAGCGCAAGGAGGCCATCCAGTGCGAGTCCCACTACCCCGCCCTCGATGACTCGGGCCTGGACACGCCGCTCTTCATCTGCATGACCTCGATGCCGCGCATGCCCACCTTCCTGCACATTTTCGAGCAGAAGTACCGCAACATGATCGAGCGTGTGTGGGCCAACGGCAGCGGCGGCCGCCACTTCGGCATGGTCGCGCCGGACGGCGACTCGCACTACGGCATCGCCGCCGTCGGCGTGCACCTGCGCATCGACTCGCTGACCATGCTCGTCGACGGCCGCAGCTACGTCGAGACGCGCGGCACGTCGCGCTTCCGCATCCGCCGCCACGGCCTGCACCGCGGCGGCTACGTCGTCGCCGACGTCGAGGACTTCGAGGACGTCTCGCTCTACCAGGAGGAGAACCTCGAGGTCGCCGACGTCCGCGCCGCGACCACCGCCGCCGCGGCAGAGGCCGCGCGCGGGGGCGGAGCGGGGGACGGGCCGCTGCCGCGCCCGCGTCCGCGCCCGCCGCACAACGTCGCCCGTGTGACGCACGCGGCGCTCGGCATCATGACCACGCGCGAGCTCATGGAGTATGCGCATGCGTCGATCCGAGAGATTGTACAAACCAGCCCCACGTGGCTGTCGCGCCGCATCATCCACCTCTATGGGGAGTGTCCGAATGACCCGTCGCTGTTCCCGTGGTGGCTGGGAAGTATCCTGCCTGCCCCAGACTCGCTCAAGGTGCAGCTGTTAGAACAGACCACTATGCGCGCCCGTATGAAGATATGCTGCGGCTGGATTCTGGACTGGAAAGTGCGGGCCAGCCGCAGTTGGTGAGCCTCGAGTTTCCATACTTTCAAGGTCTCGTATGTTCCGGCTGGCTGTCGGTAGCGGAAGCGAGGGGGGTAGTCTATTATCCTGGACCGAGCATGTTTTGCTGACGGAATCACTTGCCAAAACAGGACACCATCCTGCTGTTTGATGTGATTGTTGCCGATACAGTATACATGAAGAAAGAGTGTGTTAGGTGTTGTTCATAGGATGTAGAAACCTCAATACCCACGGATGAGCTTCGCGTTTCTATCTCGTTTATGCAGCTAACCCACGTGGTGTACAGCCTTTCTGTGCCTATGATTTACTGTGACCGGGTTCCTCGTATGTATTTGCATGTGCAAATTTGGGGGCATATTGGGAGGTAATCAGTCATTGTAACGTATGTCGATTCGAATCGTGGTCGAAGTAAAATTTGGCATTGCATTAAGTGAAAAGCGGATGAAACAGCAGTCAATTGCAGTACAGCCAAGTTAACTGTACTGACTGTAAGTTGACTGCATTGTGTGTAAGTTGACTGTATTGACTGCAAGTCAAGTACAGGGAGTGCCCAATTCAGACTAGGGCACGGGCCAAGCAGTTACCCATACAGGTTAGTGTGCAAACCGGCTAGCGGTCTGCCAAAATTTACCAATACTAATCAGTGTTTATTAGGTTAAGTATAGATAAGCTAGGTAGAAGTAAAGTTACTTTTCAGTTGTTACGTTTTGTTTAGATAAGGCAAAGAAAAAACTTTTGCGAAATATCTTTATAATATTGTATCTGTTTTAGTAGTAGTAAAGTAGAGAGAGTTTTTAAAATACGTTAGTTATCGCCGTAGTTTAAAAGCGGCGATGGTATCGTCATCGAAAACACTAAAAAAACTTTATTGAACCAATTTTGTAAGAAAAAGCATGGAGATTAACCGACAAAAAGTATTGACTTCTTTAAATTATCGAGTCTTCAATTTTTTTTTAAAAAAAAAAAAAACCTACGTTACTAAAGTAAACAAACACCTAAAACTATGCTGATTATATATGGTGAGATTTTGAACGGCTAAGTTCCACAACCCCTTTTTGAATTCAACTACTAACTTCTGCGATAAACAACATATAACTTACTATCTTACATTAATCTTTCACTTATAATAATTTGATTTTTCCCTCTACTCGCTAGCTAAGCACATAATCGTCAAAATGGCTATCGAAAACGCCAAAATCAACATTGTTATCAACTTTGCCAAAAAAAAAAAAAAGTAATTAAAACCTTTGGAACCATATTCATGAAATACTTTAACAACGATCTCTAGTTTACGGACGTTGATAAGATTGCTATACTTAAATATCTTACCAATATAATTGGCCACTTTATTCTTAACTTAAACCCAACTGAACCCAACTAAACCCAACTAAAATCCTGTTACCTTTAATAACTTTCACGAATGGTTTAACGATTGAACTTTATATATATAGAAAAACACAAACAAATAGGTAAAAATAAGGCAGAAGATTGAACTATATAATTTCGAAGTTAACCTCACCATGAAGAAAGGGAAGAAAGGCAATTTGGAAAATATACTGTACGAATACACTATAGATAAAGTCTATCAGTAAATATATAAAGATAAAAACAAATATATTACTAGAAACAACATCCCTCAATGCCCTCACACGTGTTTCTAAAGCCTTGCTCAAACTTAAATAAGTTGTTTTTAAACATTTTTACCTAAAGACTTCAATGCTCCAACACTGTTAGTACCGATAACGACTTAATGAATCCGGACATAACAAATCTTTCAATTCGCCAATCGATTAAATAAAAACCCTATTCAAAAAACTCATTAAAACCAATAAAAATATTACCAAATTTACGGTAATCTTTAAGTTCCCTAGTACATATAATTCTAACAGGTTTACTAATAGTATCTGATTTAACTATGAGAAAGGAGCATCTTTATACGCAAACTTATTGTAGGTATATTCATTAGCTTTTTCTCTCTAAACTTTATCTAAAGTAACTACTTTACCTACTAATACCAATACTCTTAACACCCTTAGTCGAAAGACCTAAAGGTATTATACGACCAGTAGATTACTTTTTCCATTTCGAATTATTGTTATAGTAGAGACAAATGACGCCGCGATCGAAAAAATTATAAAGACCTGAGACGGTAAGAAAAATATAACAGTAAGTCGTATAAGCTTCTAGATGTCAAGTTGCGACCTTTTTTCAATATTTTCCGTATAATAAAAATTAGGTTATCAGGTTTACACTCGTTGTTTTCTAATATTTTTACCAGCTAAGCCAAAGATTATTATTTTCAGTACTTAATAGTTTACTTATTATCTTGGGAGATATACGATAGTTTTAAAGGTTATTTCGACTAAGATATCAATGTCGCCTGATATTACAAAAATTGAAATATTATCAAGTGTTCATATGATAGAGTATAAAAAAAGTTGGAAAGCAGGATGGAATTTTTCAATTAGATATTTTATAGGCTAATATTTTGCTAATAAGTAACAGGGAATGTAGGAGTTGGTGAAGATACACTACGTTAGCAAGTCCGCCAGGCTATTACAGGCTACAAGGAGTTTAAATACATCTTATAATATCCTGAAGCTACTTAAGAAGGCTTCTTTAACGAATTATGTTCCTCACTTATAACCGAAACGGCATGGATGAGGAATTCAATTAATATATACCCCTAAGCTTATAAATTTAACGACAACAATAAAAACTCAATGTATATCGACTATATCTATTATTAATATGATGGAACCAGGTAATTTGGTTAATAAAAACACTTAACTTAAAACCCTAAACTGCAACATATGTAAGGAAGAAGCTACCTTTTTTAAGATCGTCAAGTTAACCCTGAAAATTGCCTTGAAATAACGTCTAAAAGTGTTACATATATTATAAATAAGAATATTACTTAACATAATATATTGTTGCCGAGTTTAATCAAGGTAAGTGATGTATTATAGTAAATATCCTTTAACTTTTCATTTTAAATATATCAAACTCATTGTAAACTTTCAAGATATTGAAGCAAAAGAATATGGAAGATATACTTTAATTTATTTGCTAGAAATGAAATATTAGCTTTAATCTCAAAGTAAAGTAATAATTAACTAATTACGCTTTTTTATATTGTTTAATAGTTGAAAATCTTAACTGTCATCATAATGATTATAATCTTAGCCTTATACACTTATTCACCATTTGAGATTATTACGTAAAGTTTTTCAAAGTATTATATCAGATATTAGAGTAATGCGATATTAAATAAGACTCTATTTTTAATACTTGATATTAGGAAGAGTCACTAATATGTTTATGGAATTCAACCATATAGATGCTGGTAGAGCCAAAGTTAGATTTAGCCCTAGGAAATAACTCTTTTTATTTGAACTAACGACTGTATTTACAATTATGAGGTCTATTGTTTTCCACATTCCAAAATCCCTTACCTTATATATGATTTACCTCAAAAATATGAAAAATCTCGGTGTTAACATCAATATTTGAAATAATGAACTAGTTAAAGGTAATGGCTAAAGATTTACAAGTAATTTGAAATTTGAATATTTATAGGTTCACTTTTAAAAGCTAAAGGTAACGGTATGAAATCTAACGAAGTCAGAATTTGGTTGATTATATTAACATTTCAATTTACTATCGATCTATAAACTATATAAAATTTTTGAGGGAATTGGTTACAAATATGTCGACCTATCAACGCTGAAAGAAATTAAAAAACTATATTACCACTTCCAAATACACTTTCAAACTCTTTTTAGGTTTAAGTTGACATTTAACAAAACCAATGGTGAAATTTTAAAGTATTCGTCAATGTGTTCTAATTGAATCTTAAACTTGTAATTTACTTCATTAACTATATAATAAAGTTTTACGATGTTAAGCCTTTTAAGATTATTTTATAAGAAATATGGGATATTACCCATTTTGTGGATGAATATGTATTGAAAACTTTGAAACGTATAAGTTTTAAATATTTGTATGAACTTTATTACGATAAAGTTACAAACTAACCTTGAGTTGATGGGAATTTAACATAAAAAAATCCTATTGAATCTTATTAAGCTATTATTTAAGTTAAAAAGGTATAAATATTATTAATTAAAAGTTACAGTACTTTTAAGTTGGAGATTGACAGTTTTATTAGCTTAGAGACAATATTATAAATAGCAATAAAAGCCTTTAATGATATTCTTGGTTCTAATGGTTTTATACCAAATTTATGGTATTTAGCGCATATTTACGTATGATGATTGAATCGTCATTATGGTTAAGTATCAAAAAGCGAGTTGTGGCATAAAGCGAAGCCTTAAACAAATCGAGGAAGGAAACTGTAAGTTATTAAATCAATGATACCCTTAATATCAAAAACGAACCGTAGATAATGAACGTACTATTTTAACCTTGTTTAAGTAAGGTTCTCACGTAAAAAGAGCCACGTTAATGAAATAGATCTTATAAGATATTGGGTATGTTAATTTAAACATAATTGTTAAAATTGCTAACAGTTAAATTTTTTTTTGTATTACTTAAATAAAATAGTATAAAAACTGTTGGCGTTCGATTAAGATTATCAAACCAGACAAATTATCTAATATTCCTCTTCAGAACCAATGGTTAATAACATAATGAAACAACTAAATAGATAACAACGAGAAAAGAAAATATATATTAAAAAAGAAGATGGCTACAAGGACTGAAAACCTAAAAAAAATATAATATGACTTAAGTATATTAAAAAATGTTCAATGGAAAACTAACTATAATATTACGTGAGAAAGATATTATCAACATAAGAGACATATATCCATGGAAGCGATGAAATGAAAATTAATAGCTTCCTTACCTGTAAAGTTGTTCAACTTATATCATTAGCATAAGACGAAGGTAAAAACGTAACGATTTTCAAATTTAAAATAGTTTACGAGTTTCAAGGTAAGATTACGTACCGGCTATACAAAAAGTGAAGGTTAATCATTTAAGAATACTGTAATTAAAACAAAAATTAAATTTTATTTAATTGTTTACAATTTAAAAGATGAGCTAACATTCAATTGTTGTGATTATTGTTAGTTTAGATGCTAACGTAAGCAAGAAGGTTATTCCTAATAGCTGTAATATGATATCAACGTATATGTAATCCGCTACAGATTTTCAACGGATAATATTATTAGAATTTACACAAAAATTAAAGTATAAATTTCATATTTTGTGGGTATCACTATATATCCCTATAATTAGTGAGCGGCCACGCTGTATAGTGTATCTTTGCAGAGTATACAGTACTATACCATTTTGCAAGATGTATTTCTACAGAGTGAATAATAGTGTGCCACTACCTAGAAGTGTATGATAGCATTCCACTGCCTAAAGGTAATATTTGTAAAGTTTCTGATAAAGTGCCACTGCCTAGAAAGGAGATTAACAGAGTGTATAGTAAAGTGCCACTACCTGAGTAAAAGGTTATAACCTTTTACCTATAGCGTGTATTTTTCAAATACTTCCTTCTCTTTCAATATATTATTTTTACTATTACAATACCAATCTTTTCAATTACTTTTTTACTACGTTAACGTATAAAAACCTTACCAACATTGATTAGTAGCCAACTTATTTAACTATAAACAACTTGGGGGCAAAAGATAACCCTAAGTTAAATACTTAAAACTAGATGCTATAAAAGTCACAATTATTAATACTTTAATATTACGACTTATGAAAACTATACGGGAGTGTGGAATTGCATAGGAATGCCTTGAAAACCCGAAGCGTAGTGAGATTATAAGATCTGAAGTAACTTTAAGAAACAATTTTAATACGATATTATTGACTAGTTAGTTCCCTATCTATTAAAATCTTCTTTACTTTATTCTTTAACTTTCTTTAAAGTTTTGAACGTATCTGGGAACTTTGTAGAAAGAGTTTTATCACGTATTAGGCTATGTGAGCCAAAACCTCTTATTTTTGAAACCCTTTGTTAGGATCCGTCCAATTAAAATATAGTATCTAAACCGCTTACACATTTTAGGAGCGTCTAAAACGTAATATCTATTCCGCTTAAGAAACCTAACAGCGGTTAAAACATAGCACCTAAACCACTTGTAAATAACAAGAGCAGCTATAACACGATATCCTAACCTCCTATCAAACGCGAATCGAGCCTTATACAAACATCTTTTCACATTTATTCTTTCTCTTTTATATTACCCTATTAGCCTCCTCTTATGCGCCTAAAAGTATACCGTTTGTTTATGTTTATTATTCACGACATTTCAATGTATAATCCGCTTAGTTGGTATAACGTTTTGAAAGCATTAAAAGAACTAATTTAAAATATCTAACTAGCATATAATCACGTTTCATTTACACATTATTTGGATTTTACTTGTATTAGCAAGAGTTAAACGCCTTACTTTAACCATTTTATTACATTTTATTTACATTTTATTTACGTATTTATACGTTTTAATTTCAATTATTTAAACTAAACCGTCTTAAATACTATGTTCCAAATATATACAAACCTTATCCACTATATAAAGTTAACATTTGGATCGCTCTAACATTTCTAGTATACGTATAAACTAACCTCCTAATCGCTTTAATATATTATATACTTTTACTACTATAACTTTACTAATAACAAACCTAGTAAAAGTTAACGATTATATAAACTATCTATTTACAAATACGTCGTTTCATGGTAACATTCTAAAGTATTAAAACCTTAATCTATGGGATAACAAAATCGAAACATTAGTGAAGAATTTAGATTCTTTTAAAATAAACATGTACCTTATTAACATAAATTTTAACAATTATAGTGAATATATCTAAGACCGCGAATTATTTGACGACTTTAGGAAGGATTTCATAAATTAGACGTGAAATATATAACGTATAGTTGATGGTATAATATTTATAATATTACAAAAACAGCTATAAAGTAAAGGTATTAATACGATTAGTCGTAATAATAACTGTTATGAACTCAGGCTATTAGTCATTGAGTCTATATATTACGTAACTGTGTACGTAACGGAATATGTAATACCCGGCCCAGTCAGGGCGCGGTTCGTATGTAGCACGAACGAGAGCACGTAATGAACGGTATATTGACTATGCCTATAAGCTTTACACGAAGAACCACTGTATATTTTTCTAGTTTTCCGCTTGTAACTTAATAGTAAACTCAATTTGGCAACTACTGAGCTTAATATTATAGGTTGGACTATAATATACTATTAAGGTTATCTTTCATATTTTCGAAGGAATATTACCTACGATGGTCGAATCGATATCAAATATTAATAATTTCGCGTTACACTTTAGTATTATTGAGAAAGATGAGAGGTTAGCGAATACCCAGGTTTTTACCTTTATATATATAGCTCCTACCCCTTCGGGGTCGACTTAAGCCAATATATCTCGTTTATAAGATACTATAGATTATATTGCGTTTATCGTAAGGCAAATATAATAGACCAATAAATCGACTTTCGCTTTCAACCCTATATCTGACTTCGTACAAGTTGTAACTAAAATTTAATAACTTAAAGGCAACTTAACAGTAATTCTTGTTAGTTTTTCAACGTTCAAAGGTAGCTGAAAACGATATAATTAATTATAATTAAACGTAATTTTCTTTCAATAGGCGGTGATGTGTTGAACGATCGAATTTATATTAGAGTCGGATAAAATGTGAATCGGGAAACATCAGTATACGTTTCTTTACGTATAGGGTTCTTATACATCGACAGTAAAGTAGGCTATTACGAAATACTATAAAGTCAGTAGACACGAGGGTATATACGATATAAGTAAGTTCCTCGATTATATTAAGGTTAAGTTTAGCAATCCTCATAGCGTAGATAAAGTTCTAGTTAAATTGAAAGGATTGCTTATAAGCGATAAAGATTTATGGGTAACATTTGGCATTAAGTTCGAGATATTATTAATTTAAGCGGGCAGATTAGATTGGCTTTCGGCCGTAAGGTTTAATTACCTGCGTTTTCGAGTATCCCTATATATTCGCGATGATTTATCACGGAAAGCGTTAGCCGTATCGATTATATCGCGGCTTTAGCAAAGTACTACAAGCTCGTCAACGAGTTAGAGTCTTTGAATTTAAAGCGACGTTTTGGTCGATAATTATCGGGACCCATATAGGTATAACGGCCGGATAAAGATACAGTTAAAAGGGGAGTTTATACTTTTTAGATATCTTCGTTCAAAGGTTGTGGTAATCGCGGTTAATTATTTTAGCAAACTCGTTTAGTATACGTTTAGGATTAAGGACATAAGGCGACGTAGATGACGGTTAGAAAACGCTGGGTTAGGTAAATTACGGGGCGCTGCATATATTGTAGCTTGATGGACTATTATTAACGTTGTTACGGACTTTGCCCGGCGTTACTTTCGATGTAAATATATGTGTTTTAAATCGCAAAGGTAAATAAAAGTTTTTTATTAACGGAGATAGAGGAAGCCTAACTTTTAAATAAAATTTCGTTTGAAAGTTTCGTAACCTTAATGGATTAGTTGTAGAATCGAGTAAATAGGAATTTATTTTTATTAAAATACGTATAAACAAAGATATATTCTTTATCTTTATGTTTTTTAATAATGTTTCCTTTTTTGATATTCAATTATATTTCAATTATAATTATTATTATATTGTAAACAAGGCTTTGGTATAAAGGTTAATAAAAAAGTAAAATCGGTTATTATATTTTCAAAATTTCAATACGATATTAGGCCTATAGCGGAATACACGTATCACTTAAATAGCTAAGTTTTGTATAGATATTAATAAATAGTTAAGCCCTATATGAACATATATCATTTTCGAAATAACGAGGGATATAATTTTTAGAATACTTTAGATACAATATCTATATGTAATATTAGATGTTAAAGATAATCGTTTAGTGGTTTATAGTTAAGGAGGATTAGTTGTTCATATAGTAATAGTACATCTTAAGTCGGGAGAATATATAAGACGTTATAGGATCGGTTTTCATTGGTTTTATGATCCGATTTTAACGGATAATATAATATACGGAGTATTATTCGTGGTCAACTTTTATTACAAGTTTTCGTAAGACAACGCGAATCTTGTAATTAATGGCGCCGACTACCGTAAAAAAGGAGTAGAATTAGTTACGTCTTTTACTTGAATTGGTCAAGTTCCGCGATCTATTCGATAAAGAAAAGACAATATCCCTGCCCTTATATAGGAAAAACTCGACTATTACATTTAAATTAAACCGAACAAAGAGAAATCTTTATTAAAAAACTATAAGGATTATTATACTAAATGTTATGAGATCAACTTTTTAAATTTAAACGTTTAGTTACAAAGTTAATAAATAGAAGTTAGGTTTACGTAACTTTTTTATCGGCCGTGGCGCTAGTATGACTAATTTTTAAACCGAAAGAGGGACATCGGGTTTATATCAACTATCAAGTATTAAATAAAATTACCGAATAGGATTATTATTTTTTACCTTTGATCAAGGAAACCCTATACGTATTATTAGAGTTGACTTAGCTTACGAAGTTAGATATTCGAACGGATTTTCATCGTATCCGGTTATAACCCATATAAAAAAAGTTAACGGCCTTTAGTATACGTTTCGGATTATTGAAATAGTTGGTTACCCCCTTTGAATTAACGAAAGCGTTGAAAACTTTTTAACGGTATATTAATTATATAATAAAATATGTCTTAGATAGTTTTATTATAGTTTACATAAATAAACTTTTGGTTTTTTGTCCTGGTATTAAACAGGATTCTATGGCGAAAGTTCCTGTAGTTTTGGGACGCTTTCATGATACCGGGTTAAATCTAGACCTAAAGAATTATACTTTCATAATTAAAAATATGAAATACCTTGGTTTTATTATAACGGTTAACGTAGGTATTTAGGTCGAACCCAAGAAAGTCAGGGTAATAAGTAAATAAAAGTTTATATGTATTATTCGGGAAATCCAAAATCTTTTAAGTCTTATTAACTTTTATTAGGATTTTAATAATAATTTCTCCGATTTAGCCGATTATCTCGATCGACCTACGAAATAGGTAATTCGTTAAACTTGGATAAATTGGAAGGAATATTGTCGGTAAGGTCTCTACCTAATTCACGTGAATATAAAAGAGTGGAAGAGTAATCAGAAAGATTGGTATTGTAGTAAGTAAATATAGATAATTTCGGAAGAAGCATTCAGAGAGTACATACTATGGGTGGAGGGTTATAAACCTTTTATCCGGGCAGTGGCACTTTGCCATACACTTCGGAACGACCCTTCTAGACTGCGCTGCGCATTATGCACTCTGCAAAAGTACAGCCTACAGCGTGACACGTTATCGTGCACTCATCAGGAGTACACCTTACAGTATAATACACTGCCACTTGACCTATATGTACTAACTAAAAGTATATATAATAATATCCATAAATATATATTCCAAACGTTGAAAAATACCTTCTTTACGGTCTCAATTTTATATATTAGTATTTAAATCGGTTAATGGCAATTAAAATAAATTGCTTGGTGATAGTATAAAAATGGTGTTTGTTGTAAATAGATGAGGATAATATCTTAAAGCTAATAACTTATGATTCTACATCAATAACAAACGCGGAATATAACTATACTATTTACGATAGGGAGCTTTTCACGATGATATTCTATTTAAAAGCATGGTTTTCGGAATTGCGTAACATCCGTACCCCGTTTACGACTTTGATGGATTATATAAAATTGGAGTATTTGTTTTCATTACGTATGATTTCGGAACTTTAGGCTTAATAGGTTAAAATTCTTTTACTTTTCTAATACCACTTACGTTACTGGCCAGCGACTTAAGAAGCTCACCTAAATGTATTGACCTATAAATTAAAGGATAAACCCAAAGTTAAGGAGCGCCGCACGCGAGTTTTTTAGTTTATTTTTACTATTATATCAGATATAGTAATAATAGATTTATACATTATATAAACGTAAATTATGGCGGGATATACGGATAAATTTATCGAAACAAAGGTCTGGTTACTAGATCGTAATGACATATACTTTGAAGGACAGTCAGAGAATCTTGGGGTATCTGTGTTAACTGGATCGCCTCAAGCCCGGCCTAAGTTTACATCGCCGATTGTAAGAACGCCAGGGGATATTAGGGCGTTGGCTGTTATAACATCGTCGTGGGCCCGGTTCGCATTAGGCTCGTTGACTTCGTTAATGTCGAGCGATTACTTTATTTTCGGATCGGGTACCTTCGTAAAGTTATTAAATTAAAGAGTAACGAACAACCTGTTATACGAAGTTCGCCTATTAATGGTTATAAAGGGCGTTAAACATTTTCTGATTAAGGTAAGATATTCGATATAAATTACGAATTATAAAATCGACTCGCGAGATACATTACATTACTGTAGCCGATTATATGTGTATAATTGTGAATTATTAACGACGAACATTTTATAATAGATTTACGATTCGTTTATTATAAGTTATCTAAGTAGAAACTTTTTATTTCGAGCTTTTTAATAGAATTAGTATTAGAAGTAAACAATCGTAGATATTTGATGCTTATATCGAATATATACGTAATATAATGTTAAAAAGTCTTATAGTTCCTTACAATAAGGCATTTTTTTAACCTTTCCTCATTTTAAATCGATATTGGTCTTATATTTCCGTCGACTTTATAAACGACTTGCCGGTTACCGACGACAGCTTTCAATATTTATTGGTTTTTACGAATCGCCTATTCAAATTTGTCCAACTTGAGGCTGTATAATTTATAACCTCCGAAGCGTATGCGGAATGCTTTTGGAATGTATAGTGGCGATTTCATGGATTTTTGGCCTTTTTTATTAACTATTACAGCTCGGATTGAGTAAACATATTCTAAATAAACTTATTTTTTTTAGTAAAATTTAAATAATTTTTATCAATAACGTATCAATTATAAATGGATAATGATACCAAACGAATAAATTAAAAGTTTTACAAATACCTACGAATCGTTTTCGCCGTTTTAGAATGTAATTAAATATTATATTTCTCCGTTCATTAATTTATGTCAAATAATAGGAAATCGATGGTTACTGGGTTTAGTATCAATCAACTAGTTAATCAATACGAAATATGTTGGAATAGGAGTCAAATGCAGTAAAGTTGATTGTACCTACTGCAAATTGACTGCAGTTTGTTGGATTTCACTGCAAGTGCAGTGCAGTAGGTACCCACTTCAAATTGAGACACAGGCCAAATCGTTTGGCTATACAAATTAGTATGCAGACCGGCTATCTGTCTGCCAAACTTAGAACTTACACCTTCAATCAACAATATGAACGTAGCACCAGTTACTTCTACCACAGTAATTCGAATTGACTACGTTGAAAAGATAAAGGCCTATCAATACTTATCAGTGCTTATTAAGTTAAGCATAGATTAGCTAAGTAAAAGAAGAAGCTGCTTTTCGGTTACACTTAGCAATTGAGCAAGGTAGAGGGAAGATTCTTGTGAAATGCCTTGAGGTTAAGTCTGTTGTTTACAAGTAGTTAAAAGGAAGACTTTCAAGTTCGTTTGCTGTTTACAGGTACTTGAAAGTGTCAATGGTATTTCTATTATCGAAAATATTAAGAAACCTTCACTAGACCATTCTTAAAGAAAAATCGTTGAGATTGACCGCCTAAAAGTCTCTAAGTCGGCAAGTTGGCAAACGGTTAAGTTAGTACTATAACGGCCGCTACTATAGGTACTCCTATTGAAAATCGAAAAAACAACCAAGTCCTACGACCTTTAAATTATACTAACTTTGATGGAAAACCTACGACCCATTACTTTACATCACTCTTTTACCCTCTACACTTTTTAATCTGCGTCACGATGGCTATAAAGCACGTAGGATTCGATACTATTGACGACCCTACCAGGAAGAAGGAAATTAAGGCTTTCAGAACCACCTTTATCAAATACTTTGATGACGACCTCTAAATTAAGAAAGTTAATAAAAACTTTACCCCCAAATACATTATCAATTACGTTGTCCACTTTATCCTCAACGTTAATTATAACGATTAAAATATACAAGTTAATTTTTTTTCGATTACATCGAGGTTTTTAGGGACTAAACCTTTATTATATAAGAAAAAACCGAAAAGGTAGTAAAGTTAAAGTTAAGGGCTAATCTGCGTAAATAAGAGATCTTACTCCCCTTAAAAGTCGGCAAAGACAGAAACCTTGCCGACGTACTTTACAAGTACGCCACGAATAATAACCAATAGTAGACTTAGGAAGATAAGGGAAAAGAGATTACTAGTGACAGTAATCCTTAACGCTCATACACATATTCGTAAGAACCTGCCCAAGCCTAGATAAGTTTTTCAAACCCTACTACGCGGGACTCTTAACGCGTTGGTATCACCGGATGTAAGGAATTAATCAATTTACACCCCGCAATCCCTTAAGTCCACCAGTCAATTAAGTAGGAACCTCGAGGGACCCCTTAACATTAAGAATATTATTACCAAGTTCCCCAAAACAGAAACCCTCAAGCCCATTTCCCCTATGCTTTTTAGCACGTCTAGTTCCAACAGTAAAATTAAGGAAGGACCGGCTTTATACGCGAGCCTACTATGGGTACAACTACTAGCTTTTTCCCTTCAAACTTAGCCAAAAGTAACTTTCTAGCCCACTAACACCAATAACAACCTTATTTCTTTCCCCAACCAAAAGATATAAAAGTTTTTTATAACCAGTATATTACCCTTTCCCCTCGACGTGTTTTCATGGCAGATACGGACTATATAGCAATTATCACGTTCGTTAAGATTTGGAGAGGAGTGTAGAAGTATAATAGTAAGCTGTATAACTTTTTCGACGTCAAGTTACGCCCATTCTTTAACATTTTCCGCTAGATAAGGGTTAAATTACCAGGTTTTCACTCGTTGTTTCTCAGTATCCTTACCGGCCAAGCCGAGGATTACTACCTTTAGTACCTAACGAATTGTTTCTTCTTCCGCGAAATCTATAATAACCTAAAGAGTTATTTCGAATACGATGTTAACCTTACCTAGTACTATACCAACTGGAACATTATTAAGTGGTCTTATATGCTAGATTATAAAAAAGAGCCGGAAAGTAAGATAAACCTTTTTAATTATATGTTTGATAGGCTGATGTTTTACCAATAAGTAATGGGGAACGTGGGATCTGGTGAAGGCACCCTACGTCAGCAGGTCCGGCAAGTAGTTACGGGTTATAAAGAGTTTAAATAAGCCCTCCAATGCCTTGATACCACTTACGAAGGGTTTTTTGGCCAATTACGTTTCTCGTTGGCGACTGTAACTGTGTATATTATTATATAACCTCATAGATAGTATATATAGGTCTAGTAGCATTACACTGTATTGTAGGGTGCACTCCTGCAGAGTGCGTGATAACATGTCACGCTGCAGGCTGCACTTTTGCAAGACGAAAAGTGCATTATGCATGGATCGGTCTGGAATAGCTATACCAGACCGAACGGCAATACGTGGAGCGGTTTGGAGTGGTACGCTTTGGATAAGGGCTTATAAACCCTTACTCGTAGCGTATACCTTTGGATACTTTTTCTTTAATTATCTTCATCTTTTACTACAATTATACTAATTTAACGATTTTTTTTCAAATACCTTATTTTACTTAAATAGGTTGCAAAACTTACTAACACTTATAAGTAGCCAATTCGATCGATTACAAACAGCCTAAAAAAGAGACAGATATAAGTTAAATACTTGTAGCAGAATGTTATAACGATCCTAATTACTTGTACTTTAACATTTCCCTTTTTCAAAAATTACACGCCAACTTATATAAAGAATGTAAAAACTAAGTAACCTTAAAAAGGAAAAGTTTAATACGATATTATTAACCCTTATTTGGCGTTTTATTTACTAAAAGACCTGTTACGTTATTATTGACCCTTATTTAACGTTTTAACATATCCGGGCACTTTTTGAAAAGCGTTTTATCACGCATCAGACCACGTAACCACTAAGTTTAGAAACCCTTTACTAGGACCTATCCGATTTTCGACAATCTACACCATTCGCCTTAATAGGAATGGTTACGTATAAAGTAACCAAACCTATTACCTTAACAGGATTAGTTATATACAACGTAACTAAATCGAACACTTTATTAAGTTCGGTTACGAATTAAGTAGTTAAATCGATTCCCTTAGAAAATTCGGTTACGATACGCCGACCCGAACTAACTACCAAATACCACACATTAAACCTACCCATTACCTATATTTCTATTACATTACCCACTTTTCCCACGTTCGCACAATGTATTTTAAGCTTTTCTTCGATTTACCCTATATATTTTAAGTTTAATACTTATAACGTTTTAAGTTTTTTTAATCACTTAATTAATATAAAGTTACTAAACATCAACAAAACTAATTTGAAACTTTTTACTAATTTACGATTACATTTTATTTACGTTTTATTCGAAATTTATTCGTATCAATAAGCGCTCATAAGTATCATTTTAAGCATTTTAATTATTTTATTTACTTTTCGTTTGTCTTTTGTAGTTTCTCAAATTTAATTTCGACCTGAAGTTACTAATTGAAACCGTTTTTGTATACCAAATACGTATAGAAATTACTTTTAACAATTACCCCGAAATACTAATAGCTATAGTCCTAAAACTAATAATATTATAAAAGCTAACAATTACTTCGACTACCTGATCAAATATATGAAAATAAAAAAAGCTATGATTTATAAAATCGACCTGGGCCTTTAGGATAACACTATAGATTCGCCAATTAAGGAATTAAAAACTTATGTAATAAACACACATATTTTAGCCGTTATATTCCGTTATTGGGAGGAGAAAATCCAAAAAAATTAACTTATTGGATAATTTCCATAAAAAAATCGAACTAGATGTTAGATATATAGTAAATAAAAATCTTACCATTTCTAAAGCCTTACGTATTTAGCTAAAAATCAAAGTCATTAATATCTTAAAAGGCAAAAATGACCGCTTTGCAAAATCTTTATTCGAAATGGAATAACTTACCAACGTACCGGATTAAAAAGATAAAGATTTATTATACCTAACGGAATTTAGAAAGGGGTATTACATTACGAGGCAAAGAAGACTGATATTAAAACGATGGGGATAAAGCGTAAGACGAGCTAGTTTTATACCTATACCCCAAAACAGGAGAAAAAAGTAAAAAAACAACCATAGTTCTTATTCATCATATAAATACAATACACCCTTATACCGGTACCTATTATAAAATAAAACCAAATACCAAACCATTTTCCGAATATTGAAAATAACCCGTTTGACTATAACGGAATCAACCGAAATACAAAAAATAACCCGACCCGGGAAACGATAATCGACCGAAATATAAAAAACAACCCGCTTTAGGAAACGAAAAGCGAAGTAAAACGCTAACACGTGCCTTACAGACCAATACCCGTTAACTACGACCCCTACCGTAACCTTTTACCGCACCTCTTCCCCACTAATAAAAGCGACCTTACGAAGTTAACCGACTTTTTCAAACTTTAGGATAGGGATAATAATTATTACGGTACACCGTACAACGTAATTTATAATAGAATACGCGTTGTATTTAATATATATAAAACATTAGATATTAAACCATTTTAATTTTACGTTATTTTGCCTGGTATTCTGTTTTTGTAAGCTAATGAGTAGTATACATACCACTTTATACAAGTTAATATATTTACGAAGTGTTATAACAGCTTTAAATTCTACTTTGATACAGATATTAATTACTGACTTTACGATATAGACTAAATTAATAAGACTTGAAAATCCGTAAAAATTTAATAGGAAAACGCTGATAAAAACCTATAAAAATCCTTACCACCCTATTAACTTAGTTCCGAAAGTGTTAGGTAACCTTTAAACCGAAATACAAAGGCGAAAAACTATTTATCCAAATGGTAATGAAAGCTTACCACGAAAACCCGGATTTCGACCTAATACTTTTTAAACCAGAAAATGATTTAAAGACCTTTTATACAAGCCTTGAAACATCGCTTAAAACCTTAATACATCGACAGGTAAGCCTTAAAGCAGCATTTGTAGTTGTTGAAACCAAAGGCGAGAGCTAAATTACTAAAGAAAACCTTGTCAAGACTATTTACTACGTTTTGGATTAAATATTTGAAGTTTATCCAAGGTAAAACGAATGCCTAAAGTATAGGTATTAAAGAGGAAACTTTGGAAATAATGGATAGGAGCGATCGTTCGAAAATATAAAAAACGTATCGAAACCATAACAGTACTTGCGGAAAGATATATGGAGCCCTATAAGTTTATGAAAGCGGTGTATTGTATACCTTAAAGTCGGCTGCTAGTTTATAAACCACCCTGCTTACGAGTAAATTCGAATTAAACGACAATTTTAAGCCGAGTACAAATTTAAAGATCGAATAGAAGCTAATTGTATAATGCATGTAACGGAGTACGAAGACACAAATAATGGATTCAACACTTACCTTTACGAAAACACATCCGAAAAAGACTACTTTAAGTATAAAGATGCTTACCTATTGACCTACGACAAGAAAAACGCATAATTTATTTACGCTAGCCTGTAAAACACCTTCTTTATATATATTATAGACCTAAACTGCATAAACAAAGTACTTAACTCTTATATGGCATCGTGACTTACGCTTTGTAATAGATAAGAAAATAGGTTTCAGGGTATTATACTCGACATTAACGTAATTAAAATTTTAAAGGCCGAAAAACGGCAATTCGACGCGCTTATGGCAAAGTTTCCAAAATTTCGGTTAAATCGAATAGGAAAATACCGAAAAGTCCTATTTAGTAAAGGTAAAACATCGTCGTTCGAAACAGTTGTTGTAAATACGCGTTTCGAACCGATGAAATTTTAGGTGATGTAATTTAAAACATTATTTTTACTTTTGTTAACTAATATAAACAAGCTCGGAATTAAAGTTCGAAATCCAACCCACTAACTTGTCCGCACCTTAAAAAACATATTTGTATCATTCCTACTTAAATTCAGTTACTTATGGTTTTTTCCCGAAATACGTATGATTAAGACTATTTACTCAACTTAACCGGAATTACAGACTTTATACCAACGATTCGGATACCCGACTACAAAACGTATTTTATGCTTATTTTACGTTGTAAGCTATATGAATATAGGAAAAACGTACTTAAAGTTATCGAAAAGTTTTATTATAAATATTAGCTACACTTATAAGCCCTACGACATTTTATTATTTTCGACTTTACAACGATTTGGACTTTAATTACGAATTAATTATTTATATTATATATTTGGATAATTAAATGGTCTTTCACGCCATCAGCGCGACAATATCGTTTTAAACCACTAAATTCATACGAAACGCTTTTGTTACAAACTATTAAAACTTTTTAATGAATTATTAATTCAACGTTTATTTAGGGCCTTTAAACTGGATTACATACGACGTTAACACGGCCTTGAACTTTACCAAATAGCGTACTAAAGCTCGAATAACCGGTAACAAATGTAAACAAATCCTAGTAAAAGTCCTATAAAGTATTGAAAAGTGTAAAAGATATTACAGACCGTTCAAAAAAACGTATAAAGGATTTTTAAATAAAACTAAAAGGTACTAGTTTGAAGAAATCGACTTTTTAAATGGTGGTTAACGCCATTAACAATACTTTTGGCCTAAATAAACTTATCCCCACGCTCTTTGTTTTTAATACCTACTCGAGAATCCATACAAACTCTGTCTTATTACTGTCCATAGTACAAAGGTCCAATGCTATAAAGAAAGCTATGGTGGTATTACGTTCTCTACAGGAAAAAAACTATATATCCAAAGCGTTAGCTATAAGAAATGACCCACGTAAAGTCAACGTTTTAAATTTACTATTATAATTTACAGTTTCGATTTGGAAAACGAAGGATAAATAATTTACCCTTAGAAGATTAACAGGTTTAAAAGTCATAATATACTCATTAACTTACCAAACGGAATAAGTTTATTTCGTTAAATAATGGTACGTGAATATAAAATAGAGGTGAAAAGGATCGGCCCGTAATTGTAAAAAGAATAAAATAGCCTATAAAATATTACCTAAAACGACGAATTTAAATCGAACTTAACTTTAGCCTTACCCCAGAAACACGATTTTGGCCCGACTACGCCAAATAAAAGCGGCTCTTTTATACCAACCCTATTAAAACCTCGCCACCAAAGGCGCCCCTTCGGCTCAAAAACTAAGAAACGCCTTAAAAACTTTGTTACAAACTCTTTTATCACGTAAAAGGAAATGACAAATCGCGAGCTTGACCTAAAGCTCCGTTACGAAGGCATTACTACCGCCTTAAGTATCATATTCGTACAATTTATCTAAACGAAAATCTTAGCATTAATCAACCAAAAAGTATTTCGTTTTAAACGTTTCGACCCAGCTATTTATGGTACCTATATGATTTTTTTATCTGCCTCGTCCACGAAGTTAAAGATAAAACCGGGAAACCTTACAAAAAGATCCATTTGGTTATTTAAGGATAAAACGACTAAATTGAAAAAAACATTATAACCCAATTACCTAAGTTATAACGGGTTAGTTACCGTTTGATTTTTGTATTCGCAGCCTTTTTTCACGGAACGTATAACAAATACGTCAAACTTCGAAATATTATATAAGTATATACCAAATTTTAAAACCGGCTTGAACGACGAATTAATGCTAATATACCAAAATATTTTAAATAACACTACCCGCCCGAAACAATTTTACGTATTATAAAACCATTTTACGACTTAGCTAAAACCGGTGTTTACTAATATAATACCTACCAAAAACACTATAAGAAACGGTTCAAAATAACTAAATTTACCTTTAATCCATGCTTATTAGTATCGATAACCAGTTTGAAGGGCTTTATATTAACGGTTATATAAACGGACGATACTTTAACTTTATATAACGCCTTATTCTTCGCTTTTAAAAAAGGAAACTTTTAAAAGCCGGCTTAAAAGTGAGACCTAAAACGTATCTTATAAAGGATTATATAATATATTTTAATAACGTTATTATTACCTTTCGAAATGGCGTTTTGAGCTTTATATAAAAAGGATAGCTGAACAAAGTTGCCTTCATCGTTTTAAATAACGTAAAACGGGTCGATGAATAAAAATATTAATGCGCTCATGACGCTTAGATTGCTTTTATAATATAACTAAAAACTGTATTTAACTTTTTTATCGTCGCGTACTTATAAACCGACTTAATAGACGATATATATAATGCGTTTAACAAACGTTCTTTATGAAAAATATACAACTTGAAACGCGGATTATAGTTTATACAGCTAAATATACGTATTATAAAATTTTTTATTTTTATGAACGGCTCCTTCGCTAATAATAACGACTACATTTTACAGATAAGCTTTGTCTTAATTTTCGGTAACTAAATACCAGCTTGAAACAGTCTTACGCTTTGTAAAAATATTGTTTATTAAAGCTTTATTAAGTACAAAAACGTTACGAGGAGAGTTTTAGCCTTCGAAATTTATGATATGGTTAAAGGCTTCGATTTAGGTATTATTATAACGATAACGGTTCGGATAATTTTTTTTAAAACTTAGTTTACGCCTTATTCCCTTTATTATATAGATTAACTTCTTTTCCCTTTATAAGTACCTGGTTAAATTGGGTACCACAAACGAAAAACGCTTAATAATCGATATTTTAACTTTAATTGAATTATATAAACGTTGTAAAATTGAAAAGAAAGATAAATCAACGGTAAATCTAACTTAGTAAACGTAATAATTAAGGTTACGCTTAGTTGAACCTTAAAAAAACTTATATCGATAAATACTTTGTTTGTTAAAGTTATTAAAAAGGTTTTACGACCCTAATAAGCTATTATATTATTTTTCGCCAAATTGGATCGACAAGTATTATACTATTTACGTTGATTTCCGATTTTATCTTTTTTAACCTAATTTTTTCCTTTCGATCCTAATATTCCAATACGTTTTATTTTATACTCCTTAAGCAGACGGAATTTCCTATTCGGTTATTTCTTTATTTCATTCTACTATTCACGCCGACCCCGGTTTTTACCTTCAATTTAATTGACGATATCGCATCTGTTTGAACATATTTTTCATTTTATATATTTCGAAATTACTATTAAACGATTATTTTGTAAAAAACCATAATATCATTATATAGCGTATTATGTTATAACCGGGTACTCCGGCTCAGCTTGGGGGCATTTATTTACTAATCAAAGGGAAAAGCGATGTTATCGTATCTTTACCTTCCTTCCCGCTACCCTTTTCCTTTATGTTAACGTTACCACTATTACCGTTATCGACTTCATTAACGCTAACAAGGATACAGTTTTACGTCTTATTTGTTATACTCTTAGGTAAAGTCGTAAAGGGGAAATTACCCTTTTTATGGCAACATATGATAACGTCGTTAAACTCGCATACGTAATACATACGTAGGCCCCGTTTTCAGGTATTAAAGACGACTGGTGTTTCTTTAAACCGTCGGTTAACGCCTATTACTAATTAGTATCGATTTATTTTGAATATTTACAACCGCGATTATTCTTTCGAATCGCCTTAAATAGTATATTTCTAATAAAAGAAATTTTTAAAGTTCGGTTAAAACTTATTAAATGGTCGGCGGGCACGTAATATAACCTTAGCCTACGGCTCTCAAACTATCGAAACGGAGGTGTACGAATTATTAATCTGTTTATAACGGTAATAACGGGCCAAATAACCCCCATTTTCGTAATTCTCGTTAATGGACTTGCCCATAACCACAGACACAATATACAATACATAAGGTGTTTTTATTAACGGCTCGAGATTATGAACCCGGGTACATTGTTTTAACGCTTTACGCGTTAGAAAGGCTTCATAGCGTACTCTGGCAATACAAAATTCGAAACGGCGGAATAGATCCGCCTTATACTCTTTATTTAAAAAAATGGGGATTAAAGTTATACGAACAGACGGATTTAGGGAATACGAACCTTAACGTAACTGCTCTAAGTTATATTTACGATGTAAAAGGGGCCTTATGGGTAATAGAGTCTTTACCAGTAGGGAGAGAATAAGGTTTTGTAATGATCACACTAAATACCCGTGAGTATATAGAAGGTGTCAGAGGGTTTATGTTATCAAGAAGATAGCAGAGGTGCTGAGTGAACAATATCGCAACCGTGCAAGTAATGATTAAAAGCCGTGAGGCTATTCAGAATATACTGAGACTGAATACTTAGATTGACAACTGAAGATCTATGAAGGAAATACTATCTATGTGGTGCTAACCGTGTCCTTATATCTTTAATCCTTCATACGCCTTCAGTGCTGGATCATGTTGGATCGAAACATGATCCCAATGATCCTTAGTGCGTAACCCTAACCCTAAGGTTGCTTACATAAGAGATATCCCCACTTGATGTGTTGGACATCAGGTTCTTAGTGGCTTAGCCCCATACTGGCCTGTGTTCTGACCCTCCGATATTCTTGGGTCATAACAGGTTTATAATCCTAGGAGCCCCCCGTTTCTCCCCCTAGGAGCTAGGGAAGGGGTAGGGAGAGGAAAGGGAAGAGGGGGTCGTGGCGGTGGCGGCGGCGGCGGAAAGGGGCGCGGCGGCGGCAGTAATAGCAGCAGCTTAAATGGCACCTTATAGACCTGTACTTACGCGGTATTTATTTGAAATAAAGGTTAGTATATATATATTAACCAAGTAATCTATATATTAGAGAGGCTTAGGTTAATTAAATGAAACAGAGATTAAATTGAAGTGGGGACTTATATCTGTTTAGATTACGCGCCTTTAAAAAAAAAAAGTTTTGCCTTAACCGATAACGATATATCTTTTTATATTAATCCAACACGTAATTTCGTAATCACATTTACGTAATTACCTCTATATAATTACCTTTGCTAAATTACCTTTATTAATTACAAAAAACGCTATTACTAACTATACCGCCCCTATTTCGGCTATATTAACCAGGGCCGAATTATAATCACTATCATGATTAAACTTTACTAATTTTAATCGAATTACAACTACTACCACGTTCAAACCCTTCTAATCCCAGTCGAATTTACTGATTTAAAAATTGGGCAATTGAAACTATGACAATACTATTACTATAGAAACTTGCCAATTTAAACCTTTTACAATTAATACGGTAATAACACTATTACTATAGAAACTTGATAATTTAAACTTTTTGCAATTGATACAGAAATAATACTGTTATTACGGAAACTATTAACTTAGATCTTTACAACTACACTGTCATTACAGGACGTTATATAAGGGAGAAATAAAAGATTACCTGTGTGGATATTACTATATATCTTTATAGATAGTATACATAGGTTTAGTGGTATTGTACCGTGTTGCAGAGTTTACTCCTACAAAGTATACGATAACGTGTTACGTTATAGGCTACACTTTTGCAAGACATAAAGTGTATTATACATAGATTGGTCTATAATAGCTATACCAAACCGAATGACAATGCGTGGAGCGGTCTGGAGTGGTACGCTCTGAGTAAGGGCTTATAAGCCCTCACCCGTAGCGTACACCTCTGTATGCTTCTTCTTTGATTATATTCATCTTTTACTACAACTATACCAATCTAACGATTACTCTTCTGAATATCTTATTTCACGTAAATAGGTTTTAGACCTTACAAACAGTAACTGATCGAGTTTACAGCTCGACTAATATGTATCCTTAAGCTCCAGAATTTAATAATGAAAATAAAACCCTCCCAATTCATACTATATTAATCGATGTTACGAAAGGCCTGGCCAGTACGGTTAATAGAAGGTCCAAACCTTTACTTATGGAAAAAGGTATTCCTTTTCCTCAAGGTATTTAAGCCAGCTAAACAGGTTTACCTTAAATGTAAAGAAATATTGGATTTACAGAAAATAAGGTTATTAGTTAATAAGTTACACTGCCGCCGAACATAAAGAAAATTAGGTAATGTATCATACGTAATTCTTTTTTACTTTTAAATAGGACTATATCGACTAAGTTATATAGTTTGAAGAAAGTGAAAGTAAAAAGGAGGAAAACAAGCTAAAAATTATCGGCTGATACGAAAATACTGGTATTAGCACCGGCATTAGCCCGGAAACAACGTAATAATTAGCCGACCATACTTTTTTGTATCGCCTTATAGATAAAGACTCTCGCCCTATATACCTCTTTAATATTTAAAATCGCTACGCGAAATAAGTCTTTTAGGAGATTATGATGAACACAGGGGCGGCACGGTACTTAAAAGGATGTTATTCGTAATATATCGCGTTACAAAGGAATACTGATATTTTTACGGAATTTAATTATGCGGATATTAGTAAGGCTAAGGTTGGCTTTAACCTTGGAAAAGGGTTATCTTCATTTGGATCGACGATGGTTAAAACTATTATTAGCTTTATTGTTTTCCATATTTTGAAATGACCTACCCCCTTTCTCTTTTGTCTAAAAGATATAAAAAACCTTAACGTTAACTTTAATATTAAGATTAACGAACTAATATAAGTTAAAGCTAGTAAGAGGTTTTTACTTAGCCTTAAGTAGGGGTAATTCTAGTTTCACTTTTAAGGGCTAAAGGTAGTGGTGTTGAATTTGATGGAGGCGGAACTTCGTTAATTATATTGTAGGTTTAATAATCCGGTAACTAATAGGCTTTATAAGGTCTTAAAGATAATTAGCTAGGAAAATATGGGCTTACCAACATTGAAATCAGTAGAACGGCTTTATTACAATTGTTGAATATACTTTTAAGAATCTTTAAGTTTTAAGTTTACGTTTAAGAAAGATTAAGACTTTAATTCGAAAATCTTTGTAAACGTATTTAACCTAAATGGCAAGCTAGTATTACAAGTTATAGACTTCTCTACGGTTTTTCACGATCTTAAGTTCCTTAAAACAATTACGGAAAACGAAATATAAAAGCTATTACGTATTTTGTAAATTAACATGTACCTTAAGCTACCAGACGTGTTAATTTACGATGCCGTCATTAACTTTACTATGATAGAGTTTTAAGTTGATGTAAAATTAATAGGGATTTAGTGTAAACAGGTCTTCGTTAAAGTTTACTAGGGTATTAATAAGGTCGAAAAGGTATACTCCTTTTTATAAAGGGTTTATAATATTCTTATATTGGAAATCGGAAGCTTTATAAGCTAAAAAACACCGCTTTCAATAACTATAAAAGGTTTTAATGATATTATTAGCTTTAATGGACTTATACCAACTTTACTGGTATTTGGAGCTTACCTACGTATAATAGTTAAGTTGCCACATTCGTTAAGTATCTCAAAACGTGCTATAGTATATATCAAAGCCCTAAAAAAAACTAAGGAAGGAATCGGCACGCCATTAGATTAATAATGCCTTTAATATCAAGAATGGACCTTTGATAATAGATGTAATATTACTTTCTTTTGAAAGTGAAATACTTACGTGGCGCGAGTTAGATAAATAGGATAGGTCGTATAATATTTTAAGTATTATTAATTTTAAAGTGGTAGTTAAAACTGCTAATAGCCCCGTAACTTTTCGAGTTATATGGGTTAAGCCGTACTGAAAACCACTCGGGTCCCCTAAGTCTGATAAATATCTTAACATTGATAACCTACGAGCCGAAAAAATTAGCTAATATAACCCTTCAAAGCCGATTGTTAATAAGCTAATGAAACGTTGGCGACGTTGACAACTACCTAAGAGAAGGACACATATTAAAGAGAAGGACGGCGATAGGAACTATAGGCCTGGTAAGGCGTATATAACAACGTAGGTGTCTTAAAAGAAGAAGTTTAACGAAGAATTTGTTTTTAAATTAAATTCCGAATGTATTATTAATATATTAGGTTAACCCTTGAAAGAAAATGATTAAGTGAAAATTAACGGCCTCCCGTTACAGGGAGTTGTATAATTTATGTCGTTAACGTAATTTAAAGATTATGAAGGTATTATCTTTAAGTTGAAGATAATTTACAAAGTAAAAAGTAAAATTATGAACCGGATATACTAAAGGTTACGGCTAATCGCATAAATATATGGTACTAAAGGTAAGGATTAGATCTTTACTTAATCGCTTACAATTTAAAAGATTAACTAATACTTGATCATCGTTATTATTATCAGTTTAACTTCTAGCATAAAAAGTTAGTTTATATTCAATAGCCGGGATATTACGTAAACATATTCGCAATCTGCTACCGATTTTTAACGGATTATATCATTGGAATTGTTAAAAAACTAAAGGATAAGTTTCCAGCTGACATGATAATACATTATATTAAGCCTTCATACGAACTGGTTAAGTCATGCGTTAATTGGTTCCTAACTTACCAAGCGTACTTTAAAAATAAGCTCGATATAAAAAATTTAAACTTTAACCCGTATTTATTAATCAAGGTAAAAACTTTGATATTGTATGAATATAAATAAACGATACCTTTTCCCTCGGCAATAATAGGTTTGTAGTAACGAAACAGCGTGTTATCAAAAATTTAGGCCTTTTAAGGTATAAGCCGATCGAAACGTTGGCCGAAGGTACATAACTGAATTTTGAAAAATTCATTACTCAATATTAATAGTATTCATTCTAAAAACGGCACTTATATTAACGTACGTCAAAAAAGGGTAAATTATAAACCTAACAATTATCAATGAAACCAACAAGGAAAAATCACATAAATACGTAAGATAAAGGGTTAGTACGGCTTATATGGTTACATTATATTAACGAAAAGCATTATACAACCTTTTCATTATAATATAGATACAATACTTATAAAATAAAGATTCTTACAAGTCAAATAAACGGATTTAGTAATAAATAAACTATGTAAAAAGGGAATTAATATAGTTTTTGTATATTTAACGAGGGCGAAACTGATAATTTTTACAAACGGGTTATTTGTTCATAATACTAACCTTATATCGTAAATCGACTTCTTAATAATGTTTGTTAACGAGAATAGGTTTAAAGGGTTATTTATAATTACCAGAAACCTCGTGTATTAGATATTTATCCAATACAAACACGTAACCTGGAGTGTATTAGTTTCGAAAATTTACGGTGTAATGATAGGCTTCTACATCGGCATAGTAACTAACGGCATATTAAATATTATTACCGAATAGCTAGGATTATTACCAATACCTATAATAATATATATAAATTTCCGAAGCCTTTATGAATTCCTATTAAAGTTGGACACAACTAATAAAAAACGACTAATAATAGATGTAATGGCTTCAAGAAAGGCATACAAAATTCGGGAAATCAATGAATTCCGGTGGATTAACGGTCAAGATAACCCTACAAATGTTATAACCAAGATTACCCCCAATAACGCTCTAGAGAGGTTTATGGATAACAATACGCTGACTATACGAATTAAGGGATACTTAGACTACTTTGCACGTGACGTAAATGAATAGGGTTGCCCTGGAAAACTAGAAGAACGCTAGGATAATAGTGGTGATGGCAAAGGGGGTAATGGTAGCGATGTTAAAGGTGGCAATAGCAGTAGTTTGAACTACTGGAAAAAGGTACGCAATTGGTGGCGTGCCTTATTTACGCAGGTTTGCAGCGAAAGATCTGTGTACAGGAATTAAGAAACGAAGGATTCGGAAGAGTAGAGAAAAAGGGCAAAAAGGGGCCGTAATTGAGGTCGATTTCAGTATAAATTGATCGGAATTAATAGGGGTTTGGCTTGTAGATTGAAAAAAGATTTTAGGGGTTACCACTAATTGATTGCAAGCCACGCTGGCGTGAAGGCACAAAAAAAAAAAAAAGCCGCCAGTGTTAAAATAACAGTCAAATGCATTACAGTCAAGTCAACTTTACTTGTAGTAAAGTTGATTATACTTGCTGCAAATTGACTACAGTTTGTGGGATTGTACTACAAGTGTATTTCAGTAGGTGCTCACTTCATCGTGTGGCACACGCCAAAGCGTTTAGCCATACAAATTAGTGTGCAGACCGGCTAGCAGTCTTCCAAACTTAGAACTTACACCTTCAATCAACAATATCAACGCAGTACCAGTTACTTCGACTACAGTGATTCGAATCGACTATGTTGCAACGATAAAGGCCTACCAACAAAATATTCCTTATTGCTAGGGTAAACAGAGATATAAAGCTATCGACCAATCTAATGAAATAAGGTTTTACGTTTCTGATACATTTACGTAAAATACAGAATTAGCTTAAAGTGTCATAATATATATTGAATGATGGATAAAAATAAGGGCGAATCGTCGGCGACGACCGGCAAAACGGTATAAGGTAGACTATTTAGTTTAGTTTAACCAACGTAATATTAAAACTAACCGTCTGAATGAAAAATTCGACTAATTATATAATTAGTATCAGATCGTCGACGTTCCGAACCTGTTAAATATCGTTTTAAATATTTCTAAAAAAATATCTTATATTTTATATAAATTTGGTTCAACGTATGGTTACGGACGCTTCTCTTTTATAATTCTTATTCTCTACTAGTCTGGGACTGGTCTTCATTACTAACGTTGCGGAAGAGTATATATGATAAATGTAAAATTTAGGATATTTTAATTACGAAAACGGGATGGGACGATATCCGTTCTATTTTGGTTACTTGAAATAGGTATGATAAGGTAGAATAAAAGTTATTAAAGAATTATTGATATACGGCATCTTTAGATAAATTCAAGACGAAATAAAAGGATGTCCGGTTTTATAATAACCCGGTATTGAAAGGTCGATAACGGATACATCCTAAGTAATTTATGTTGAGCTAATCGGTTTTATCTCGATAATAGTATAATATTAATAAGAAGAGGGGTAAATCTATTGTTATTATGGTACAATACGATAGATGGGGCTTTGTATACGTTTTCAGGCTTTTTCTGATAAGTATTTAACCGCGAGATAGCTTTTATTACGATTTATTAAGCTTTACTTACTAATTATCGTTATTTTCATCCGGGTCCTTCAAGTAGTGGCGCTGTTAATGCTAAGAACCCTACTACAACTAGCTTTGGATATTGTAAGAGGCTGGTAAAGATAGGCGGCGGAAGGCGGAGCGTTTATTAGGTAATGCCAATAAAGGCGGTTAACGAGGGGTGTAGCGGATGCTAGGTAAAGCTAACGACGGGAGATAACGCGGGGTGGGGCGAAGAGAGTGACTCTTTAGTCGGGATACCAAAGACTGTAATATATTAGTCTGTGCCCAAACAACATGGTCGGTATAGGTACTATTGTTAGCCCGTTTACGATTGGCTCGATTTACTTGATTTTAGTAAAGGTTAGTAAATAGGATACGGGTAGATAAATAGCTTTTACGGTTAGGTTTTGGATATCGTTAGCAATGTTTTATAGGCTATAGCCTATATTTGTTATACGAGATATGGTTTGTTTGGCGATATTATTTTTATATTTGGTTTAAACTTTCGAAAAGATATATGACGGGTATTAAAAGGGATCGGCGTAAAACCTTTTCTTATTAATATACGGTTATCTGAAGAATTTTTGTCGCAATAAATGTATGAAAAGGTTAATAATAACGGGGGGGTTTTAGAAAATGACGGGTCCAGAAAGAAGAGATGACGGAAACTTATGGTAAAAATGGTAGCAATTTGTATTACCTAAATAGTAAGGACTCCTTAGGTTCGAACGATATCGTAAAACCGGGCGAATTAGTTAATTAATTAGGAAAACGCGGGAATAATAATGGGCTTATAACCCAGAATATCCCCTTGCCGTTTATAAACAGGGGATAAGATATAGCTACCGTTTTCGGAGACTACGACCAATTAACTCAATAAGGTACGTAAGTTAAACGAAGTTATAAATAAACTAATCTTTGAAATACATTACAAAAAGGAGTTAATTTATGGTCTGGATTCCTATTAAATCAATCTTTAAGGTTTACTTTATTATAAACTTCCGATAAATATAATATCCTTATATAAGGTGAATACAAATATAGATAAAGGGTATTTCAAAGTGAAAAACTGATTAATATAAGATATATAGGTATTTTTTACCTGTAATAGGAGGAATTTATTTTCGTCCTCATTATATTTAACGATAAGAAGGTCATTCATAACATAAAGTGACTGTAACATATAGTTAGCGGTAAGTTATTCTAGTATAAGAGGGCGTTATACTTTACAAAACGGCTTACTATTATTATTAGGAACGCTAATAATAGTATAACTTAGGTTTGAACTATTGTAAGTGTTAGCTATATTGATAAGCGAAAATTAATAAGATATGAGACGTTAACGGGTAAATAATGGTTAACATAGAAATCGAAAAAAAAAAGATAGTTATAAAGGAGGTTATTATAGGAGCTACTATATATATAGATGGTTTAAAAGGGGGATTGGCAAAGTATGAAGAAAAAGGAAGGAGGTTTTAGAAGCTATAACAAAAGCCGTATTTATAGATATAAGCGGACCATAATCGATGATGGCTGTAAGTTATACGACACAATAAGGGTTATATTATATAACTTTGGTGGATTAATATTAAAACGGCTGATATGTTATACGACATGTTAAGGGGGCGCGTTATACGGCGTCAGCAACTTATAGTTAAATCGACTTAGGCATTATACAATACGTTAAAGGGCGCATTATACGGCGTTGGCGGCCCGGGGTCAAAACAGCCTATATATTATACGATACGTTAAGAGGGCGCATTATACAGCGTCAGTAACTTAAGGTTAAACCAGTTTGAACGTTATATAACACTTTAAGAAACACGTTATACGATACGTTAAGGGACGCGTTTTACGACATCTGCGGCCTAGGGTTAGACCGGCCGATACGTTATATGTCACGTTAGGAGGTACGTTAAAAGCTTGCGCCTGGCTTGTACCCGATCCACGTATTAGGCGGGTACAGCCCGCGCCTTACATTTAGCCAACGGAATGCTCTAGCCTTTACGTTGTTCAATAAAAAGGGAATTATAATATAAATTCAGGCTATTATTCATTAAGTCTACAGGTTATATAACTATATACATAATAAGATATATAATACCCAGTTCGAGCGCGGTCCACATACAGTATATGCGAGAGCACGTGACGGGCGATGTATTGACCACACCCATAAGCTCTGCACAAAGGACTACTGTAGCCTGTTCTAGTCTTTCGCCTGTACTTCAATAGTAAACTCCATTTGGCACCTACTTGGCTTATCATCGTAGGTTGGACCATAACAATAACCGTATTATAAAATCTCCATTAGAAATGGCCCAAATTATTTAAATACTAAAGTAAATCGATGATAAAGTGATAGAGGTGAAATTTGTAAAGGAATATTGGCTGAAAAAGCGCCAGGATCGCCTTTTTAAAATAACAGATAGAAAACTAGAAAAGACTCCACAAACATGGAGAATAAGGCACTTAATAAGACTAAACGTACGCCATGAAGTGGAAACGGAGTTAGAGAAATTAACGAAAGAGAAGGAAGGGCTATAAAGATTATCTACCACGCGGATCCAACGCGAATCCTTCCCAAAACTCACTTTTAAATAAAGATAAAAACAAAACTATACCCTAGATACCGTTAATAACCAGCTTGGCTGTAATAAAAGCGGCCCGAATGAAAATAACGGCCCGCTCGGAAATAATATAAACGGCGTAAAACGTTAATACGTATCTTGTAGACTAATACCCGCCAATCATAACCCTTACCGTAACATTTTACCGTATTAATTTCTAATTAATGAAAGCGATCCGATAAAACTTATTAACTTCGCTTAACTATGTGATAAAAATGAAAATTACAACGACAAACCATATGATGTGCTCGATAACAAAATACGAATAATGTTAAACATGTATAAAAAACTCGATATTAACTCATAATGATTTTATATTATTTTGTTAAGTATACTATTTGGGCAAGTTCAAGAGTGGTATATGTATTGTTTCATGTAGGTAAATATATTATCGGGATACTATAACCATTTGAAATTGTACTTTAATGTAGAAATTAACTACGAGCTTTACAATAACTATTAAACTAATACTACCTCGAAATTCGTGAAAAATTGACGTAAAAACGTTAATTAAATCCTATAAAAACGTTCGTTACCTTAGTAACGAAGTTCTGAAAGTATTAAGTGGCCCTTACACCGTAATATAGGGGTAATAAGCTATTTATTTAAGTAGTAACAAAAGTATACCACGAAAACTCAAATTTTGACCTTACATTATTTAAACTAAAAAAAACCCTAAAAACCTTTTATATCAGCTTTGAAACATTTCTTAAAACCTTTATACGCCGATAGACAAACTTTGAATTAGTATTTGAAGCCAACTAAACTAAAAGCGACGGTTAAATTATCAAAATAAACCTCATCGAGACTATTTATTACGTTTTGGATCGAAGGTTTAAAATGTAACTAAAACGAAATGGGTGCCATAAATACGATTATTAAAAGAAGAAATATTAGGGAGAGAGCACTAGAAACCGAAGGTAAAACAATACTATCAAAGACAAACTTATGGTTAAAAGCGAAATTTATTACGCTTATAGCAATACCTGCGAGAAAGTATATGTAGCTTTATAGGTTTTTAGAAACTTTAAATTATATAAAGTAAAATCGGATAAAAATTTACTAACCATTTAATATACGAATAAATTCGGATTAAACGTTAGTTTCGAGCCGATCGCTTACCTAAGGATTGTACGAAAGCTAATTTTTGTTATGGACTCAGGCTATGGGTCATTGAGTCTATAGGTTACGTGACTGTGCACGTAACGGGATGGGAAGTACCCGGCCTGGGCCCGGTCCGGGTGCGGACCGAGCATGGTCTGTGTACGGTACATGTAAAAGTACGTAACTGGTTAAGCACTGACTATATCTATAGGTTTTGTACGTTAGGCTACGGTAATCTTTATTTATTTTCCATCGTACCTTAATAATAAATCCCATTTGGTACCTATTTAGATTACTATTATAGGTCGAATTATAATACATTATTCTGGTTAATGTTTATTTCTTAAAAACATATTACTTATAATAAACGAATCGATAATAAACGTAAATAATTTTACGTCATATTTTAGCGTTGATAAAAAGAATAGGCTGTCGACGAATACCTAATGTTTTGCTTTTATAAATATACCTTTCACCTTTTCGAAGTTAATTTACACCGATATTTTTCGTTTGTAAAATACAGTAAGTTATATCGCGTCGATCGTAAAATAAATGTAATAGTTGGGTTAATCGATGTTTACTACCAACTTTACGTTTAACTATATTTAGGTTATAACGAAAATTTAGTAAATCGAAGCCGAATTGGCCGCGATTCGTATTAGGTTTTTACCAGCTTAAAATTGGCGAAAACGATATAACTAACTGTAATTCGATGGATTAACTTTTACGTAGGCGGCGACGCGTTAAAAGATTAAATTTATATTGGAAACGGATAAAACATTAATTAACAAGGGTCAGTATACGTTTTTTTACGTATAAGGATGTTATATGGCGACGGTAAAGTAGGCAGTTCCGAGGTATTACGAAGCTAGAGAATATAAAGGTATATATAATATAAGGAAGTTTTTTGACTATATCGAGGCGGTTTTTAATGACTTTTATCGCGAGAATAAGGTATTGGTCGAATTTAAAGGTTTAGTTATAAGCGATAAGGACTTATAGGTATTGTCATGGCCTAGACAGCGGTTGGGTTAGGAAACGGGCCAGTATGCAACTGCGCTACTGAGAAGCTTAAAGTCTAATACATTAGGCGGGGAAAATCTCTTATGTCAGCCATGATGACTAAGCAAAGTCACGTGATGGATCATGAAGGATTATAGCGATCCAAGATGATCTAGAGAATAGAGGATCATAGCGATCCAGTATGATCCAACCCAGGATAGTACTGAAGACGGTATGAAGGATAAAGAATATAAGGACACGGTCAGCACCACATAGATATTATTTCCTTCATATCTCTTCAGTTGTCAATCTAAGTATTCAGTCTCAGTATATTCTGAATAGCCTCACGGCTTTTGATTATTACTTGCACGGTTGCAATATTATTCACTCAGTATCTCTGCTACCTTCTTGATAACATAAACCCTCTGACACCTTCTATATACTCACGGGTATTTAGTGTAATCATTATAGGTATTATTCGTTATTATGCTCGAAATACTTTTAATTTAAACGGGTGACTTAAATTGGTTTTTAGCTGTAAAGTGTAATTACTTACGTTTTTGCGTATTATTACGTATCTGCAACAAATTAATTACGGTAGGTATTAATAGGGTGAACTATATTGTAGCTCTGGAGAATTATCGTGAACTCGTCAACAAGTTAAAATCTTTGGATTGAAAACGAATTTTTGGTTATTAATTAGTGGAACTCGTATAGACCTAACTGCCGAATAGTAATACGGTTATAACGGAAGTTTACGCCTTTTAAATACCTTCGTTAAAAGGTCGTAGTAATTGTGGTTAGTTATTTCGATATCGCGATTAGTTATCTTAATAAACCCGTTTGGTACGCGTTTAGGACTAAAGACGTAAGGCGATATAGCCGATAGTAAAAAAACATTAGGCTAGGTTGGTTTCAAGGCATTACGTACGTTATAGTTTATAGGATTATTACTAACGTGGTTATGAATTTCGCCCGGTATTACCTTTTACGTAGGTATATATAGTCTAAGTCGAAGGGGTAAAGAAAGGTTTCCTATTAACGGCGACGTGGGAAGCCTAATTCTTAGATATAATTTCGTTTAGGGGTTATAAAACTTTAACGACCTAATTGTAAAATCGATTCAAAAGGAATTTAGTTCAATTAAAATATATATAAACCATTTTTTTTTTTCATTTTTGTATTTTTTTAAAAAAAAAAATACTTACTTTCTGGATAACTAAGTCGATTTTAGCTATAATTATTCTTATATTATAAACGAGACTTTAATATAACGGTTAAGGATACAATAAACTCGGTTATTATATTTTCAAAATTTCCGTACGAAATTGAAGTTACGGTAAAATACGCGTATTATCTAAATATCAAAATTTCGTAAAAATATTAATAAATGATTGAGTCCAATATTAGTATATATTATTCCCGGAATAACGCGGGATATAATTTTTGGAATATTTTGGATACGATATTAATTAGTTACTTGAAACGTTGGCGGTAGTCGTTTAGTGGTTCAAGGTTAAGAAGGTATGGTTGTCGACGTAGTAATAATATACCTTAGGACGGGGTATATATAAAACGTAATAAGTTCGTTTTTTTTTTTTTAACGTAGGGTTCATACCGAGAGATATAACGTATAGGAGACCCGTTTTGAATAGCTTTTATTATAATATTTTACGAAATAACGCGGATATTATAAGCAATGGCAACGACTATAGTTAAGAAATAAAAGAATTATTTACGTCTTTTACCAAAATTAATTAAATTCCGCGACTTGTTCGATAAGGATAAGGCTATAGTTTTGCTTTTATATAAAGGGAAATTCGATTATTATATTTATATTGAACTGAATAAAAATGAAATTGTATTAAAACGACTTTTAAGACCATTATATTTAATGTTACGATATTAAATTTTTAAACTCCGATAATAAGTTATAAAGTTAATAAATAAGGGCTAAGTTTAGGTAAACTTTTTATTAACTATAATACCGATATTACTTAATTTTAAGCCAGGGGTGGGGGGATAACAGTTTTATATCAACTACCAGATATTAAATAAAATTACGGAATAAAACCATTTTCCTTTGCTTTTGATTAAAGAGACCCTACGTATATTATCAAAGTCGATATAGTTTACGAAATTAGATATTCGAATAGCTTTTTACCGTATTCGAGTTATATGCGGGTAAAATGAATTAATGGTGTTTCGTACGCGGTTCGGGTTGTTTAAGTAATTGGTTATCTCCTTTAGGCTAACCGAAGCGCCGGCGACGTTTTAACGATATATTAACCATATAATGGCGGATATTATGTATAATTTCGTTATAACATATTTAAACGACTTTTTAGTCTTTTTTTTAGGTATTAAGTAAAATCATATAGTGAAAATTCGCATAGTTTTGGGACGTTTTCGTAAGGCGGAGCTAAATCTAAATTTGAAAAAGTATGATTTAGTGATTAAGGAAGTAAAATACCTAAGTTTTATTGTAACGGTTAGGATAGATATCCGAGCTAACCCCGAGAAAATCTAGGCAATTCGCGAGTGAAAGTTATTATATATTATCTGGGAGGTTTCAAGTTTTTTAGGTTTTGCCAACTTTTATCGTAATTTTATTAGTAATTTCTCCATATTAATAGATTGTCTCGTCCGTTTAACAAAATAAGGTATTCGATAAGTTTAGATGAAACAGAAGAAATATGTATTTTAAACTTTAAAAATGCTTTTATTACAGTCCCGATTTTGGTATATTTGAATTTAGATTAGCCAATAGTAGTGGAAACCAATTGTTCATTAACGGCGTTAAAAAGGTGTTTATCGTAATGGGATAAGGATAATACTTTAAAGTAAGTGTTTTACTGTTCTGTATGATTAATAAATACGAAACGTAACTATATAATTTATGATAAGGAGCTTTTCGCGGTAGTATCCTATTTAAAGGCGTAGTCTTCCGAATTACATAATATCTATATACTGTTTATAATTTTAACGGATTATAAAGGATTGAAATATTTTTCATTACGTTTAATTTCGAAACGCTTAATTAAGTAAACCGAAATCTTTTTACTTTTTTAGTACCACCTACGGTATAGGCCCGCAATTTAGGGCGCCTGCCCGGATACATTAACCCGCAGGTTATAAGATAAGCCCGAAATTAAGAAACATCGCGCGCGAGTTTTTTAGCCTATTTTTATTATTATATTAAATGTGGTATCAATGAACTTATACATTGAATGTATATAAATTAAGGTGGGTTATTTAAATAAATTTGACTAGACGAAGGTTTGGTTGTTAGATTACGATAATATAAATCCTAAAGGTAGGTCGGAGGTTTTCAAATGGTCATCAAAGGCGATATCGCCCCGATCTCGGCTCGCGCCTGAATCGTTATCGGAAATAACATTAGGAGATTTTAATACAACGATACCAGTAATACCTCTACGGGCTCAGCTTGCGTTAGGCCCACCAGTATCGTTAACGTCGAGTAATTAACTTATTTTTGGCTCGGATACGTTAGCGGAATTGTAAAATTAAGTAGTAATAAACGATCTATTATATAAGGTTCGCCTTTTAACAGTTTCCGAGGGCTTTAAACGCTTTTCACTCGAAATAAAATAGTTAGTATAAATTGCGAATTACAAGATTAACGCGCAGGGTATATTTTGTTACCGTAATCGTTTATAATTATCGAATTAGAAACCATTAACGACGAGGATTTTGTAGTAAACTTACGATTCGGTTATTATGGGTTATCCGGGTAAAAACATTTTATTTCGCGTTTTTAAACGAAATTACTATTAAAAGGAGATGATCGTAAATATTCGACGTTTACGTCGAATATATACGTAATATAACGGGACGAAACCTCGTCGTACTTGACGATAAAACCTCTCTTAACTCCTTTTTATTTTGAACCGGTATTAAATATATATTTCGGTTAACTTCATAATCAACCTATTAGTCATTAATGGCGGCTTTCGATATTTTCAGGTTATTATAAATCTCTTTTTCAATTTTACTTAGTTAAAAGTTATATGATTTATAACTGCCAATATATATACAGAGAGTTTCCGGGATATGTAGTAAAGATTTTATAAATTTCCAGTTTTTATTATTAATAACCGCGGTTGAGATTAGGTAGGTTTATTTTAAACTACTTTATATCTTTATTAAAGGTCGAATAACCTTTATTTACGGCGTATTATCTATAAATAGATAACTGTATTGAACGGATAAATTAGGAGATTTTAAAGCACTTATATGTCGTTGTCGTTTTTTTGTAATATAATTAAATTTTATATTTATACGTTTGTTAATTTGTATTCAATAATCAGGAATCGACGGTTACTGAGTTTAACGCCAACCGTTTAGGAAATTGATACGAAATATCATTTATCCTAAAAGTAAACGAAAATACGAATTCGTTAACCAATTTGACGGGGCGAATTATTACGTTTTTAGATTATTTACGCGAAAGGTCAGAGCTAATTTAAATAACGATAACTTATATCTAATAATAAATAAAAAAGGCGGCTAACCGTAAACAATGTACGAAGAAACGATATAAAATAGGGGACTGGGTTTAGCTAAGCTTTCGTAATATTAAAACTCGATTAATTTTCGATTGATATTGAGTAATCGATATTTTAAATTTATTTAATATCGTATTAAATATTCTTAGTAAATATCCTGTATTTTATAGAGATTTGGTTAACCAAGCGGCTTCGGACTCCTTTTCTTCGTATATTTTATCAGATACTCGCCCAGAACCAATTTTAGTGTTTAATAATATGAAGGAAAGGTAAATACGAGAAATTTGAAATATAAAAATCCTTACGGTAAAAACAGGGTAAGACGAGGTTCGTTTTATATTAATTAAGTAAAAGGTTGATAATAAGCCGAAGTTGGAATTATTAAAAAATTGCTAGTATATTATAGCGTTAGGTAAATTTAAGGCGAAATAAGGAGATATTCGAGTTTATAATAACCCAGTATTTTAACATCGACGTTGAGTTTATGTTAAATGATAAACGCGGGGCCAAACGCCTATACATTTGAAATAATACTTTATTTATAGTAAAAGAAAAAAAAAATATTAGCAAACGAGGTTATAATATAATAGGTAAAGCTAGGTAAATACTATCCGATTTTTTCGGATATGTATTCAACTGGAAAACAAATTTTACCATAATTTAACGAAAATTTATCTATTTATTATTTTTATCTTTATTGAGATTTAACGAGTATCAACGTTATTAACATTAGGGGACTTATTATAATTGGCTTCGGATACTACATAACTTCGGGGGAGGAGGATGATAAAAAGCGTGGCAGAAACTAGTAAGCATTGAAAAAGGGGGCTTATAAAAAGCGGGACGAATACGAAATGATTTTGAAAATGGAAGATAGCGTGAGGAGGGGTGGGTATTAAAAGAGACCGATAATAAATAATGTAAAAAGGGTCGAATGTTAGGGGAGGCCAATGATAAAAAATAAAATTAAAAGGGACGGACGTTAAAGGAGGCCGACGATAACAGTTAACGAAAAGTAAGTCAGAGGGCGAAAGAAAAAGAAAGACCTTTTAGGCCGGTTATTAAAGATTATAATATATTAGCTTAGGCTCGGGTACGATTTTTCGTTGGCTTATAGTCGGTCCAATTAGTTTATTTTTAATTAAAGTTAGTAAATAAAACACGAGTAAAATCGGGAATCGGATAATTAAGCCTTAAACGTCGCTCGCCACATTTTATAAACCATAGCCTATATTAACTATGAAATATATAACTTGAGTAGCTATATCATTTTATTTATTTAGGCTAAAATTAAAAAAAGGTATACGGCGGTGGTTAAAAAGGGTCGGGGTAAAAACATTACGCATTAAATTCCGGTCAGCCGAAAGCGTTTTATTTTTGTAGATAAGCGATATGGTAAAAGGTAACGGAAAAGTTCTAGGTAAAGACGTACCGAAAAAGAGGGGGCGACGTAAATATATAGCCAAAGGGGTAACAGCCTATAAGGCCGGTATAATAAGAATTTTTTGTATCCGAATAATATCGCTGATCCGGGTAAACTAATTAACTAATTTAAAAAGGGCGGGGGTAAAAACAAGTTAATAACCCGGGATATTTCCTTAACGTTTATACGTAGGGGAAAATATATAGTTTTTATCCTCATCCGTAATAACTAATTGGCGTAAAAAGGTATGTAAAACGAAAAAAGCCGTAAATGAATTTATCTTTTAAATATATTACGAAAAGTAATCAATTTACGGTTAGGTTCTTTACAAGGTTTATTTATAAGTTTACCTTATTATAAATTTTCTGGTATATACGATACCCTTACGTCTGATAAACTCGAACATAAGATAAAAAACCGCTGACATTGAAAAGACGATTAATACATAATATGTAAGCGTTTTTAGCTTATAAGGGAAAAAACTTACTTTTATCTTTATTATCTTTCAAGACGAGAAGGTTTCTTAAAATACGAAGCGGCTATAATAGACGATTAATAGTAAGTTATTAGTATATAATAGGGTGATATACCTTATAGAGTTACTTATCATCCCCTTTAAAGGCGTCGGCGGTAACTTAACCTAAATTAAGCCCGTTATATATATCGGTTATAATAATAAATTAAGAAAAAGAGTTAAGATATATTAACGGGAATAGCTAGTTAAAATATATTCAGGGGAAGTAAAATGGTTATAAAAAGGGTATTTGATGAAATGTTATTAACAGGGTAGTTAACGAAAAAGGTAGTTGTTGTGAAAGGGAAAAGAATGAAGTTTCAAAGGTTTACGAAAGACGTTCGTATTGATAAAGACTAACGAACCGGATTCGGTAAGGGTTACGTGTTATACGGGGCGCGTTATATAGTACTGAAGGTAAAAACGCAACTTTATAAGACACGTTATACAATATCGGCAGCAAGAAAAATTTATTATACGGCGCGTTAACGGGTACATTATTCGTTGTCGACGGTAAGAAAAATATATTATATATTTAACCTATGGGCGTATTATAAGATACTGGCGATAAGGTTAAGGGGCGTGTTATATGGCGCCAGAAACCTAAGGTTAAACCGGCTAATACGTTATACGATACGTTAAACCTAATGTTACCGGCTTACGCTTGGCTCGCGTACTAGGTGGGTATAGCCCGCATCCAGTGTTTATTTAGCGAAACGCCGTAACCCTTATAATATCCAAGGAAAGAGGAGGTATTCTATAAACTTAGGTTATTGGCCATTAAGTTTATAGATTACGTAACTATACACGTAATAGGATAGGTAGTATCCAGCTTAAACCTGGTCCGGGTGCGAATTAGATACGGTTCAGGTACGGACTAGGCATAGTCTGGGTGCGAACCGGGCACGGTCCTTGTATGACACGTGTAAGGGCACGTGACAAGCTGAGCACTGGCTATGTCTATAGATCCTGCATGTTGGGCCACGGTAGCCTTTTTTAGTCTTTCTATATACTTCAATAGTAAATCCCATTTTGCACCTACTTGGCTTACCATCATAGGTCGGACCATAACAATTTTATAGTATATGTAAACGAATGCGAAGGTATAGAGAATCAGCTTGACGTTTACCTTTACGAATATACCTTTGGAGACGAAGAATTTAAAGGTAATAATACGTATCTAATATCTTGAAATAATAGAACCGCTTAACGAATTTTTACAAGCTTGTAAAATACCTTTTTTTGGTATATCGTAGGCCTAGACTGCGAAAATAGCGTGTTGAACGCCTATATAGAATTATAGTTTACACTTTTACATAGGTATAGAAACCAATTTTATGGTATTATACCTGATATCGACGCAGCTAAAATCTTAACCGTTGGAAAGCGATAATTCGATGCGTTCGCGACGAAATTTCCAAAATTCTAACTCAATCAAATAGTAGAATATCGGAAAGTCCTCTTTGGTAAACGTAAAGCTTCGTTACTTAGTACGGTTGTTATAAATATAAGATTCGAATCGGTGAAGTTTTACGTAATCAACTTTAAAAAGTTGCTCCTATTATCGTTAGTTAATATAAATAAATTTGAAATTGAGGTCTGAAATACGACTAATTAATTCGTTCGCGCTTCAGATAGCGTTTCCATACCGCTCGGCTTAAGTTTAGATACCTATAGTTTTTCTCCGAAGTAGGTATAATTAAAGCCGTTTACTTAAAATAATTAGAATTGCGAATGCTATATCGCTAATTCGGATACCCAGTTGCGAAACTTTTTTTATAGCTGCTTTATGTTATAGGTTATATAGATATAGGAAAGGGAACGCTTAAAACATTTAAAAAGTTTTGTTATAAGTGATAATTACACTCGTAAGCTATACAACATTTTAAATTCTGTCTTTAAAACAATATAAACTTGAACTACAAGGTAATTTTTAATATAAATATACCTTAACAGCTAACTAGTATTATATACTGTTAACGTAATAATATTATTTTAAGCCTCGAAATTTATATCAAACGATTTTATTACGGATTACTGAGATACTTTGGTAAATTATTAGTAAAACGTTTACTTAGAGCCCTTAAATCAAGTTACTTACGACGTAGGTACGGTGTTCGACTTGACTAAATAGCGTACTAAGGTTAACATTAACGTTAATAAGTATAAACAAATACTGGTAAAAGCAATATGGGGTATTGAAAAGTTTAAAAAATACTAAAAACAGTTTAAAAGAGTATATATGATACTTTCTCAAACTTTAAAGGGTAACAGCTTTAAGGAATCTATCTTATAAATAATAGTTAACGTTATAAATAACAAACCTAACTCTAATAAACTTATTTTGATACTTCTTATTTTCTATACTTACCTTAAAATTCATATAAATTTTGAATTTTTATTATCTACAATATAAAGGTAAATTTTCATAGTGAAGGTTATAATAGTATTAAGTTTCCTGTGGGTTATAAATAACGGTTCGAAAGTATTGGCAATAAGGAATAAGCTGCGCAAGACTGGCGTTTTGGACTTACCATTATAGTTTAAGGTCCTCATTTGGAAAATTAAAGACGGATAGATAATATTTTAAGATATGAACTGGTTTAAAGGCCACGATATACTTATTAATTTGCTAAATAGTACGAGTTCATTTTGCTAAACTATGGTGCCAAAATACAAAAGGGACTAAATGGAGTAAAGCAATTCGAAATTGGAATTCGACTAATGCTATCGACGAAGTTATTTTTACGATAACGGATTTAGGCAACCCTTAAATTTATTTTATTTCTCGGATAATACTTTCAAACTTTTACTATTATACGAAACCGGCTCACTTGTAGTAATGGTATTGGCACCTTATCGCTGGGGATACCTACTTGGTTCGAAAAACAACAAACTCTTCAGGACTTTTATTACAAATCCCTTCGTTATTTAAAAGGAAATGGAAAACCGTAAACTTAGCTTAAAGATTCGCCGCAATGGTATTATTACCGTTTTAGGTACCCTATTCGAAAAATTTACCCAAATAGAAATATTTACCTTAATCGAATAAGGAATTTTTCGTTTTGAAAGGTTTGAATTAAAGATTTACGACGCCTATAAAATTATCTCTATACGCCTCGTACATGAAGTAAAGAATAAGGCCGGAAAGTTATATATAAAAAAAGACGCTTTATAGTAAAAGGGTATAATAACGACGGTAAAAATGATATTATAACTTAGTTACTCACCTTATAAAGGGCAATCTACCGTTCAATTCTTACATTTATAACCTCCCTGAGTACCACTTATAGTTTTTATATTAACTTTCATAATATTAAGATTTTATATAATTTAAGGAGCGGTTGAAACGGTATCTTTACATCTAAATACATACAAACCTTGGAAAATACCATTTACCCGAAACGATTTTTCGTATTATAAAGCTATTTTACAAATTGATTAAGGTTGGTATATATTGATACAGTATATATTGATATGGTATATATCAAAAATATCATAAAAAGAGGTTCGAAATATATAACTCAACTTTTAACCTGAACCTGTGAATTTTAATAATACGTTTTAAAGGCTTTGTATTAACGGGTATGTAAACAGATAATACGTTGACGTTATGTAACGCATCGTTTTCCCCATTCAAATAGAGGAAGCTTTTAGAGGCCGGTTTAAAAGCTAAACCTAAGACGTACCTAGTGTAAAAACGTGTAATCAACTTTAATGGCGCGATAATTACATTCCCAAACGGTGTTTTAAACCTTATATTAAAGGGATAATTGGATAAAGATACCTTTATCGACCTAAACAGCTTATAACAAGCCAACAAATATAAATGCTAACGTGTACATGGAGTTTATATTACATTTATTGTATAACCAAAAACGATATTTAGCATTTCGGTCGCCGCATAATACTAAACCGACCCTTTGGACGATGTACACAAAGCGTTTAATAAACTCTTTACGTATCAAATATATAATTCACAACGCGGTTCATAATTTATATCGTTCAATATACGTATTACAAATATTTTTGTTTCTACTAACTCATTATTCGTTTATAATACTTATTATGCGTTAAGAGTCCTTAACTTAATTACACTTACCTAGAGAGTTTTAAAGTTGAGGATTTTAAGGGTAATTCTTTAATTAAGTTAACTCGAAAAATATTATGCCAATCTTTTTAAAATATTATTTGGTATGTAAATCTCACGCCTATTAACCTTTACCTTTAATTTGGGTTTAATGGTACGTTCGATCATACTTTATATATTAATACTTATGTAGCTAAAAAAACTTGCGAAAATCTTGGAAGGTGTATTAACTACGGCCAAAGTCTTCACTGATATCTGTATCGAAAATATATTAACTAATGTAATTGGTTATGTACTCTTTTATTCGGTTTCGTTAGCGTTCATAAACTAAAGGTCTTTATTATAGTTTTTAAGAAAGACACATCCGAAGGCCTTAATTGCTTCCTTTTTGACAGGGTCGATAATAGCGTCGATTTTAGTGCTTACGGTAACCATCTTGACGTTTTGGCTGGTATACGGCTTGGTAGTTCATTATGAAGTTGCGCGACGTAGCTTTTTCAACGCAACTTAGCGATTTTTGGTGTTTCCGCTTAAAGTAACGATCTTTACAATTAAATTAGCATAGAGGAAGTGAAAAGAGCAAGTTAAAGGGAAAACTTAGTATTAAGGGTAGGTTGAAAGTTATTTATTATTATCAGAGGTCGAAGGTTGAAAGTTATAGACTATATAACTTAGTTGTTTTTGCAGTTATAATACTTGCAATAATACTAACTTAGGCGTTTGCAAACTTATCGATTTAAGACTTTTAACGGTTAGTCTTAACGGTCTTTAAGAAAGATTAATAAATATTTCTTAGTGTTTTCAAGTAGCAATACCGTCACTACTCCTGGATTACTGTTTTGGAATATCGCACTCCAAAAGTCTTCTATATTTACTGATGTTTTGGACTGGCATAGTGCGTAAAGGCCTTTCGCAAAAGTCTTTCCTTTATCTTGGTCTTACCCAAAGCGTAACAATCGGAAAGTAGCCTCTTTTTTTACTTAGCTTATCTGTACTTAACCCAACGAACACTAATTATATCAGTAGACCTTGCCTATTATAGGCCTTTAAACATTACAACGTTATCGATTCGATTGGTCGGAGTAATAGTAGTATTGTGTAGTCAAGTAATGGATGTATTATTATAGGTTTGGCAGACCGCTAGCCGGTCTGCAGAGTAATTTGCATAACCAATTATTTGGCCTGTACCCCAGCATGAAGTGAACGCATACTGTACTTAACTTGCAGCTAATATGGTAGGCCTATACAAAACAATACACTCAACTTACAGTTAGTATAGTCAACTTTACTGTAAGTGAAGTTAACCTACTATATTGCAATTACTACTATTCTAACATTAGTTTTCATAAAATATTCACCAATATAATTCGTACAATATTATTCAATATATATTTTGGTAATGTTAATCTTTTATAGTTCTTCTACAAAGTTGCGAGGATAGGAATTCTCAAGCTTTTCCATAGTTTCTATGTCTATAAATATAGTGTTTTCATTAATAGCTGCTTTATTAGTTTTAAGGGTTTTTTATTTGTTTAATAAAGGTTTTTTATTTGTTTGATAAAAGGTAGAAAATTTGGGTATTTTCATTAATAAGTTATATAGCTGACACTCCAGTAACTTTATCAATTTTGATAATTTATTGGTTGTATTGATTTCTTTGTTTATCAATCGTTTTATAACGTATTTGGAAAAGTTATCAAAACTTTGTGATTTATTTTAAAACGTTCCCTTTTTCCAATAAAGTTTATAAAGATATTTTAATATAATCTAACATTAATGACGCCCCTTTTGAACTAGTTGTAAAAATATGCCAAATTTAAAAACCTTTTTAAATTACTTGTGAAAATAACTCTAAGTCAAAGAGTTATTTAATAAAAATCTTTCTTTTAAACCATTAAATGTTATAAAAGTGTTACTCTTTCTTTTACTTTGTTTATGTGTGTTTAATCTAGTTAAGTATTGATTAGTGTTAGTAGGTATTCAGTCGTTGTAAAGTATGTCGATTCGAATTGTGGTCGAAGAAATATGTAGTATTGCATTGAGTGAAAAGTGGATGTCAGTTCTAAGTTTGGCGGACCGTTAGCCGGTCTTCACCAAAGTTACTATGGGCCAGTGCTTGGCCCGTACCCTATGTTGAATGGGCACTTCACTTTGTTTGCATGCGAGCACTGCAATTGACAATAGTGCCAACAGGGCAGCTACCTAAGTAGCTACTCTGCCTAGATGGTCAGCTGGGCAGGTCCGTGTACAAGCGGTCCCATTCGATCCGTCTCCAGGGCGCCGGGCGACTTGTCTTGCATTCTTCCGGGCTCACTCATCATCGCTGTCTTCACTGGCTTCCGCCTCGGACGCTTCCTCGTGCTCACTGTCCTCAACACCATCCGGTCTGGGTATCATGACAAATGCCTCCACACACGTGATCCTGTTCTGCGTCTCGTACGTCCCTAGCAGCTTGCCAACCGTCTTCACACCCTCCTCCTTGGCTGTGAGCTCCTCCTGAGGCAGCTCCCACAGCCTGAGCTTGCCATCGCTGCTGCCGGCCACGATGTACCAGACCCCAGGCGTGCTGTCCGCCTGCAGGATCTTGAAGTCCTTGACTCTCCCCGTGACACCTGCTTCCTCACCTCCCACGTGTGCGAGTAGCTTTGCACGAGGCAGCTTGCCTGTGCTCTCGGCAGTCTCCTCTCTGTCCAGGTCCTCCGGGGCCGTGGAGTAGAAGGAGATCCGACCATCTTCCCTGGCCACGGCCAGCACCGTCGCGTCCGTCTCGGCGGCGAGCTTGACGTATCGAAACTCGTGCACCTTCGTCTTGGTGTCCGGCAGGACCCGACACCGCACCGTGCTGTCCATGCCAAAGACCAGAATGCCCCGGTCGAAGCCGACCGCGAACTCGTCGCCCTCGCTCTCGCTGCTCCCCCAGACGACCCGCCGGCCCTCGCCCGGCGCGTGGCGGCCCTCGCCGACCTCCTGCAGCGCGGCCCGGCCGAACTCCAGCACGCCGGCCTTCTTCCCGGTGACCAGGTTCCACAGCCGCATGCTGCGCTCGCCCCTGCTGACGCTGATCATGACCTTCATGCTGGGGTGCACGGCGAAGTCGCTGACG
>JASMMZ010000003.1:25631173-25694124 GCA_038502455.1 Anisogramma anomala
CCGACAGCAGCTTGCCGCGCGTCGGGAACGCCAGCCGCGTGACGGCCGCCACGTGGTGCAGCAGCGTGCCGAGCTCGCGGTTGCGCGCGTCCTCGCGCACCGGGCGCGCCGCGAGCGCGCTGAGCAGCGCCGAGGCGTCGTCCGCGCTGCTGTGGCGGCGGCCGCGGCGGCTGCTGCTGCTGCTGCTGCTGCTGCTGCTGCTGCTGCTGCTGCTGCTGCTGCTGTTGTTGTTGTTGTTTCTGTCGCTGCTGCTTCTGCTGCTGCTGCGGGCCGCGGCGACGGGGTGCGCCGACAGGTTGTAGACGTTGATGCGCTCGTCGGTGCTGCCCGAGGCCAGCATGACCTTCTGGCCCTGGCCGGGAACCGGGGCTGAGGCGGGCGAGAGGGCGACACAGCGGATGGCGGAGGTGTGCGCGGTAAAGAGGAAGGTGTCGGCGAAGGCGACGTCGGGGGAGGGGTGGGAGGCGGGCGAGGACGAGGAGGGCGGGGTGATGGTGGCCTGGATGCCGTGGAGGATGCGGTCGTAGGAGCCGGTGATGATTTGGATCGTTATGGGCGAGTCGCTCTGCGCTGGGGACGGCGGCACCTCGGCTTGGGTAGCTTTGGAGGTCTTGGCCTTGGGTGTCGCAGTCGTTTTGGGTGCTGGGTGCGGCTTTGCAAGTTTTTTCTCGCCATTGCGCTTGGCCTTCTTGGAAGCGTCGAGCTTTGGAACGGTGCTTGTCTTTGCAGGTTTCTCTCCGCCGTTGAACTTGGGTTTCTTGGAGGCATCTGATTTTAGAAAACTAGCCACCTCTGGCACATCTTGTCTCTTTCGTTTCGCCATGGTGTGTGTGTGAACGTGGCGGAAGGGCGGGTGTATTGGTGGTGGAGGGACGTGATTGCGTTGATGGGACGGCAAAGTCGAGTCGAACTTGCAAAACTGCAAGTTGCCGACAGCGGCCCGAGCACAGGACCCCGACCCTAACCCTTGGAGTTCGATAATCAAGTCGCACATGTCTGTCTGGTAGAAAAAACCAAGCAGCCAAGATTTCATGATACTCGTCCCGCTCTCGGAGCGGGCCAAGACATGAAATTCCTGTACGCAAAGAGACATAGACACGAGCCTTGCCAAGAACTTTGGACCTGACGAGGCTACCAGGCTGGGCTTGGGCCGCTTGGCGTGACAGCCTCGTGTAAGTCTTGTGAACGACCCATCTGTGCATTGGCGTTCACAGGTAAAATACTCAAAACCAGGACGCCATATTGTCATGCTGGAGGGACGGCCATTCAGCATGGGCAACAGACTTTTACCCAACGAGTGCAAAAGACCCCCTCAGACACCATACTCTTTCTACTCCTGCACCGCTCGTGAGACACTAAGCACCCGTTACCACTCCTCCATACGTCCCGCGTAAGTACCCACTCTACGGGCGCAGTATTCCGATGCAATTCAATGCCATGAAGTAGACACCGCCACCGGGGACTCTATCGCTTTGCAGACGTATCTGAGGCTGCCGAGTTGCTCGGCCGTGGTGGTGCGGAGAAGCCTCGTGCGGTGGCGACAACAGTCAGGGGGTCACAATATATCACAGCACGCCGCTATAGCATTGTACTGGACAGCAGCAGTCTCGGAATATTCCCTAGTCCAGCCACTCTGGCAGCGACCTTGCAACGCTATTCGTCATGGGCCAGACACCAGGGACCAAAATGAACTCAAGCCAGATCAAGTACAGACAGCCTTTGCTTGGAAGAAGACTCATGATAAAGGAGATACTATTCCTGGAGCGCCATGAATTCCTCTACCTATGAAATCACATTACAGGGTACGTAAGCAGTCAAGCAAATGAATCATCCATGCTGTGAACGCCCCAAACCATCTTTCAAATCAGTCTTATAATAATGCACCAACAAGCTCCAACAAGCTCTACTCTTCGACATCCATGTCCGTAGGCAGGGCAGGGTACAGAGGTTTCGCGGCCGAAAGCTCGGATGCCTCCACCTTGAGAGACGGATCAATGTTGTCCTCACCGTCCGAGGATGCCTCGAAGTCACCCTTCTTCAGCCTGTCTTGAATGGCCTCCCGCAAGTATTCAATAACACGAACGTTGTTGAGCCATGCTTCGTAGCCCTCGGGCTCACTGTTGTCGCCATCGTCCGAGGGCGAGGCTGCGGGAGACTCAAGCTCAGCCTTCGTCGGGGCGGGCTCAGACTCTTCGGAAGCATGGCGGGCCCCACTAGCACGCTGCAGCATGCCGCCTGACAGGCGGCGCTGGTCGTTGGTGGCAAAGGTTGATGCAAGGCTGATGTTGGAAGAGCCATACGAGGTGGTGGGCGGCAGCGACGGGTAGGCCACAGATGCCGACGAACCGTGCCTGCCACCCGGAGACAAGGTGGATGAAGACGCCGGTGACTGGGCCGAGGTATAGGGTATGCTGCTGGACGGGGGAGTGTGGGCGGCGCTACCGCTAGGGGTCGTTGACACAGCGCTCATCGGCGAGTGCATCTGGGCGGCTGAGACAGCATAGTGGTCATTGCTGATGCTAGGCCTGGGGACGGGAGACTGGTGGCGCAAATCGAAAGAGTTGGGATAGTGGCTGCTGGGTGGCGAGCCGCTATTCTCGTAGACTGTGCTCTGCATCTGCTCGAGAATCTGGTCGATCTGCTCCAGGTCTCCCTTGGTGCGCAGGTTGGGCATCGGAGGCAGGTAGTAGTGCTGGTCCACCGCACTCGGAGCCGTGTTGTGGCTGCCTATGGAGGGTAGAGCTGGGGCTGCGGTCATGTACTGGGTCCCAATACCGCCGGTGTGAACGCTAAGTGCACCGTGGAGCGGCACCAGTGAGCGGCCGACCTGGCTGTAGTCGGCAGGGTTGAGGCTCCTGCGCTTGGCCTGGCCAAAGAACTCGTTGAGATCGTCATATCCACGTCTGCGGTCGTAACCCTGCGCGCTGTATCCAAGAGGCTCCGCGCGGTGCATTGGCTGCTGGTAGTATCCCATGGGCGTGCCATAGGCTTGGGCGGGGTTGTGAGTGTAGTAGCTTGGGTGCGAGGGGCCTGGCGCACCAAAGGCGCCGGGACCGGGCCTCATCTGGCCGTTGTGGTCGTAGAAGCTGGAGGGGCCCTTTGGCCTCCCGTACGTGGCACCCATTCCACCGTGCTGATCGTGGGGAGACCGGATAAGGACGCTGTCGTCGGCATGGGTCTTGACATGCTTCTTTAGATCCTGAGGACGCTTGAAGGACTTCCCACAAAAGTCACACTTGTGCGGCTTGAGAGGAACGTGCACACGAATGTGAGAAGTGATGTGGTCCCGCTTGACGGTGGTAGTGCGGCACGAATTCCACTGGCAGGTCAGGTTGAGGTTGTTGGTGCTCTTCCTCCCCACATGCTTCTCGCACAGGTGGTCCTGGAGTTGTGTCAGCCAGTGAAGCGCGAGGCTCGCTCGATATCCTGCATCGAGGCACTGGACTCACATAGAGGGTCTCTGGGGTGGTGAAGCGCAGGTTGCACTGGTTCCAACGGCAGATGAGGCTCTCATCTTGACCGGCGTTGGCGGAATTGTTGGAGGTGGTGGGCGTCAATAAGGTGCCGTTGGCGGGAGCGGGCGTGTTGCCATTGGAGCCAGCAGATGCTGGGCTCTGTGACTGCTCAATGTGCTCTTGGGCAGTTGACATGCTTGCTTGCAGGTGGACCACTCCGGATCTGCTGTGCCGCGTTCCGAGGGCGGCCAGGGCCTAGCAGCTCTTGAGATATGGGGATGAGTGGGGTCTTGGCACCTGATGGGAGGTGTACGTACAGTTTGCTCGAGGTCGCTAGGATGGTTGTAGAGGTCATGAATTGGAAGGAAGAAAACGATGTCAACGGTCGGAGCTGAGAGCGGACGGTGCTGAGAAGGGATAAGCAGAACGCCTACGAGACTAATATACTCCCAGGCGAACCAGACGTCAAAGTCGTATGGGGGGGCACTGCCCGCTGGGCGCAAGGTTTGCGGCGGAGGGCTTGGCGAAACGCTCCGCTCCCTCCTGTATTAGCCCTGTACTTCCTTCCGACCCTGCCCTGTGCCAGGGGCTCTGTGCCAGGGGCTATGTGCTATATCCGCTGGAACGTTCGCAAGCTTGGACGTTGCGACAGTTGACGTTCCGGCGTGTGGGCACTAGCACCAGTCACCAGCACCAGCACCCATCCGGCCTTGTACTGCCCTATGCCGAGCACTACCGAGTCTTCTCGCTGCCAAGACCTCTGCCAAGCCGCTATCCCCATCTTTTACGGCACACTTTATGCGCCTAAAGATGCAATCTGTGTCTGGCTGCACGCCTCGTGTTGGACTGGACGGCAAAACGGACTGTGTTGACACGCGGTCCACCACCAGGTAATCAATTCCAACTTCCCACTGCCTACTGTAGTCACCAAACCCAGTCAATAATGGCCCTCGGTCAAGTCGGGTCCATAATCCCCCAGGAGGGCTGGGGACGTAGCTTACTGCAACTGGCTGTGCCCTGAGGACGGGGTCATTACTCGGTTTGCTAAAACAATCCCATTTATTTGGAGACATCTGGGCCTCTGCACCGCTCAGAAGGTTGTTTTTAGCGTCTCCAAGGTCTGCAGCCGTGCTCGTTCGCTTCCCTCCACTACTGCGCGTCTGTCTGGCTTGACTTCAGCACTTCCAAACTTGCTCAGGCCTCGCTTTCGGCCTCGCTGTCTCGCGGTGGACATCGTCGAAGCCTGCCAAGGTTTCCCGCCTGACGCCAAGTTTTCCGCCCATGGGCCAAGGCCGAGGCATTGAGGAAGTCACACACCTGCGGACCGCCCAGACAACCCCGACCGTGCCCAGCCCTTTGCACTGCCTCGATCGTATGGTCATGGGAGAAGGGACACGCGCAATGCAAGCCTGACGAGTTGGAACTCTATCCGAACCCATCCAGCAGTTGCGGTACTGTGTGCCGGCCCGCCACGGCTGCTAGTCTATACGGCGACCTTGCTGACTCATCGGGTGTGCAAGCAAACCTGTCAGCGAAGAGGATTGCTTGCAAGCCGATGAGTCAGGAACGAACGTTGCTGTATACTTCTTTTACACAGCAACCTTCGTGACTAATCGGCCTATTCACGCCTGTATACCAGTAGTATCGGAGGTATATACTCGCTGCGCATTGGATTAGGACGTTCAATTATGAGATCGGAAGTTGGCACCGGCAAAAATGGAAGTTGGCACGGGTACACAAAAACTGGAAAGTGAGGTGTATGGGAACAAGGGCTTCCCCAGCAATTCGACACGTACCTCAATACTTTGCGCAGGGACAATATATCGAGCACTCGGGCCCAAACGATGCTAGTACGTAGCATACTTCAGAGGAGACACGGGGCCGTGCACGCCACTGTCCCCTCTCTACCACGGCGGGCTTGGCTCGAAATCTCCCACCCTCTGCGATCTTGGCCCAGGTTTCCAACGCGCCAAGGTCAGCGGAAGTCTCGTCCCCGACTGCGGGGGCTTGGGGTCGCGTCGCGGAGAAATGGCTGGGATACCTGGGCGCCAAGGTCTCTCTCATTTGCCGTGCATGGCCGGCCAGCGCACAAGCCACCTCCCCTCCCCACACAGCGATTTCCGCGAACCCGCAGTTTGAAATTGGAAGGAGGCTCGGGCTGTTGGTTAAGGCCGATCGGCTCGAGGTGGGCTGTGTGTGTATGTGTGCCCCCCCCGGATAGAGTTCACCTGAGCTGGGCGAGAGGACGCGACGTTGGGGTGGCTGGTTGGCCGTCCACGACTCACGATCGGAACCCACCCTCCGGCCGCACGACCCGGTGAACTGAAATTGGGCGCTATTTTTTTATGTTTTTTGACACTGTTGCGCTCGTACCTACCTCGCTGCTGTATGCCTCTCTGCGCAGAGGCCAGTCCAATGAAGCCGGACTTCCATTGCTGCGGAACGGCGTGATCATCACCCTGGCGCCGGAAAACGCAACATGCCTATTGCTAACAAGCTTCTTGAGATTGGTCCCATGTCGTCATGTGTTCAGACTCTGACTTTGTGCGCGCAGTTACGCTGCGCCCATTGGGGCTGATGCAGTGACGCAGGCGCGAAGAAAGAAACTTGATTCTGGCCCTGCCTGGATAACAAACAAAACCAGTCAGACGCTTCGCCAATGGACTGTGTGAGCAGCGCCCGGTGTCTTGCAGGTCAACGTAACAACTGTCATTTGGTCGTGATGTCCGTCCTATGGGCGAGCTGGCCATTGCCTTCTGGTACTGAAGAACACGTGCTCGTAGAATGAACTTTGCAATCCCTCTCCATGATGCATTGAGTGCAGGCTGAATGCAGACCTATCAACCACTCAGTCTTTGGTCCTTGTCGCGCAGTCCAATAGACAAATGTCTTGTCCCACCGCTTGGCCGCTCCGCGGCGGAATCAAAATGCCCAGAATCGCGAGGTCTTGGGAGCCGACGCCACGGCGCGGCAAGAGCCAAGAGATTCCCAGGGATTTGCTGACATGTCTTGGCTGTGTCTTGTGCGAGGGCCGGATTTGCTTGCTTGAACGATGATGGATCTCCTTTAATGTTGAGGATTACCCTGCGGCCGCAAAAGACGATGCTTCGGCCTTGCCCATGAGAGCCGCCGCATTGAAGGCGCCGAAGCCTGGTATCGATGGTTGGGGCTTCACCTGTACTGTGGTCTGTATCCGCACTCGCACTGCGCAGCAACGTCGAGCTGCAGACGGTGCTGCCTCTTGGAAAAGGACCGCGAGAATGCATCAACTGTGGACACTTCCAGCTATCTGATGGAGCCAGACAAGGTGGGATGGTGATTATGACACAGCTCATGCAAAAGTACGCCCTGCTTATGCCTAATTTTGACGCTCCCGGGGCATTTTTGAGTTGGCTCATCCGACAAACTCTAGCAACTGAAGCCTTGACAGGAAGGTTGTGCTCCTCTCCGCTTCTAACTGTGTAGGAACTGCGTGCTGAATGTCAGCTGAAGAAACTGGTAAGCGAGAAACCAGACTCACGTTGCGTGCTTCTTCAATCGTCACCTTCGAAGGCTCCGACTGGGTACTGGTAATCAAACCAAGCTTCCCAGGGTACCGTATCTTCAGCCACATTTCTTTGCGATCACCTCCCAGCTTGCCCGACTTGATCTTGGTCTTCAGTTCCCTCAAGAAGTCGTTGTACAGCTCCGGCAACTCAAGACCGATCATCTGTTCCCTCATCACGCCCATGTTCTCGGTTACGCGGTCATAGTGACTGTCACCCGTGCTCTCTGTGATCAAGTTCTGGATAATCTGGCCCATCTCTTTGACAGCGTTGACAACACCCTCGTCTTCGTCAGCTCTTGCCAAAAATTGGAGAACCTGCTTGAACTCGGGCACGGCGTTATCTTTCGAGATCTTCCTGCTCTTCTCTGCCATGCCATTTGCCAGAAGAGAATCGATGTCCAAGCCAGAGGCCGGTGCGTTGTTCTTGCCGGCATCCTGTCGTTTGAATTTCTTTTTCTCCGGTGCTATGAAAGTGACAGTGTCAGTGCTGGCTCAAAAGGCCGAGGTGCAGGGGCGTGCAACTGACCCTTCTTGACATCGGCAACCTCGATGAGGTGATCAATCTTCCGTTTTGCCTGTGCGATGAGACCATCAGGGGGACGTGAGTATTTGAGTAACACGGGAGGTATGTCTTCGATGGGTCCGTCTTCTTGAATTGCACGAGCTCGGATGGCTTGGTTGACTCGGTGGATGACTGGCGAATACAAATCGTCGAGAGGTGCATACTCTGTTGGGTTTCTGCCCACTATGGTCAATACGCAGGGTCCAAGGCTATCCTCTTGAGTCACGTACCCCTCATCGTCTCGACCAAGTGATGAAATATCCATTCCGTCAACAAATTCGCCCATAGCTCGCATCAGCTTGTCGTCGGGAAGGAGGACATGCTCGTTCAAGGTCTTGCCAGTAATTGTCATGACTTTGTCTAGGAGCGGGAACTTGTACCCTCGTACATCTTCTGCGAACGGAAGGGGCACGTCGAAGAGGCACTCCATGTCGATGTCGATACTGGGCCTGAGGAGGAGGATCTCGGGGTCATTCCCATCCTTGATGACAAATCTCGCGACGGCGCAGTGGTTTAACTCGTAGAGGGCATGGATTAAGGCGGAAAGTCCAATGCTAGAGTTCTCTTCAGAGTCGGCAACCGTGACACATGTCTCAGCCATGGCAAGGAAAGGCTCGATCTTCTTGTTGTCGATGAATCCGATGATGCTGAAATCTTTGAAGGTGACCATGTTGGTGACATCAAACTCAGCCTCAGCAATATGGACCGCGGTGCTGCCGTATGAGTAACCCTTTTGAATGTCCTCGGCTGTCACGTCCCTCTTCCCACCTGGCGCAGTTGGGTCATTGATCTTGTAGTTCCTATGTTGTTTGAACGTGTGGAAATCGGGATCATCTTGGACTTCAACATCGTCATCCAGGGTCATAGTGGACTGGGTACCCATGGGATCTGACTTCAACACCACCGTGCTTGCCGAAACGGGGGCGCTGAGTTTCGTGACAGGCCATCTCACGACATTGAAACTGATGGCGCTGGGATAGGCCTCTGGGTTGCCCAGACTCAAGGAGCCCACATATCTCTTGACAAGGCCGACGCGTTTGGCCTTTGGGGTTGCGAGACTTTCAATGGCTTCGGCCATGGTGGCAAAGACACCATGATTGCACTTGTTTACAAGATTTTGGAGGATTCGCTCGTTTTTCCGTTTGAACGCGGGCTTGTCTTCTTCCTTGAATCCGTACTCGTTGTCGTCAAAATCCACGCCGCTGAACCATCAAGGTCAGCATATTGGACATCAGTTCGAGTGGATTGAAGACTTGCATTACGGTGACTTTGATACCGATGTCGTTCATGCGGTCCGCTATTTCCTCCATGTCATCCTCGTCTATGGCACCCATCCCGTCCGTAATCAGGTATATTTCTCTTGTGTATGCCAGCGGCTTGCCCTTAGCGTTCGAGGTGAAGTCGTTGATCATCTCCGTAGCAAGAATGATGGCCGACATGGCATCGCCGCTGTCGGTCTCGCTCGGCCGAAGTCTGGCCTTTAGCTGCTTGATCTCTTGCAGAGACACTGGGCCGAGCTCCTTGAAGACTGTGATATTGTCGTATCCCTTGTGCTCAGGGTCCGCGGCGTACCTGTTGTTGGTTTCATTGGTCCGGACGCCGAGCACACCAACGCACCAAGTCTTGCGAGAGGCTTGGGCGGTGGCGGTGATTTTTTCCCATACATAGCGCATGCTCCATTCCAGGTCAGGCACAGTGCGGCCATGGCGGCAGGCGCCCATGGACGAGCCCACGTCGACTATGTAGACAGCTGCCTGCTTGTCTGCCATGTTGGGCGAGTGGCTGTGTTAGTAGAGAGTTTCTGGAATCAGGGGATGGAGGAAAGAAGGGTGCGAAGGTCAGAACAACCCCACACAAGTCCTCTCAAGGCAGGAGCTCCCCTCTCAGGCGGGTTTTGGGGCACTTCCAGATGTCAACTTCTTCAGGCAGACGCGTTGGCTCCACTTTGGCACCTCCATCGGTACCCCTGTCAGCGCGCTGTCATGTGCAGTTCCAGAAGAAGGAGGCAGCTCTTATCGGATAATATCCCTGTCTCTTCAAGGTTGCATGTCGTCATCGAACCGGGCGTTTCACGATTTCAGGCCAGTCTTACTCATCAACATATTTCAAGAGTCCCGAGTTGGAAGGCTCGGTTGATATTGCCCGCATTGGTTCAAGCTCGTCTCTCTGGAAAGCTCCCATTTAGTCCTTCATCATGTCTGAAAAGTCGATTCTGCTCACCGGAGCGCCCTACCATGTCCTGGCGTATGTTCCAGTCTCATTGGCATGTTTTGAAAGCCCAAGTATGCTGATGTTTTACTCCCGCAGTTATGGGTCGCTGCTTGGAACAACTGTCTGTGAGTGTCCGGATTTTCACAAGTTATCTCCTAGACTGTCGCCCAGCATGACGCTGTCTTGTGACGGACATCGTGATCTTGACTTCGGCTAACACGAGGCCCCAGTCAATGTAAGCCAAATGTCTATGCATCACCACACATCACTCTCTCGAAGCGCTCCTCTGACCAAGTTGCACCAAGACCTGCGTCGGGACAATCATCCAATTCAAGACTCTTCCAATGCTGCAGTTTTCCAATCTCCAGACCAAAACGTTCCCCTGGTACTTTGGCTTGCAGACAATCCTGCCGGTCGTCATCGCAGTGACTCTGCCTGGTCGAGGTCCATTCTTCGGCTTCGCCAGCGGCATTCAAGGAGTCCTTGATCCGTCCAACCGCTGGGGTACGCTGGTGCCTCTTTCCACTGCCCTTTTCACTGGGCTGGCCAACTGGGCGTACCTCCTGCCAGCTACCACGGCCTGCATTGCGGAGAGGCGCCGGCAGGAGAAGAAAGATGGCAAGATGTCCTGGGATCCGGTCCCACACAGCGAGGAGATGGCAGCTCTGAACACGAAGTTTGGCATTTTGCATGGCATCTCCTCCCTGCTGAACGTCGTGCACTTCGTGGCAACAGTGGTATATGGTGTGACGCTCGCTGGGCGGATCCGCTAAGGCGGCATTCGGCGATACCTATCTATGCAGTGCACGTTGCTGCATGGACGGGATGGACCATTTGGAACCCCTCATTGCTTCCGGTGTCGGGGTGATTCATACGCATACTGGCGAATGCTACTTCTGCCGTACGTTGAAACTAAACTGTTATGTTTTGTTCATCCGCGAACCCACGGACAACTCCTTTCCCTCACTGTTCCAGGTAATGCTGTCACACCAAGACCCAGATCCCGGTTTCCTACGCCAATTCGATGCCGCTGCTGTGAAAACCCCACCAGCTCTGTCTACCGCATCCCACGCATAACAAACCCACATCGCTATGCCGCGGCCAGCGGGCTGGCGGCCCCGCTTTCCAGTCGGCGTCTCGAGGTTGGATGTGGTTCACTTCGGCAGCACCATGCTGCGAATCTCTTCCCTCGCCCGGAGCAGCTCCTGCTTCTTCGCCAGCAAGTCCCGTGCGGCATTCTCTCTGTCCTGCTCGCGTGCCGCCGCCTCGAGGTCTCGCACGGGGGTCTCTCTGATGTAGTGCCCCAGGGTCCACCTGCCAGGCTTCCTGTTGAGCGCCTCCCTCACGTCGATCTCCTCGGTCGGCTTTGGGTAGCTCCGCGCCAGGGGGTCGACGCGGTGGGCGGCTGGGCTGGCCCGCGGGAACATGGAGTCTGTGAACTGCTCGCTCGGTGGCTGTGGCTGTTTTGCTGTGCCGGCAGGGGGTGCCTGGGCCGCTTGTTGTTGGCCGCTGCTGAATGAGGTTTCCGAGCACTCAGACGAGAGGGAGTTCTGGCGTGTGCGTGTGCGTGTCTGATTTGAGAACGGTGCCTCGTGTGGTCGTGACGCCGGCCATGAGCCTGGCAGTGCTGGGGAGACGCCCATTGTGATGTTGGCTGCAGCGTAGGCCAGCGAATAAGGGTACATACAGGTTTCGTGCTGGACGTTGACGGTTTGGAGAGACAACCAATCTATGTTGATGTTATATATATTGAAGTAGACAGTTGTGGGGGGGCAGTTGAGTAGAGCTGGTCACGTAAAATGTTCAAGTCCTCGGGCATTGTATAAGATTTGTCCGAGTCAATAACCTGATACCGCTTCAAGCCTTGAATGCATCTTTACTTTTTGTGTGCCCTCGATGCTCCTTGCTCGTTAGCTCGCGGTGGGCAAGAATGTCCCACCCTTTCTCGGGCTAGACAGCATCATGCAGCTCCCGCAGCCGGAGGAAACCAAATCACGTAGGGATCTTGCTGGAGTGGCACTTGGGCCAGAGAACGACTGTGGTACCCGTCGGATAGGCACTGCGCTGGGGCGTGCTGCAGTGGTGCGACACCTGAACATAAAAATGCATCGCCTTACCGGCGCACTGGCCATGAAAAACTAGCAGCAGTAGTGGAGACTCGCTCACATGCAAGCACTTTAACGCGAGGTGCCCGAGCACGCCCTGTCAATGGGACAGGCGGGGCGGGCGAGACAGCCTCCATCGATGGACGGTTTCAAGCTCCTTTGTCACAGAGAAGCATAAAGTTGGTAGTGGTTGCCTCAGCTGAACCCAGATGTCCGTTTCGAGGCAAGTCGAGAGGCCTTATGGCTACTGTAGCGATAAAATTTGGTGTGGCGCAGCGCCTCGCACGCGTGTGGGGCAGCCTCACACTACAGTAGTGTCGCAGCCGTGCAGGGGTGGTTCCCGCTGCCGGCAAAGGTGGTTACGTAAGCGAGGCTGTGCGAGGCTGTGCCACACCAAGCTGACTAGCCACCAGAGTCCATCGACCAAGTCTGCATAACTTACCAACATTGACATCTGAGGTACTGCGGTAAGGTAGTGGCGTCTTGTGTTTTCTTGACTTGGGGCGATGAAGGGGTCGGAAGCTGCCCAGCTTCGGGTATCGTCTGTCACCGCCTCGCCCAGGACCGATGACGATCCATCCTGGACGCCAAGTAGCAACATAAATCCTCCACTTGACCTGCTTCCCCAGTTACCTCCGCCGTTGAAGATGAAATTGAACTGGTTCTTGCATCTTCACCGCCCATCCTTGACCGAAATGCTGCTGCGACTAGGTGCTAGTATGCCCTGTCTGTGCGATCATACCGCCGGCGTGTGCAGAGATGCAGCACATGAATTCTGGCATGAGACTGCCTACGTAGTAGTTTCGTTTGAGGAGCCAAAGTGGGAGTTGGGATCGGGCTGGACCAGCATCTGGTCATTTTCTCCGCTCCACTCCGCTCCTTGACCTGCTACTATTATACGAGAAAATGGTGCCCCGGGTAAATACCGGCGGTCCGGAGTTGGGGGCCGCAGAGAATGGGTCCTGTGTATTTGTCCTCCAAGTATAGATGAATCGTCACATACTCCGTATCACAGATGAAAGCCATATCAAATTCAATATGAAAAGAATGCGCCCGTCGCGCCCCCCCCCACAAAAACTAGTCCAGCCATCAACGCTTCGATGGATGCGTCTATATGTGAGCTCCGTGCGACTGTTGGAGAGTACTCGCAACAATCGCACCACTTTCCTCCCACACATCCATAATCCAACTCACTCACACTTGCTTATTCTTCAATGTCTTCGGGCCCTTACCCGCGTTGATCGGCATAGAGGTGGCCGGCGCCTGGTAGCCATTGATGCCCAAGGGCATGAACTTCCCAACTTGGCGCTGGTATTCTTTATACTCGGGATACTTACCACTGGTAATCCACTCGGTTAAAACCGTTGATGCGGAAAATATGAGGATCAGGCTGATGACACCGGAAGAAGCCCAGGAAAAGGAGGTATTGGAGGTGATGGCGCTCCACGCATATAACGATAGCCAGATAATCTGCTCAGCTGCGAAGTTCGGGTGTCTGCTGTACTTCCAGAGGCCAAGGGTGAGGAAGCCACGGTTGAGATCGTCGGCTTTCCAGCCCTGGGGTAGCTTAGCTGTCGTCAGGTACTCATGCTTTGCAGCGTGGAAGTCTGGACTGTGTGTCAGTGACCATGTCCACGAAGCCCTGCTCAGTGTACCAGGGGGCCTTACCCCATTGCTGCCCGTCCGAGAACCACTCAGAAGTTACAAGGCCCAGTTCCCAGGCCAAGAAGGCCAGGTCAGAGGCGCCAACTTCATATCGAAACTGGGCGCTCAACAGAATCGGATAAACAGGCGCGGCTAGGAGGAAGAGGATGATGCTCTGCATGAAGGAGATGAAGGTAATGTTCAGGACTTTGAAGGCCCATACGGGTATGTGTTTCTGTATGACTTCCCTGTTGTGGGAATCAGTGAAAAGGATCCATGTATCCACACACCAGGGTGTGGTCGCGCTGGCCATACCATACCATCTATAGTCTTCATAGCCGACTGTATATCCTCCTTTGCGCCAGTAGTTGTACGTGAGGCGAGCCTAGAGCTTTGTGAGCCAACGAAATATCAAGTGCCTCCCATTGACATGCACCTACACTCCATGCAATACCAAACATTAAAATCACATCAATTCTGTGGCTTGGAACACCAGCAAGGCGAGCCCACAGGGCGAAGTGTGCGATGTAGAAGGTCGGAAGGATACTCCAGCACCGGTCGACCTGGGAATAGTTCTTGTTGATCTCCGCGGCGACGAGGAAGAAAGCTCCTAGCGCCACAGAGATGGCAAAGCCGGAGATCAGAGGGTTGATATGAGTGTAAAGGTCGACAAGCCCCTGGCGGCCTTGCACAACATCGACAAGCTTTGAAGGCAGCTCATACAGCTGTGGAATGTACGGCTCAACGGTCTTGGCCCAGCTGGCGCAGTCCTCGAACTTCACGAGTATAGGGAGAGCCATACTGAAGCTGTCGACAGATGTTGGATCCGCGGGAAATGGAAATCCATGATCAAAGTCTAAATAAGTGGTGCTGCTAGTGCTCTTGACTCTTGACGTCATGCCATGGTGATTGGCCGGCAGGCGCAGGGATATTGCCGGGAAAACCCGAGCCCATGCCCCGCTTAACTGAATACATCGCAATATCACGAAAAGGAGTCAAGGAAGCCAACGACAGCGCAAACGCGAACACGACAATATACGAACGAGTCTGGCACCGCTTACGAAACGGTGTGCGAAATCTTGACCTTTTCGATGCGTCATTCGACTGTGCGGATATGGTAACTTTCGTATTTTGGTCCAACAGGAAGGTACGGTCGAGCGCGGACGCGTCGTTTCCCCTTCTTGGGCAGATCTCGCCATGCCAGCATTCACCAGCACCAGCACCAGCACCAGCACCAGTGGCATCCGTCTTCTTCGCACAGCCGCCAGGTCAAACATCTTCCTTGGCGCTCTTCAGATCCGCTCATATGCTACGGCACAGTCGAAGATGCCCAAAATCCTGTGCGTGGCCGAGAAGCCGTCCATCTCGAAGGCTGTGGCAGGCCACCTCTCCGGAGGACGAATCACAACAGTAAATCGGTCCATGACCGCGCCCGCCAGCGGTTCTTCTCGGATGGGCGTGCTAATGTATCCTCCAGAACAACACTCTGAACAGGTATATCAAGAACTACTGCTTCGAGTTTGATTTTGGCCGACCATGGGGCACATGTGAGGTGACCATGACGGCTGTGATCGGTCATCTCACCAAAACAGAGTTTGGTCCTCAGTATAAGAATTGGCAGCATCCACCACCCGACAGCTTGTTCAACGCTCCTATTCTGACCGCAATTGATAATGTACGTGCTTCCCATCATGGTTCTGCCAGTGTCACCCGCTGAACATTCGCCCAGGACAAAAGGACCATTGCCAAGAATATTGAGCAGCAAGCCAGGTACTGCCAGGCACTCTTTATCTGGACCGATTGCGATCGTGAAGGCGAGCATATTGGAGCCGAGATCCGAGCGTCAGCTCTGAAAGGCAACCCAAATATTCGGGTCAAGAGAGCACATTTCAGCAACATCGAGAGGGCACACATCCTCAACGCCGCAAAAACCCTCAGAGATCTGGACGACAGACAGGTGGATGCGGTCAGCGCCAGAATAGATCTGGATCTCAGGACTGGCTATGCCTTCAGCCGCTTCCTCACCCTAAACCTACAGCCCCTGGGCGGTCCGCTTGCGCGGGCTGTCATGAGCTATGGCTCTTGTCAGTTTCCCACTTTGGGCTTCGTTGTGGACCGGTATTTCAAAGTGCAGAACTTCGTTCCCGAAGCATTTTGGAGCATCAAAGTCAAGCACAAGAAAGACAACAAGACTGCGAACTTCAACTGGCAGCGGAATCGGCTCTTCGATAGAGCTGCAGTTACCATTCTCTTTGAAAGATGTCTTGCCGCAGGACAAGCAAAAGTCACCAAGGTGCAAGAGAAGCCCACCAAGAAATGGAAGCCCCTTCCGTTGACAACCGTCGAGCTGCAGAAAATGGCAACACGGTTCCTGCAAATGACTGGTCAGCAAGCAATGACAGTCGCCGAGGCTCTTTACAACAAAGGCTTCATTAGCTACCCCAGGACAGAGACAGACCGGTTCGACAAGGGCATAAATCTCAGAGCGTTGGTGCAGAAACAGACACAGGACAACCGGTGGGGTAACTTTGCCCAAGGACTTGTAGATGGTGATTTTCGACAGCCGAGGGAGGGCAGACACGATGATAAGGCTCATCCACCCATTCACCCTATTACATTCGCTGCACCGGGGGGCTTGAGTGAGGAGGAGAAACGCCTCTATGAATTTGTTGTACGAAGATTCCTGGCATGCTGCTCAGACGACGCGAAAGGCCAGGCCACAGATGTCGACATCCAGTATGGAGATGAGTTCTTTCACGCTCATGGAGTCATCGTGCTGGAGAGGAACTATCTGGACGTCTACCCCTACGAGAATTGGCACGACTCGGCTGAATTGCCCCGGTTCACCGTGGGCGAGTGCTTTGCGCCAACAGAGGCGAACATGACCGAGGGCAAGACATCACCACCAGGCTACTTGACAGAGGCAGACCTCATCGCCCTCATGGACGCCAATGGCATTGGAACAGATGCCACCATGGCAGAGCACATCGAGAAAATTCAAGTCCGGGAGTACGTGCAAGTGGTGGACCGCGCGCAACAAGCCGGCGAAGGTGATGATGACGAAGAAGAAGCAAACGACGCCCCAACGGCGGGAGACGGCCGTGGAGGACGCGGCCGCGGTAGTCGCGGGGCCAGAGGTGGCCGCGGCGGGGGAGCAGCACGCGGTGGCGGACGAAGCGTCAAGGTCTTCATCCCAACGCAGCTGGGTGTCGCGTTGATTCAAGGCTTCGACAGGATGAACCACGAGACGAGCCTGGGTAAGCCCTTCCTGCGCAAAGAGATGGAGCTGAAGATGAAAGCGATCTGCGAGGGTCGCATGACAAAGGCGGACTTCTTGCGCGAAGAGATACATCAGTACCGCAACGTCTTTGACCAATCGAGGGAGCAATTACATGTGCTTAAAGCTGTGAGTGGCTTGTTCATACCATTTGGTGGCTGGGTACTGACTCGACTCTCCGCATAGGCGTGCCGTCAGTATATCTTCCAGCAGCCGGTTGGATGATCCAGATTTTCTCAGTTATGAGCTAGCTGTCTGTGAACCGCTTACGAGCACACGTGACTCTGAAGCCGAAGTCTGTAATCAATATGGAAACCCTGAGAAACCAGGAGTCTTTTGACATGATTGTTGGGTTTCAATGTCGGCAAAAACCGGAGGTAGGTGATGCAAGACCTGCATGACGACCCAGCTATGATAACAACGCTCGCAGGTGCAACTCGATGTATGAGAGAAGTTCAACGTGTATATTTGAAGAGACTCTTACCACAAGTACTACAACCTATGTGCCCAGTTGTTAGATGTACGTCTTTCTTGATCTCACTAGACTCACACCTCGATTTCCAATGCAACTTGACCCAAGTCAACGTCCACAGACGGCTTCGCACAGCGGTTGACTTGTACGTGCAAGGGACGGGCGAGCAATAAGAATTTGACACCAGTTCCACGACGTGATGGGCGGGAGAGGTCGGCTGCAGTACGCTGTGTGAGCCTCTCGAGTGGCTCCTGTCAGACGCGGATGGCTACAAGATATTTCGCCTACCACATACAGCTCGGGCAATCGTCGGGCAGGCATGTTGGGCAAAGAGGCACCCTTTGCCACGACACGCCTGGTTTAAGATTGGTTCTAGAGTGGAACTGCCGGCGAAAGAGTGTCGTTGCTGTCGGTGTGAGAAGGGTGGGACTTGGGCGATAGAGTCTGGGACCCTGGACTGCTCTGCTTCTATAGTACATAGTAGAGCAGCAGATCACGGGTGGGTCCGATGTCCGGCGGCCTTTGCCATTTTCCGCGAAAGGCCCGAAGCAGAAGGTCGGGCCCGGTCGTCAACGAAACTGGACACCCGCATGCTGTAATCGTAATGATGCACTTGCAAGGAGGAGGTTGAATCTCAAAACCCTTGGCGGAACTGTGAGGTTGCGGTTCCATGCAACAAGGCAAACCTAGCAAGGTGGCGGGCCGCCGCTTCGACCACGCGTTGCTGCACCGGCCCGTGGCAGTTTCAACGAGAAGCTGGCGGGGTTGGAGGCTGTTCGACATTGCTCAATCATCATACAGCGGCAGCCTCCAACGAAGGCAGAGTGTGCGTAACCTCACGATTTGTGTGCCTACGAGAGAAGCATCGGTAAGTGAGTGAGAGCACGAGGTCGTTGGGGGGTGTTGACAGAGTAGTTGGCTGCCAACAAACTTCTACAGTACCATGCTACCCGTACCCGCGGCACACCTTTCCCACCAAAACTCAATAACTGTACAATAGCAACTAATTGATTGTTCAAATAGCTACATACATATAATAATATGGCAATATACATCAGAAACAGGTGTATTCAATTCTCAAATTTGGTAGGGCGGCGAATAGTGCGGCCACGGGTAGTAAATATTGCAACAAGTGGTTTCATTCACATCGAAATCATCCTTTTTAACCTTTTCTACAATCAGAAATAACCACCAGTTTTTTAATTCCGTTTGCTGGAACAGCAGTCAATTTCAGTACAGTTAAGTCAACTAACTGTACTGACTGCAAGTTGACTGTATTGAATGCAAATCAAGTACAGTGGAGTGCCTAATTCAATGTGGGGCACGGGCCAAGCAGTAACCCATACAAACTAGTGTGCAAACCGGCTGGCGGTCTGCCAAACTTCGAAGCAACGGATCACCACTTTTAATGTAATACACCAGTTACTTCGACCACGGTTCGAATCGACGACTACTTTGCAACGATAAAGACCTACTGTTGGAATATTGACTGGACCAATGCACGGACTAACGCACAGACCAATTGAACGTACTGCAGCATTGACAATACAATTGCAGTACAGTCGTTTATAGTCAGCAGCCAATTCAATTGACTTACTCAAGTCATAGTCCGGCTGTTTAGGCCAAACCTAGCCATTTCATTAGGCTGTTTGACAAGTACGGCCAGGTAAAGGGCAACTGTTTGTAACTTGTACCATTTACTGACTAACTGTTTGATTACATGAGGGTTAATATTTACAACCGTTTAAAGGTATAAATATGTCGGCCATTAACTAGCAGTAACCTAACTTAGCTGTCTTTTAATGTCATTTATGATTTAACTTTACACCTGGTTTTCTTATACCGTTTTGTAAAAGATAAATAATAGTAACTTATCGATATTATAGATGAAGTCCCACTAATACTATTTAGTAGTTAACCGGATTATGGATTAATAAAGTAGAAGAATAAAACAATATTTAGATTTTGAAAAAAGGAAATTCTTGGAACTTTTAGAACTTTAATTACCCTCAGAACCGATAATATTCTTTAAGAGAATTTTTGAAATTCTCGAGGGTATAACTAACTATAAAATCGACAATAATTTTCGATTCACTAAATACTATCAATTATGAGTTTTTATGTATATAAATAAACGAATATATTAAAAAAAAGTCAAAAACATGAAAAACAAACGGTTTTACTACTTAATAGGTACCTCGATAAAAAGATATATTATATACAAAATACCTCGATAAATAAATACACTTGTGGATATCACTATATATCTTTATAGTTAGTAAGCGGTGATGCTGCAGATTGCACCTTTGCAGAGTATACAGTAACGTGCTACTCTATAAGGTGCATTCTTGTAGAGTGTATGATAGTGTATCACTGCCTAGAAATAACATTAACAAAGTGTACGATAAAGTGACACTATTTAGAAAAGAGATAAGCAAAGTGTATGGTAAAGTACTACTACTCAAGTGAAAGGTTATAAGCTTTTACTTATAACGTGTATTTTTCGGATGCTTCCTTTCTCTTTTATTTAACTATTTACTTTAATATATATAATGTTTATAGTTACTATTTTACTTTTTACATTTACGTAAATATATAAAGACCTTATTGATACTAATTAGTAGCCGATTCGGTCGACTACAGATAGCTTAGAAAAGAAGAGACAGACCTAAGTTAAATACCTATAGCGGGATACCGTAGCAATTACAATTGTCCGTATTATAATACTACGACTTATAAAAACTATACGAGAGTGTGGAAATACACGGGAACACCTTTGAAACTCGAAGCGTAAAAAGATTGTAAAATCTGGAATAACTTTAAAAAAGATAACTTTAATACGATATCATTAACTCAGTTAGTGTCTTATTTACTAAAACCTCTGTTACATTATCTGTCAACTTGTTTTAACATTTAAGACGTACCCGCGCACTTTTTGAAGAGCATTTTATTACGTATTGGTTATGTAAGCTAAAACCACTAAGTTTTGGAACCCTTCATTAGGACCTATTCGATTTGAACACAATATCAAAATCGCTTACATGTTTTAGGAGCGGTTAAAACGTAACATTCAAACTATTTACGGACTTTAAAAGCGGTTAAGATACAAATTTTGGGACGGCCTTACAATTGAACCACGTTTCGAAAAGAATAATCAAATTGCCGACCAAATATATACTCTAAACCGAATATGTATACCAAGCTTTACATATCATATCAACTTTTATATACACATACATACTTTTACATACCCTTTTTCCTTATTCGTCTTTCCTCGTTTACCTTATACTATTTGTTTGAGTTTATTGTTTACGAAGTTTAAGTTTACTAGCTACTTGGTTGGTGTAACGTTTATAAAGCGTATAAATACTAATTTTGGACGTTTGACTAGCTTATAACTACGCCTTATTAGTATTTTATTTGAACTTCGTTGGCGTTGGTAAGCGTTAAACGCCTCACTTTGAACCCTTTGTTTCATTTCATTTGCTTTTATTTTATATATTATGCGGTTCATTTAGACCAAACCTTGTTGAATACTATATCTTAAGCGCACCCGAATCTCATTTTTACGAAAAATTACACTTTACACCGCTTTAATATTTCTGGTATACGTATAAACTAGCTTTCTAACCACTTCATTAAACTTTGTATTCTTATAAATATAGCTTTACTAATGATAGAATTGGCAAAAGCTAGTGAATATATGTATTTTTTTTTGAGAATATATCGTTTTATAAAATCATTTTTAAACATTTAGACCTCAATTTATGGGATAGTGAGATCGAATATTTAATAGAGAATTTGAACCCTTTTATGGTGAATATATATGTTATAAATATGATTTTTAACTATTGTAACGGAGATATTAAAGGAAACAACTGATTTGATAATTTCCAGCAGGATTTTGCAGATTGAACGTTAGAAATATAGCGTATAGTAAATGGTATAATTTTAAGAATATTACGAAAATAACTACGAAGTAAAGACATCTACGATCGGTAGTAATAATAATAGCTGTATCGTAAAGCTATTGTTGATAACGGCTTATCTTATTCAAATAATAAAATAGTCGGACAACAAAGTAATGGATGGTAAAGAGACATTAGTTGGAAAAGTGATAAAATCGGTTTTTTTAAATGACGAATAAGAAAAGAGAAAAGATTTCGTATATATAGGGGGTGAGGCGTTTATTAATATTAAATTTACGCCGCGAAGTATAGACAGATTTCGAGGAATTAATAAAAGAGGAGAAAGAGTTATACAGAAGATTATTTATTACTCGGGTCGAATAAGTATCTTTTTTATAATTATCATTTAAATAGAGATATAGATAAAACTACTCCCTGGATATAATTAATAGCTAACTCAGCCGCAATAAAAGCGGTCTAGATAAGAAAAACGGCACATCCTAAGACGGGATAAGCGGTGTAAAACGATAATACGAGTTTTATAGACCAATATTTACCAATTACGATCTGTACCGAAACCTCCTATTACACCGTTTTCCCACCGATAAAAGTAATTTAATAAAACTTACTTACTTCACCAGGTTATGGAATAAAGATAAGAATTATAGTAGCGAATCATACGATATTTTCGATAATTAAATACGTATAATATTGAATACATGTAAAGGATTAGATATTAAGCTGGTATAGTTTTATATCATTTTAACCGGAATATTATCTAAGTGAGTTAAAATTAGTGTATATATTTCCTTATATTAGTAGATACGTTTGCGAAGTGTTATAATTACCTCAAAATGTATTTTTATCCGGAAATAGACTACGAATTTTACGACAGAGATTGGATGAGTATTATCTAGGAATATGTAAGAAAATAGCGTCAAAACGCTAATAAGACCCTATAGGAGGTTTTTACCGCCTTATAGGCGAATTTTCCGAAATACTAGTTAGCCTTGAAACCAGAATATAAGGGAGATGAATTGCTTATTTAATTAGTTATAAAAGTATGTCCAGGAAACCTAAACTTTCACTTTGCATTATTTAATTCGGAAAAAAACTTGAAGGCTTTATACGAGATTTAGAAATTCATTTGAAACTTCGATGCGCTGATAAGCAAGTTTCGGATTATCATTTGTAGTTGAAGTGATTAAAGTCGAGTGTCAAATTAACAAAGTAAATCTCGCCGAAATGATTTAACACTTTTTAGACGGACGATTGAAATATACTAGAAATGAACTAAACGCCTTGAATATAGTTACCGAAACGGGAGAGATTTAAAAGAAAACCCCAGAAATTGAGGATAAAGTAGTTATTGATGAGAACGACCTTATGGCTAAGTACGGAATTTACCACATATATAATAATATCTGCGGAGAAGTATACGAAGCTTTATATATATTTTTAAAACGTTGTATTATATGTGGTAAGATCGGCTGTTAGTCGACTAACTACTTAGTATACGAGTAAATTTGAATTAAACCCTAATTTTAGGCCGGTTACCTACCTAAGAACCATACTAAAGTAAGTTTTTTAGTATACGTATCCGACTACAAAGGTGTAAAGGATAAATTTAACGTTCACTTTTATGAGTATACCTTTGGAGAGGAAGATTTCGAAGAAAATAAGACATATTTAATAGCCTAGAATAAGAAAACCAACCAGCGAATTTTTGAAGGTATAAGATGCTTCATTTTTATATATCGTAGGCTTGGATTGCGAAAATAAAGTGTTAAAGGCATATAGGACGTCGTAATTTAAGTTTTTAAACAGGTACGGTAACCAATTTTAGGATACTATAACGGATACTAGCGTAATGAAAATATCGACCATTGAAAAGCGGTAATTCAATACGTTCGCAGCGAAATTTCCGAAAATCTAATTCGATCGGATAGGATAATACCAGAAAGTCTTATTCGACAAGGGTAAAACGTTATTACATAGCACCGTTGTTGTAAATACGCGATTTAGATTGGTTAAGTTTTACAAAATAGATTTTAAAACGCTATTTTTATTATTATTAGCTAATATAAATAAGTTAGGAATTAGGGTTTGTAATATAATTAACTAACTTATCCGCACCTCGAATAATGTATCTATACAGTTTGATATTAATTTCGGCTACTTATAGTTTTTCTTTAAACCGCGTATAATTAAAGTCGTTTACTTAACGTAGCCAGAACTAAGGATACTATACCACCGGTTTAGATATCCAGCCGCGGAGCGCCTTTTACGGCTTCTTTATACCTTGGTACATAGATATAGGAAAAAGAGTGCTGGAAGTTATCGAGAAGTTTTGTCACGAGTATCAGTTACAATTGTAAGACTTATAGTGGTTTAAATTCTGTATTTAAAACTATGTAAACTTCAATTACAAGGTAATTATGGATATTATATACCTTGACAGCCAGTTAATATTATACGTCGTCGATATAGTAATATCATTTTAGGCTGAGAAATTTACGTAAAACGCTTCTATTACCGACTATTGTGATGTTTCAGTGAATTTTTGGTTAAATATTTACTTATAATTTCTGGATTGAATTACTTACAATACCAGCATAGCCTTTAATTCGACCGAATAGTATATAAAAGCCAGAATTACCAGTAGTAGATGTAAACAAATACTAGTAAAAGTATCATAAGGTATTGAAAAGTATAAAAGGTACTATGAACCGCTTAAAAGAGTATATATAGTACTATTTAAGGGATTAAAAGGTACTAGTTTTAAGGAATCCATCTTATATATGGAATTTAGCGTCATGAATAACATTTTCGGCCCGAATGAGCTTATTTTAATACTTTTTGTTTTCGGTGTTTACCCTAAATTTTATATATATTTAGTGTCATCTCCTATTATAATACAAAGGTCAAATGTTATAGCAAAAACTATGGTAGTATTGCGTTCCGTGCAGGATAAAAGTGATGTTTCAAAAGCATTGGCTAAAATAAAAGGCACTTATAAAAATGGCGTTTTGTATTTATTATTACAATTTAAGGTTTTAGTTTGGAAAACGAAAGATAGAAAAACCGTCCCTTAAAAAATTAACAGGTTTAAAAGTTAATATGTAATTGTTGATTTATTAAGTAGTTCGAGGTTATTTTGCTAAACGACAATACGAAAGTATAGGAAAGATAGGGTGGATAATGATAGTTTGAAAGTATAATCCAAAGAGTGGTACATACTAAATTACTCCCAGACTAATGAATTTATATCAACTATAAAACCAATATACCCCCTGGGTAACCTTTTATAACCTTTACTACCCTACAAGACCAGCTCGTCTATACCAATAGAAGGAGTACTACGCCAACAAAAGTGCTTACTTGGCTTTAAAAATAAACAACGATATAAATACTTCGTTACAGGTTTCTTTATTACATAGAAGAAGACAGCAAACTATGAATTAAACTTTAAACTCCGCCGAGAAGGCATTCTTACTGCTTTAGGTACCCTATTTGAATAGTTTACCTTGATGGAAATTTTTGCTTTGATCTAGTAGATCGTTTTTCACTTTAAAAGGTTTGAACCAACGATTTATAGAGTTTACAGAATTTTTCTTATACGTTTGGTTTACGAGGTGAAAAATAAGGTTGATAAGCCTTATCGAAAATCCACTTTATAGTTAAAGGAAACGATAACGCTAGCAATAAATATATTATAATTTCATCGCCTACTTTGTAAAGAGTAAGATATTGTTTGATTTTGGCGTTTGCTGCCTCTCCAAGTATGTCCTACAACCTTTATGTTAAGTTTTATGATATTATATAGGCTTACATGCAGTTGGAAGAACAGTTTAAACGTCGTATTTCGTCTATATACATATAGAGCTCCGGAATCATTATTGATAAGAAACTATTTTACGTATCCAAAAACCGCTTTACAGACTTGTTAAGGTTAGGGTATACTGATATAATAAATATTAAAGGTATTATAAGGAGCGGTTCGGAATATCTAACTCGACTTTCAACCTATTCCCTTTGGTTTTAATATTACGTTTCAAAGGGTTTATATTTACTAGCATGTAAACAGATGATATACTAACGTTTTATAATACTTCGTTTTCTGTTACAGAAGAGAGGAAGTTAATAAAGGCCAGTCTAAAAGCGAAACATAAAGTATGTCTGGCAGAAGACCATGTAATCAATTTTAACGGCGTAATAATTACGTTTTAAAACGATATTTTAAACCTTGTTTAACAGGGGTAATGAAATAAATTTACGTTTATTAACATAACCAACATGTAACGAATTAACAAATACAGGTATTAATATGTACATGAAGCTTAAATCGTATTAGTAATACAGTTAAAGGCAGCGTTTAACCTTTAGATCGCCGTATAATATTAAACTGATATTTATAATAACGTATATAAAACGTTTAATAAACGTTTCTCATAGCGGACAATTAATTCTAAGCGCGGCTTACAATTTGTACCGCTCGATATACGTATTGCCAAAAATTTTGTTTTTATTAATAGACCCTTCGCTAAAGACATAAATTGTAACTTGTAAATAGGATTCGTTTTTGTTTTTGGTAAAAAAAATACCAGCTCGAAACGGCTTTAACATTTATAAAGGTATTTTGATTGGAGCTTTACCGAATGTAAACAGATTATCTGAAGTATTTTAGCCTCAGAAATTTACGATATAGTTAGAGGATTCGATACTAGAATTATTATGGTAATAATAGTCCGGATAATTATTTACAACCTTAGTTTATAATACTTTCCTTTAATGGGTTATACTAATTCTTTTTCTTTTTACACATAATTTATTAAATTCGGCACAACGAACAGTGAACGCCTTTTGATTAATACTATGGTGTAATGATCACACTAAATACCCGTGAGTATGTAGAAGGTGTCCAGAGGGTTTATGTTAGCAGTAAGGTAGCAGAGGTAACAAAAGGTGCAATATCAAGACTGTATTCGTGCGAGTGATGATCAGAAGCCGTGAGGCTATTCAGGGTAGACTGAATACTTAGATTGACAACTGAAGAGCTATGAAGGAAATACTATCTATCTTGGTAATGAAAGTGTCCTTATATATCCGCGCCTTCATACGTCTTCAGTGTAGGCTCGACTGGCTCGATACCGAGTCCATCGAGTCTCACACCATACTGACCCTAACCCTTGTGTACGGTGTGTCTGTTGTGGATCCCTGGTGCCTGCCGAGAGGCTGTGTCCAACCGATTTCCTTTGTTATCTGCTGCGGGGCCGCCGCTGGTGCGCCCTGCAGATGTTGGGTCATAACATATGGATTTACGCCAATCGTACTGATATCGCGAAATTGAAAGGATAAGATAAATTAATAGAAACTTAAACCTAACAGATGTAATGATTAAAGGCGCCCCGAATGGAGTATTAAAGGCGTTTATATTAACGAGTATATCTTTCGTTAGCGTCACTAAAAAGGTTTTACGATCTCGCTTTAATTAGATATTTTATACCTTACGTTTGTCGTTTCCCCTCTGTTTTATATGGTTACACTGTTTCTAATTTTTTTTTATCGCGGTTTGGATCCGCTATTCACATCGTCTTTCGCATTTCATCGCTATTTAGATTTACCGTTTACACTGTTTTTAAGATTTTATTGCTATTGAAATCTATATTTGGCATCGCTTTTCATATTTTCCTCTATTTGAATATACTATTCGTATCGTTTATCATTTTTTTGCCATTTACAACCTCATAATACTTTACTTCACTCTTTGCCTTTAACATTTGTTACTATTATTACGATTGTTTTAAAAACGAATTATATTAGGGATGGGTATACCAGCGAAGATATAAAAATAAGTAGCTAATTGTTGCTGAATAATAAAGGGGAGGGTGGTATCGCATCGTTGTTTTCGTTACCCCCCTCCTAGACACTCTTGCCGTCACTATTAGTGCTACCGTTATCGCCGCTATCGACGTTGCCACCGGCGCTACCGGAGGAGGGGCCTCGCGTTTTAGGCCGCATACCATTAGGCAGAGGTAGGGGGGGTCTTTACCCTCTTTATGGTGACGCGCAATAACGTAGTCAAATTCGCCTGCGCAATATATACGAAAGCTCCGCTTCCAGGCGGAGATAGCTGTTATCTCCTTAGACATCCGGTTGTCGCCTACTATTAATTAGTATCGTTTCATTTTGGTTATTTACGAAAGTAGTTTTTTTTAAAAAAAAAGAGTGCCCAAAACAGTATATTTATATAAATATGAGATTCTTATTCGCGAGTAGGATTACAAGCTTAAATTAGACTTATAGTAAAGATGGCGGGCGCGTAATAGGGCTTCGATTTACGGCTCTAAAACTATTGAAACAAAGGTTTATCTATTATTAATCCGTTTGTAACGGTAACAGCGGGACTACCGACCCCCGCTTTAATAACAATCGCTAATAAACTTTCCTATGGCCGCAAACGCAATATACAGCACGCAAAACTTATTTATGATTAGCCCTAAGTTACGGACCAAGGTGTGCTGCTTTAACGCTTTGTATGATAAAGAGGTTTCGCAACGTACCTTAGCGAACCATAATTCGAGGTGATGGGCTAGATTAGTCGCCTTCACCTCGTTTATAAGAATATTAGTATAGTACGAATTAAGGAGGAAATGAGTAATAAGGATTGTGTTATAGCTTTTCTAGGTTATGCTCTAAGCGGTAGAGGGGGGGGGTGTTATGGGTAAAGGAGTTTTTACTTGTAGCGAAAAGGTAAGGTTTATAACTTTAGGAGCCCCCGATCCTCCCCTTAAGGATTAAAAGGAGGATGGAAGGAAGGAAAAAGGAGAGAAATAATAGAGGTATCGGCGGCGGCGGTGGTGGAAGGTGAGCCGAAAATAAAATCAGGGATAAACGACATCGAGCCAAAGGAGATGGGGCTGGAAGTAGTGGTGGTAGCAACGCGACAAGTGGCGGTAACAGCCGCCTTTTCCTTCTTATACAAACGCGCCAAATGGCGTCTTACTCTCCTATTTTTACGCGGTATTGATTTTCGAAATCGGTTAAAATATAACATTCGTTAAGTAACCTACTTATTGGAATGGTATGAATGATTGATAAGAATAGTAGTTTAAGTATATATACGCTAATTAACTAATTGGGAACTTACGATAGAAAAAAGGGGCGCATCTTTAAAGGAAAAAGAAAAGAGGTTTTGCCTCAACCAATAACAATATATCTTTTTATATTAATCTCAAAACATGTAACAACAATAATCACCTCTACGTAATTATACTCTTATAACATCTCTGCAATTATAACCTTATAAAGATCGACAACCATAAAGTAATTAACAACTGTGTTACTACCAATTATTTAAACCAACTAAGGCCTTATTACAATTACTACCGCGGTTAAAACTACTAATTCGAACTTTGAAAATTTATATTGTAACCAAAATATTATTAATAAACCACGAATACAAACTATATTTCTGATTAAATTTTCACTAATAAATTACGGAAAATGTATCGTACTAAAATAAACAATTACTACTAAATTATGGATATAAATTACAATATAAACTAAACTATCACTACTAAATTGCGGAAACAAGCTGCGTTGGAAGAAAAAAAGGTTGCTTATATAAACATTACCATATATCTTTATAGTTAGTAAGCGGCTACGATGTAAATTACACATTTATAAAGTTTACGATAACGTATTATTTTATAAGGTATATTCCTACAAAGTTCGTAATAGCGTGCTACTGCCTAGAAACAGCATTGGAAAAATGTATGGTAAAGTACCATTACTTAGAAAGGAGATTGGCAAAGTATATAGTAAAGTACCACTGCCTGGGTAAGAGTCTATAAGCTCTCACCAGTGGCATGCACTCTCTGGATATCTCTTCTCTTTTATATCTTACTATCTACTTCAATATACACAATCTTTACGATTACTCTTCTAGTCTTTACGTTTACGTAAATGGGTAGAGATCTTACCGACAACACTATATATAAAAAACCTCTACAAACAGATATGTTATACGTGAACCACTTCAATAACCACGATAATAAACGAAAAATCAGTAAACGAAACTATTTACATAGTAAAACTGGTACGTTCTTTTAACTGATAACTGAATTACGACCTCCAAATTATTAATAGCATAATGTAACCTATATAAAACTAGAAAATATATTACATTGAAAGAATTCATAACGAATTCAATGATAATTTAGGAAGATAAGATTTCTAGTGAATCCGGAATATATTCGATGACTGGATCAAACAAATATGAGAGAAAGTTAACAAAACTATAACTATGAAATTGAAAGTTTTCAAAAATCGACAAATTTAGTTTTCCAATACTAATACCTGAATTACCAACGGTCAAATCCTTCAAAAATATTCATTAAACTGTAAAAGGGATTACTTCATACCTCTTAATATCAACAAAAGATTTTCGATACATTAAAAACATAGATAAATAAAATAAGATATACCCTTTGAGGTAAAATAAAAAAATCGTTAAATAGTAGTACCTAATAATAATGTAATCGAAATGTTACATACCGAAGTAATCATTGATGGAAAACAAGAATTATATATATATAATAATAGAAATAACGTATAAACGGGATCTTTTATACTAGAATATAACAACTATATACTAACTTCTAAAAAGAAGGATCAAAACTCAATCGTTATCATATATGTAATAATCTTTCAAGATGAAAATAGTATCAAGAAAATTGACAAATGCTCAAAAAGTTTACCGCTAAGCTTGAAAGATAAGCTTAAAGACTTTACCAATACACAAGTTCGATAGGTAAAAATTCAAATCTAATGACAATTCCAACAAAAATTTATTACAGAATAAAAAAAATTAAACACATGTAATATAAAAATATACTACTTAAATACATACTGAATGTTACAAGCTATTGCCTGGCTAGTATTACCAAGGATCCAACCCTGGTAGTTCTACTCGCTCTTATGATGCTCCGGAGTAGGGAGGAAGCTGCATAGGAGTACATTCTTATACGTCATATAACTTGATCGCATCATCTTCCTAGCTTTACAACAGCTATATAATAGGGACTCCTCCTCTTTTTTCTTTATCGAGGTTTATGAATATAATCTGACCACCTTAAGCGATAGCTTTGGTCTTGATCCTTTTACATATAAATTTCGATTTTTTCCTAACAGTATTTTGGCTATTTGTAAACTGCTATAACTTCAAGTTATATTATTATTTTCCAATTTACAAAATTTGGACCTTTAGGCTTCAAAGTAATTACTTGACTTTCACGTTAAAAAGTAGTTTTAAAACGCTTGAACGGCCTAATTCGAGTATCTTACAACTTAATATAAACGGTTTATTGACGCTTTATATACGGAATTTATCGAATGGAATTAAATCGTTCATAAATACGTTTTATACTTGAAATAAAGAAGTATCGACGTATTAAATACGTTAAAGAATAAAATCTGATACTTAGAAATTATTGGTACGTTTACGTCTTTAGAATAACACCCCTTTAAAAGAGGTTTTTTTATGTACACTACGAATGATATAATTGTTACGCTGCTTCTTATTAACAACTGCGTTAACTTTTTAAACGACGAAAACTCGGGTTCTTTTAATTTTTACTATAATACTGAGGCCCCACTTAACGGGCGTTAATGACTTAAACGTAAACCTTTTAATTAACCGGTTAAGTTTTTCGATATTAAATTACGATTTCCGGTATAGTAAATTACGATAATACGTAAATTATATATAATTGTGAAGGTTATTGGTATCAAAAATTACTTCTACGCTTTTTTAATAATTAAAGGGTTTTACGAAAACCGTTATAAAAAGTTACTACGCCTACAAAGGCAACGGTAGTACTAACGACCCTAACGCTTTTACAGATATACTCCATGTCTATTACTACGATTTTAATGCGACTGAAACTATTATAGTTCGGCTTATAAATATAAAATAAGAAATTCGTAAACGATTTTACGTCTTGTTTAACATTTAAGAGGTTTTATTAGTAAAAGCTAACGGTATAGTCTGGAAATTCGCCATTAAATTCATTATTTTAAAGGGAGATATTAACGATATGCTCGCTAATATATTATTCCCCTTTTATATACCCGCGAATTATAATGAATAGGTTATTTATATTTAACTTATCAACGAACACTTTTGTCACCTTTGTGTTCTTTACAAGGGTATTGGTATAATGATTATTAAAAGTATCTTACGTAATATAAATAATAACAACAACGTACTCACTTGGAATAACTAAAGTAACGTTATTATAACCAGCATAAACGCTTTCCGAATTACTCCTAAAAGGTTCTCCGCTTAGGTTAACTACTTGGAACTCTCCTATCGTAAGGATCTCAGGTTATATTTATAGTACGACGCGAATAGTTACCGTATTCGTATTTATTTGTGGGATCCAATGTAACGTCCAAATGACTCTAACGTTTAAGCTGTTATAAAAATTCATTTTACTTCAGCTCAAAATCTTATCGACTTTTAAAAGGGAAAAGCATAACTTTTATATATAGTCGCGTATAGAAATTACCAGAATTTTAATTCGACTCGATAATTTCATTTTAACTTTGAAATAACTTTCCATTTATAGTAAATTAATTTTGTAATTACATTCATTTTATTTACTCTTCGATAAATATATGTTATAAATATTATAAAGTTTCGAATAAATAGTTTAGTAACCGTTCAAAATTACCGCGTATCCTTATTTTACCAAGACGATTTAGTGAAATTATATATTACGTATCTGATTTTCCCCTACGATTTATTTCTTATATAACTTTTCTAAATATCAACCTTAATAAATACCGCTTCTATTAGTAGGCCTTTATTGTTGCAACGTAGTCAATTCGAATCACTGTGGTCGAAGTAACTAGTATTGCGTTAATATTGTTGATTAATCCATAAGTTCTAAGTTTGGTAGACCGCTAGCCGGTCTGCACACTAGTATGGCCAAGCGCTTTGGCTTGTTCCCTACTTTGAAGTAGGCACTTACTGCACTACACTTGCAGTGCAGTCCTACAAACTGCAGTTAATTTTGCAGTTAGTACAATCAACGTTACTGCAAGTAAAGTTGACTTAGTTGTACTACATTTAACTGCTATTTCAACAGCTACCGGAAATAAGCCTATATCATCCCTTTCTCATAATATAACTTTATTTCAGGTAAACCTTGAATAAAGTACTAATAAGTTACTTACGATGTTTTAAAGTGTATATTACTTTTAAAATGATTCAATAACCATCGCGTTTAAAAATGTAGGTTCGCGCTTGTACAGAAAACGCTAAAAGAGGTTGATGTTGTTACATTTCACGTTATTTTACGAAAGACCCGTAAGGATCAAGCCATTACTACGAGGTTCGTCGCCATCTCCCTCGAAAACATTAATAAGGTACTCGCCCCAAAATCGCTCGTTTTCGTTTACGATAAACTTTTTAATGACCTTAAGGATTTCGCCTCCTTATTTGATAAAGCTTTTAATAATAAGCTTCCCCTTTACCGTTTCAGAACAAATTACGAAATCTTCCTTCATATCAATAACTAAAGCTAACCCTTAAAAGTCTCATAAAGCCCGTTATACAGCATATTACGCGAAAAGCTCTTTATATTACACAAAACTTTAATCGAGTTACTCGATTAAGGCTATATTTAAGCGAATAGCTCCTTCAAGGGTACCCACGTATTCTTTGTTAAGAATTCGAATATAGGTTACATTTTTTATATTAATTATCGCCAGTTTAACGTTATTACGCAAACAGATTGTTACCCTTTTATTTTTATTAAAAAAACGCTCGCGAAAATTTCACAACTTAAAGAATTTATTAAATTAAATATTAAAGATTTTTTTCACACGTTTTATATTAAGGAAGGAAAGGAATAAAAGACTATATTTCGTATATATTTTGGACTTTTCGAATAGCTTATCACTTCATTCAGTCTTTCTAATACCCTTATTACCTTTTAACAGTATATTAATCATTTGTTACGTTCTTTTTAAAAAAATTTACTTTGTTTATTCGATAATATCTTTATTCATTTAAACGGTACCTTCGAAAATGATATCGCTAAAATAAATAAGTTTTCAACGCCTTAAATTACGTAAGATTTGATCTTAATATATCTAAATACAAATTCAATGTTTAGAAAACCTAGTATTTAGGATTCGTTATCGAAGTTAGTATAGGCGTTTATATAAGCCTAAAAAAGCTACGCGTTATCCGGGAATAAATAGTTTTTACGAAAATTTTAGGTATATAGGGTTTCTTAAATTCGCGAATTTTTACCGGTATTTTATCTGCGATTACTCGACGATTATTAAAATGTTACTTCGGCTAATCTGTAAAAAATACTCTCTTTCGTTAAGGGTCTAAGGAAAAATCTACTTTCGAATAGCTTAAGTTTAGTTTTCTTTTTGAACCTGTACTCGCCTAATAAAACCCTAACCGCGACACCTTTTTAAAAGCTAATTATTCCAGTTAAGCCTTAGGAGATTACCTTTTTCAATACGACAACTACGGTAACCTACGCCTAGTAACGTATTACTCTCGTCGCTTATTCCCCACTAAATATAAATACGAAATCTACGATAGGAAGCTATTCGGAATTATAAGTTATTTAAAATATGGAACTCGAAGCTTAGGGGTACGATATGTCCATTTATAACCTGAATAAATCACAAAAATCTAAAAGACTTTATAAATATATGACAACTTTTTAAACGAAAGATTTGTTGATTTAAACGCCTTTCGCAATTCCGGTTTCGATTAGTTTACAATATAGCGACAAATTCTATACGGTTGAATACATCATTACGGCAAAACTAAGATATTTTTCAAAGCCTTTTCGATCCACGTTTTAAGGTCGAAAACTTCAATTATTACGCCTCAAATAAGCCTTTTACAAACCGTTCCCACATACACATGTCTGTCGATTAACAGTTGCCGGCGAATCTATTTTAAAAAGTCGTAAATGTTTTGCAAATATGGATCTTTAAAATTATTTAGATGCTGTTATTACACGTGGATTATTTACTTCCGATTAGTACGTATAATACGTATAAACGACCGATATTTCCTAACATATATTTGTATTGATAATGACTAGGTATTAAAGGTTTTAATTTCGAAATAATTGGTAAACGAAGATAAGGTTCTACAGTTTCGGGAGTATATTTAGACACCTACTTATAAGCCTCTTATTCCCTCGTTAATTTAAACTACCTATAATTTATCTTTGACCAGCCACTCGAAACGCGAAGCTATTATTACTATTCTTTCAAAAGGTATTTTTAACTCAGTTAATATCGCGTAATCCTCCATTTTTACCGTAAATACAACTTTTGTAAACGTATAACATATTATAGATATTATCAAAAAGGTTTTTCAAACCCCTTCCAGTTTCCAAACAGCTTTAAACCGATTTTTTATTGACTTTATAGTCAACTTACCTTAAAAACGTATTGATAACCTATGTTACCTTATAATTATTATAAACGTCGAAACTTATACAGAACAGTTTTTAAACTATTATTAACTATTTTACGAATTTCCCCGTACGTTTAGTAAAAACTGTGGTTTAAATTAGACCAGTGGATTTTAAAAACGACTTGACAACTTAACTGGGGTAAAAAAACGTCTAAATACTATCTTTTACCCCGAAACCGATGGCGTAACAGAACGTATAAATTGATTTTTTTTAATAAACTTAAGTTTTTTCGTCATTTATACTTAATTTAACCAAAATCATTAATTAACTAACCATTGATTAACACTAAATTATGAAAATAAAATTATTTTCAATATTTATCCGTTTTTTACAACTTATAGTTATTAAGTTAACCTTATACAACCGGTATAATATTTTTTCGTTTTAGTTACAATATTATATACGCGGGCCGAAATTTTCATTTAACGTATTCACGAGGTTACAGAATTCGTATAAGCCGTAATAACAACTACGTAACAACGTGTAAATAAATCCGCTAATAAATGATACTCCCCCTTAAAAAGTTTTCGAGTTGGCGATGACGTTGAATTTATTTTAAAAAACTATAAACCGAGCGATTTTTTAAAAATCTAAGTTAAATTTACAATAGGTATCGTGTAACGTATATAATTGACTTCTATATTGTCGACTTCGATGTACCATACAAAAAATACCCTCGATTTTATGTAAAACAATTCGTATATTCCGTTTTAAATCCGCTCTCAAATTAATAAACTTACAACTTTTAACCGTAACCTGTAAACGTTATTAGCGATAATGTCGAGACGGAATCGCAATACCACATAGAAAGTATATTATGGGCCTATAACAAACTTCGAATCGGATATTTTTGGCTGAATAATTTACCGAAACAGCAGGTTTTAGTTTAATAGATAGGTTATATATATCCAACATAAGAGTCGCTTTTAAGCTTTTCTAACACTATAGCACTTAATACTTTCAAATCGCGTTACAGATTAGCTGAATATAACAACGGGTTTTTAAAGCCAACCCGTAAAAGGGTTTAATACTTAAATTTATATTACAAAATGAAGCGGCGTATAAGCTGTTAATAAGCGGATACCGAACCAATGTATTAATATTAACAAAAACGAAACGATAACGAGAACTACTCGAATATATCCTCGAAATTCTCGTCCGAATTCTTATCCTACTATAAAAAACTTACGGAAACTTTAACTTATTCTAGTTTTAAACATAGAACGCTAAATACGCCTTGGAAAATTCCTTAATAAACTTATTTATATCGGGGTATAAGTTTAAAAGCATATAAAATAACTAAAACTACGATACTTAACACCTACGAAATTAAGGCGATACTGAATACTAGTATTTAACCACTCATTAACAGCTTATTCTCAATTATATAAATTAATTACTTTCGGTTTTTCAACAAAAATTCTTCGGATTATACGTTATCCTATAGAATTATTTAAAATATATTCATTTATAAGTTCTATAAGGTAAGAAACTTTACATTCATTGATAAAGACCAAATAGTTCCCGAATAAAATTAATTTATGTTTTTAATTTTATATCTAGTTTAGGATTTATTATATGAAACGAAAGCAAATATAGGAGGAAGTTATTTAAATTAGGCTTTATTGTAATACCGATATTATAATACTAATAAGGTTGTAAAAAAGGATTGAAGGCTAAAGAAAGGTTTTTTTTTTGAAACAGAAATTTACGGATTATTTATAAGGGAGAGGGCGTTGGCACTCCTTTTACGTAACGTAAAAATCGTTCGGCTCTAGTATTTTCTACATAACACTACGATGTTTTGATCGGTTTCGAAACTTCGTACTTACCTTTCTTCGTACCTTTCGAACATTATGTACCGCCGCATAGAAAAGAACGAAGAGGGGGGGGGGGGGTTTCAAGATGTTTTAAGGTTAATATTATAGGTTAGTGCCTGACTAGTATTACCAGGAATCCAACCCTGGTAGTTTTACTCGCTTTTACGATTCTCTAGAACAGGGAGGAAGCTGCATGGAAGCACGCTCCCACACGTCACATAACCGGATCGCACCACTTTCCCAGCTCAATAGCAGCTCCCTAATAGAGACTTCTCCTCTTCTCTCTTCATCGATGTTTATAGACAGAATCCGAACACCTTAAGCCACAGCTTCGGCCTCAGTCTCTTCACACTGAAAACATAAAATCGATATTACTTCAACAAGGCACCACGATAAAATAAATTACTAAACTTTAGTAATAATGTATAAATTGAATTTTTTTTTTTACAGAAACGCAGAAAATATATTAATAACTTACAAATTAAAATAACTCTTCAGTTGAATACCCCAACTGATATAAGTATACATAAAAGCGTATAATAAATCTCATAATAAATCAATACTCGTCTAAACAACTAATAAAAACATATTTATTACCTATAAAGATTTAATTACATATAATACAATTACAATAACAAGAATTTCAAGTGTATAGTTTATATAGAACACTCTATTCAAAATATATTTAACTTATAGACACAGATTATAAACTTATCATTGACTTCATAAAAATTTGGGTTGTACGTTAGAAGTACGACGGAAAGTCATACAACTAACTGAACGTAAAACTCATGTTATACCTTTAAATCTATCGATAAATAAAGATCAACCCATTTAGCTTCCACTATTTCTTTCTATGTATTTTACTAGAAAGGTAGCTTAATATTTCACGATATATTTATCGGCAGCTCGAATCGTTCCAAATATGTATGATGAAATAAAGAAACACTTCGAAAATTAAATATACCTATCTTAATACCAAATTAACAAACCTATTATAAACTTTTCAATAATAATGACTATAAAAAACCGTTAAACCACCTTTGTACGTTTCGAAAAAAAAAATCGACAAGTTGATGCTTTGCCAATAAGCAATGAAACAAGCATGTTTCAAAGAGGTTACGCTTTGTAAATGGGTTTGTGAAACAGTTACAAGAATCCACTAATTAGAATATACAGTTAAAGTACTAGACAGAACATATAAAGTATTTATCAGTCAATTCAGATCTTCATTTCGAAAAGTAATATTATGCTTAAACGGCTTAAATATATACCTACCAGATATTGAGCTGATTTAGAATCTATATGGTACATCAATAGAAGATACGACAACATTAAAAACAACTATTTTAAAAACAAAAAATTAAAAACAGATTAGATGGTAGACAAACGAAACAACCGACCATTACAACGACAATAATATAAAAAGTGTTATCTCTGCAGTATAAGTGGATGTTGGTTTACGAATGACCTAAACGACGAATGACGAAAAACCAAACGAATATTATAAATATATAGAGGGGATATTCAGAAAGAGAGACACGGTTAATATATACTCAATGATACGAACTTCAATAAATTGAAAATTATAACTAACAAAAACCCTTCAATAAAGAAATTATCGACAAAATATGTAACGAGATATATAATATCAACTTTAACAACAATTTAATAACGACCTAATAATGAGCTGAAAAGATATATTTTTACAAAATCATCCGGGAAAATCTCTATTATAACAAGAATATTACTTAAGTATTCGTTATCAAAAACGTATATAATAACAATATTGTTGGTAAGGCTTTAGAAGTTGTAACGTTATCGATTCGAGGTTTGAGTTGAAGTAACAGTAGTATTACAATGATTAAGTAGTTGATGTATTGTTCTAGGTTTGACAGACTACTAGCCGGTTTGCGTAGTAATTTGTGTGGAGAATTGCTTGGCTCGTACTCTCGTACTCTAGTGTGAAGTGGGCGCATACTGTACTTGACTTGCAGTCAATACAGTAGATACACAAAACAATACACTCAACTTATAGTCAGTATAGTCAACTTTACTACAAGTAAAGTTAACTTACTGTATTGTAATTACTATAGGGATAAAGGAAATCCTTAATTACATGATAACTATATTAAGTGTTTTTCAAAATATCATGTTTATATCGAAGCCAGCTATTATGCCATAAACCTTTAAAACTAACACGTTTCGTGTAATTATTTTACATTTAATAATAATTGAATAAATTAGGTTTTCGTTGATACTTAACTATTTGTTTTATTTATCTTTATTAATGAGGTTTATTTAAAAGCCTATTTGTTACGATAAATCTATATCACTCGTAAAAAATCCGTCCGTAAAAATCATTAATTTGGCCTTTAATAAGTAGATCGAAACTATATTAATTCCTGGATCTAGATTCTGTATATGCCACTTCAGCTTCTTATTTAACCCGTGAAAGTTTTCGTCCGTTAGGTTATATGTTTGTACTGTGATTAATAGGTTGTAAAAGTTCTTCGATTGGTATAGTGTAATAATGTAGCTGCTACAAGCGCGTTATTTCAAGTATCATTAGGTTTTAACTATATTAATTTTATAAACTATGGCTAAGTTAACGCCCTAACTCTACTAGCGAAAGTTGAAGTAAGTGTTAATATTAAATATACTAATTAACGATTCGTTAATATCAAGTTGATTACCCATTGTTAAAATTGCGACTGGTTTGCAATTTCAGAACTCTAAGTTTTCAATCTCTTATTGTTCTGATATCATAAAGCCTATAGTTTTAATAAACAGGATATTGTTAGTTTATATACCTATTATACCAAATTTCTCTTTTCCTTTGCAATAAGCATAGTTCGTAAGTTAAAGACGTTTTACCTTGTTTTAATATAAAGTTTAATTAATAAATCAAGGATCAATAAACGTCTATTTCAATCAATTCTGTACAATAACTTAATATATTATATTATTGTCCTCAAAAGGTACCTACGATGCAGTTCCTATAATAGTTTTCATTATACGATCCGTTATAAATCGGTTTCTCATTACGTATACCATTATGTTATGTTATAGCTACTAAGAATAAACTTCCTTTCAATATTAGTTAACAGTCTTATTATTCAACCTATTACAAAAAGTTGATTAATTTTTTAAATCGTTAATAACTATGTATAAATCTTGTCTTTATCTTTAATATTGTATTTTCACACGATTAAATATAACTTTTTGTACGGCCACCCCATAACATTACCCTCGACCTTATGTATGATTTTCAATTTAAAAATCGTGATATTTGGATTTTAAAAGTTAAAGTCATGTTTAGGTACGAATTATACAACTTTCCGAATTAAAAGTCTGTTAATCTCGACCTTATTGTTTTCTTTGCAAAGTTTACCGAAGATTTCAATAACGCTTTATACGAGAAACTTTATAGTTAATTTTTAATTATCCTTCTCCTTTTTAGTAACTCAAGTAATATTATAAATTCGAATCGATGTATATTTCTCGTCTTTATCGTTCTTTTTATTTAGTCATCTTCCGCGGGTACGGGTAGCATAGTACAGCACGTTTCGATCCTATGCCAGGTATGGACCACTCTGGACGACCTTGTCTTGCCTTGCTAACAAGCAACCCGCATCAAAACGAGGATATCGCAGCGATTCTTCTGGGCAAAAGTCACGCAACGAGCTGTTGTGGTAATGTCAGGGATGTCCTCGAGAAGTACAGACTACTTGCCAACTTTAACTAACCTCGTGAACGATGAGCAAGTGCAACCCGCCCTCTCCGGCTCGAGCTGTTGAAATGAGACCAATCAAAGGCTATTCTGGGTCCACGTGATAAGGGGAGTCGTGGGCAAGTGGGTTTAGGGGCGTGTCCTGGACGCACAGAATTTGTCAACGCAGCCAGTGCGGATGGCTGACGTGTTGATCAAAAGGCCGGATGATGGGGCTTCAAAGAGGCGGCCGTGCTGGTTATAAGGCCGCCTCTGCTAACAAACTACGGCAACGCCAATCCCGCCAACTTCAGATTGCTGTCGTTTTTGGCTCAAGATTACCACTATTATTACCGCCATATTTCCGTGAGTAAGCGGTGTTGGGGACATGATAGATGCACTCCCAAGTGGTGTTGCGCGAACGTTACGCAGTCTGCATGGATGGCTTGTTGACAGGGACAGACCCCCAACTGGAACCTTTTCCTGCAAGACGTGCTGAAGAACGAGACACGAAAGTCTGGGGCAGCGATCAGCAGTCCTTGTCTTCCGTTCTGAGGACAGATTGGCAGTACCATCCGAATAGAGCTGTTCAAGCACACATGAATTCTGTTTACGGCCCTTATCGGCCGGGCGATGTCCGCGCTATTTTGCTGCAGAGTCTCAGTAGTGATTCAGCCTCGGTGAACAAGGTGCTTGTCTGTGTTTGGATGAAACCGATTTTCCAGTGATGCCGAGTACTATACATGGAGATTGTTTCTTGTCTGAACATGCCAAGTTCGGATGGGCCCCATCGACGCCGGACTTCGGACCACATCTGGAATCCGGGCAGACGGAAGGACGGTGAGACTGGGCATGGGTGTGGGCGTGGGCGTGGGCGAGTGGACTGTCCAAGCATGTGGAAGTACTGTAAAGTACTGTGAGAGCGATTCAACCCCAGGCGAATATTCGGACTGTGTGATGACTGCATTTATTGTTATACTGTACGGGAACATTCCCTGGCCGTGGCCGGTTCAGGCCTACAGTAAAAGTGCAGAAGTATCACCGGAATCGCCGTCTTCGGCTATGAGTAAGCGGATGTCTCCATGTCTCAGGGTCCCATAATAGTACAAGAGTTTCTCGGGTGACTGGCTGCATCCAGAGCTGCCCAGCCAACCCCCTGGTCTGACCCCTTGGTCTACTCTACCTTGGTACCACCACCTAAAGAGACTAGCAGGGTAGTAAGTACAAGTACTATTACAAGCAGGGCAAATGATTAAAATCAGGATCACGCACACAACACCAACAAAGGCCTCGCCCACGTCTCCCTGCCCCTTCCCTGTAGCCTGCCTGCCCTACCTGACCCTCAAAGACAAGGCACAAGGGTACATCTAGCAGCCATGGCCACGGCTGTGATCCACATGTCCCTGCCCTCCTTCTTCCTTCAACAACAAACAACAAGACAAATCAACACCAAGCAATTTTGCAACCCAAGAGTCATCTTGTCACAGTAACGATCATCGCGTCAGTGCCGCCTTGTCATCAAAGCCCTTCTTGTGGTCCCATCGTCCTTCATACGACCAGATCAAAGACTTCACCTGCCATCTACGCTTTGCTTCCGGGTATCGAGGTATGTGACTCACTACTACTTTGCCTCTGTCACGATACCGTCCTACGCTTTATGCTTTCTTCTGATATACGAAGTACACAACCGGACGCGTCTTGTGTCCCCATGCTTTTAACGTCTAACCAACATTTCAATTACTGCAGATATATATCTTGCCCCACGAAACATCATCAACATGGCATCCATGGCTCCCGCTGCTCGCGATATCCAAGTGACCTCCGACCGAGACGTCTTCACTGACGTAGCACCTCGGAGTGTCCCTGTGACACGATCTCATCCCTTCCCCCTTCCTACCCCTCCGAATTCCATCTCTCCGGGTCTTGCTCCGCATGGCCTGCGCGCCGAGCTGCTCAAAACCAACTTGGCAGCCGTGCCGGACCTAGACCTGCACGGCGCCCATAACCACCGCATCGACCCTGCCACCTGTGCCAGGTTCGCCACGCCCCCGGACGACGACCCGACTGGTCCGCTAACACCAGTCATCTTGGCCAAATACCATCTGCCCAACATCCTCCTCAACAACGGTCCGCTGGCCATCAGGCACATCACCGGCCAGCTGATGGATGTTCCCGGCTTCGCCAGCATTGCGCCAGCCAAGGCTCGGCGGCTGGTGGTCGGCGCGTTGGAGGGTCGAGGCAGTTGCGGTGCGCTGGGAGGAATAGACGGCGACGTGATTTTCGAGAAGGTTGGTTGGGGACGGTGGGATGCTCGCCGTCGCGGCCAGCCACCTCGCGAGGCAGCGTCCCACCCGGTCCACGATGCGTACATGTCGGGCCTTCCCATCACGGGAGGCGTGCCTTGGAGCAACGAGAGGGCGCGGACAAGCGGGAACTTATCGAGCCGAGACCACTCGCCCGTCTATTCCCACGACGATCGTGGATTCTTCATGCACGATGACCCAGCCGACAAAATGTCGTTGGACGGCTCCGGGTCTGCATGGTGCTCCGAGGCACCGGAAGAAGACATCCCCCTAGACGATCCAAGTGATGCGACGGATGAAGAGGATTGGGCAGCTATCGGAGCTGCTGGTCTTCGGGCCGCCTCCGGTTCCTACTCCAACTCGGTTGGTTGGGGTGATCCTTTTGCTGCTCGTTTTCGTTCTTCGGGGATTCCCAAGGTCCCACAGTTGAATGCGATCGACTATGCGGCAATGGCCCAAGGTGCTGCACCGCCCGATGCGCAGGAGCGTGAGGCCATCGAAGCACTCGTTCAACTCGGTTCTGTATAATTTGATTTATAGCATGGCGACGGCGTTTTTTTCCCTTTTTTTCTCGTTTAGGCATGTCCCCAAAGTTGGGTCGGAGAGGGAGGCTCTTGTTTCCCGCCCTGTTAGAGGGTGGCCGTCCGGTGACAGTGTACGCCTGGGTTTGATCGGGGCGGCGACCTCGGGATCAACGATTCAACCAACAATTCTAAGCTTTGCGGCGTTCGGGCCCATGGAAGGGATATACACGCGCAACCCTCGGTAGGGCCCAGAGGAAGTGAGGTGTACTCTACACACTTGTCATCAAAGCGTTGTCGCCTGGACGTGGCGAGTGTTTACCATCTCTTCAAGAGAGACTTCTTTCCGGCAGGTGGCTTGGCTACCTGGCCATCTCACCACATATACCCTTTTGCCTTCTTCAGCCACGTTCAACACCCTTTGACTCGGGAGGTTCCAACATGTCTCACCGAATGGGTTATCCAAACTGGACTGTCACTACAGTTTGTCAATGGAGTGAGTGTCTGGTGTTGAAGCGGCTTCAACAAACTCATGAAAGCTTGCGCAAGATCACAGACGCAAAGCCAGGATGCGAGCGGGAGGCTCGATGCACTGAAAGACGCTTCCATTTATACGGCATGAACACTTGATTGCGTGTATTGCCATGCGAATGGCACAGGGTGGAACAGAAGCAAAAAAAAATAAACGAAAAACTCTTGGTGTAGAAGGACTGAGTTTCGACGTCTTGCGGAGTTTCGCTCGCCACGGCGGAATCAATTCAATCACTTCCCTCCCTCCATGACGTTGTGCTGCATCATAGTGGATCTGTAATGCTCTATCAATACAAACTATGTAGCCACTCGTCTAGTCTCACTTTGTCCTGGCGGTCGGATATATTTGCTGGGTTAAGCAACATAACTCTTGGACCGATGCTCTTCATCTATACACCAAAATACGTCCACCCATTAAAGAAGCTTCACATTTGTAGTACTTATTCGTACTAGTTAGTGCACACATGGTAACTAGTACGGTTCACCAGAGGTTATGTTACAACTGTTGTTCATTAGGTACGGGATCTGGTTGTCGTGGCTAGTCAGTACTGAGGACTCCGCAGTGAGTATCCGGTCGCCTCAATCTGGCCTCGTACTTAGGAGTCATGTGTAGTGTGCCAATGACTTGTTTGATTGGGTGGTTATGGTTGCTCAGACATGCCTGGTGGGAGGCGTCTTGAACACGCACAACTAATTGCCTGTATATCCGCTAACGCGATCACATTTCTATTTTATTTCATTGCTTTCATGGAGGCCGTGTGGTAATATGATCTGTGCCGTAACCTCTGCTGATAAAGCCGGGTTGCAAGCAATCTCTTCAGTGAAGGTCTACTACGCCTTTGTAACTACCTGTGTGACTATTGTCAATTGTGGTGGTTGCATGCAAAAAAGTGGAGTGCACATTCAACATGGGGCACAGGCCAAGCATTGGCCCATAGTAACTTAGGTGCGGACCGGCTAGCGGTCCGCCCAACTTAGAACTTTGAACCATCTACTTCAGCAACACTACATGTTACTTCGACCACAATTCGAATCGACATACGTTGCAACGACTGAATACCTACCAACACTATCAGCAATTCCCTCAAAATCCACAAAGTTGCCAAAAAAGCTAACCGCCCACCTGTAATATGACGGCATTTTACCTTAACCATTGTTCAATAGGAGTAAATCATTCTTGGTATTATTTGTCGTGGTTACTTTTCGTTACCAATACTTTTTTTTTGTATTGGTTTTATTCGGTTTATACAAAACGAAGGCTTATATGATAACCTATGTAGATACCTAATCAACACAAAAGAAGCTACCCAAGTAAATAAAATTTACATTATGTTTTTCCTTTCTAAAAGTAATGATACAAAAAGGGCCGTCTTTAGGCGACGGGCTATATTCCTGTCCGCCCTACAGGGTTTGCTCAAAGGGGAGATATAATGGCAGCCTCCAGGCCACTCCGTCCCCAGAGCCCACTCCCACTCACCTTGCTCGCACCGGTCATGATCGAATAAGGTCAAAATGGCAGACACGGACAAGCCAATACCGCTGACGGTGGTGCAGTCATCGTCCGTGACTCACCGCCATCTGCCGGTGGCAGCCAGATCCGCTGGTCCTTTGATCCCATGGCCCCTTCGGATTCCGGAGTCATGTCGCACTATAGACAGCTTTAAGCGCAAGCCTTACTATTTATTACCTTGGGTATATGAAAATGAAAGTGGCATGAGGACTACATGGTAAGGTGTAAGCTACAATATTTCTGGGGCTGTCAGAACCAAGTCTGTTGGTAGCTTAGTTGAGGTTCCAGCCCGTGGCAGCGACTTTCGGCTTGTGAGCTCCAATACTGTCTGCAGTGTTCTCACAAGACCAGAATGACAGTGTTTAATTTTCAACTTACTCCACGAACTCAAAGATGGTAAAACTCTATTCTGGTACTATCCAAACTGTCTGCAGTACACCCGTGAGTGAATACCCAGTTTGAATGGTGCTTTATTGCCGCTAGCATACTTCTGTGGGATCATCGGATGAGACCTGAGTGGTTGGAAGACTATTGAAATTCATACAAGGTAGTTTCCTCTGTTCTGTACATTGAACTGTGTCGAGAAAAAATTGACCATCTCAAGCACCAGGTGGCTCCAGGTTATGTGCTCTGGCAATTACACCCTTGGAATTCCCTCTTCTTCAGGTCAACAAGTACATATAATGACCGTTGAGGTTGCTTAGTTCCAAGTCAAACAAGTGACGATATTATAGAAGTCATGGGTCTGTCTAGATAAGGAAGGAGGCCACCCCAACCCTTCTTAGTAGTACCTATCTTTGGCGATAATAATATCGCCGGTCTTTTTTATTCGCGTTGGAGATTATGAGAGTCTCTTTCCTTTCGTCGTGGCACATTTCAATATACTGTCAGGCGTCCGGGACAGTTACTGTTGCCGAAAACTTGCGAATTTTTTCCAACATTACTATTTGGAGTCGAGTTTCCACTGTACGTTGTCGCCGCGACCTGTTATTTTAATACCGGACCAGGTATTTAATCTTGGGCTAACTTTTCCTTATAGTGCCGTATATTCCTAACGGAGATTGAAATGAATAAAAGGTTTAGGTTTTTATTTTAATACACAGTATCGTCGGGTGTTCAATCCTGGGTGACTTGAGTAACGTGGGATAGGTCGAAAATAAATTGAATTTGGGGGCAAAAGTTATAACATTTTTATAGTCTGGACTTCGGTATTTAGGGCGAGGGAGAAAATACCTTTTGTGATTTTTTGTATTAGTGGGCAAAGGTCGTTGTGTAGTGGTGGCAGGTGCGATACATTTTACCCAACTGTATATTTAATCAGACTTCGTCACCTGTTGACAACACTAGGCACCTAGTCACTAGCTCCTGAACTTCACTCTTCATCCAACTTGGACTTCCCTCGACAACTCCAAATGTTACTCCCAAAGTAGCAAGTCTGATGACCAGGATTCAGATCCCAATCCCTCACAAAATCACAGCAAGGCTCGGAGAATAATTCAACGTTTGTAGGGGCAAGCAAACCCACTCGTCTCACAACCATGGAGTCATCCATCAACAAGAATGAGGCTTTGTTGCAAGATCCCTTGTTGCAGAAGCGAATCGCCGACCTGGCCAAATTCGACATCTTGTGGACTCCACCATCTCAACGCTCTGCCAAACCCAAGATGGAGGATCCTGCTCCAGTCTCCCCGACCGTTCCTGCCCTCACTTCTCCGGTCTCCAAGGGTCCCAAGCACCCGCGCAAGAAGGGCCGCATTCCGGACTTTCCCTCTGAGCCCGAGAGTGAGTCGGAGATGATGGGTACCGCCTACAACGATGCCATGGCAGCAGCCAAGAAGAAACGAGATGCCCACCCGGCCAAAGATTCCGCAATCTCCCGAGCCGAGGCCCAGACGCTCGCCGTTGAAGCCCAGAAGCTCGATGTCGAGGCCTTCGCCGATCTGGGGCTGAAGACGGGTGATAATGCCATGAAGTTCGAGAGATTTGTGCCGTGGCGGTTCCTCGTGCGCTATAGTGTGAGCGCCCCCCTCGCTCATGATATCAAACATCCTCGATGTTTGCCTCGGGATACATCCTCTGAGATGGCCCTTGTGTACTGACAATCTCGTAGGAACTATACGTCGGCAAGAAGAATACTCCCACTGTTGAGCCATACTTCCATGAGGCCAACATCTTCGAAAACCAGTCATGGGACTTCTACTATCTCTATGAACCTGAGACACTCGTCGAGAACACTGACCCTATTCTATTCGTCCCCACCGCTCAACTCGAAGCCTTCCTCCGCAAGATCAACAGGAAGCATAATATCGCCCTGACGATTCCAGGCGCTGGAAACGAGATCAAGTTCGAACGCCAATTCCCGCTGTCCGCTCCACAGCCCCGTTACCTCGCCCGTACGACTGCCGCCTCCTCATACCACCATATGCTTAGTTGCTGTCCACTTCCCGATCCGGATGATGATCTGAGCAAGACCACCGAGGTCGACCGCGAGGAGTTTGCCGACATCATCAAGCGGTGCAAGCACAGTTGGGGCAGCACCCATGGCAAGGGCAAGGCAAGCAAGGCGAGAAAGAAGGCCATCACCCGGTACGAGAACCGCAAGGCTTGGGGTCGTGCGTCCAAGCGCGTCCAGCGCTGGCTCGGCCTGCGTGGGAAGGCGGCGCCGGTTGTCAGCCACGCAGTGTTCACCGGTCAAGAGGAGCCTGCTGCGTATCCCGTGTTCGATGTCAACGCACCGGCCCCAAACGCCTTCGATGATGATGTTGTATTCATTGGCTTCGACGTCGAGATGGATGAGCGCAACGCTCAAGTCGTGACTGAGGTTGGTTTCGGCATCCTGGACACTCGTGACCTGAAGGGAGTGGCCCCCGGCGAGGGTGCGGCGAACTGGATCAAGCTGATCCAGGGCCGCCACCTGCGCATCAAGGAATACCTGCACGTCAAGAACTTCAAATATGTCGATGGCTGTCCCGAGCACTTCAAGTTCGGGTCAGTATCTTGGTTCCCAACCTTCTTCCCGTTTCCCTGTCCGTGCTGACACAGTCATAGAAAATCCGAAATCGTCAGCATCAACCGCATTGAGGGAGTCTGTAACAAGATCTTGTGCCCTAGGGATGCTAACGGCAAGCCTCGCAAGGTTGTGCTTGTTGGTCATGACACCAATCAAGACATCGAGCTCCTCTTCGGCCTCAATGTGGACGTTTACGAGCTGCCCGGTTTGTTGGACATTGTCGACAACCAGCGCATCCAACAGCACAATGTCAGGTACAAAGACCCGCAGATGCTGTCGGTTGTTCTCCGCCATCTGGATATCAAGCACTGGTATCTCCACAATGCAGGCAATGATGCTGTCTACACTCTCCAGTCGACGCTGTCTCTGGCTGTTCGTCGACGCCAGAAGAGTTTGGCTGAAGGTTTCAAGCCAAAGACTGTGTGAGCACCATCCTTCCCATCCCACATTGTATGTTGCCTGCTGACCAGTCTGTGATCTCTCAGCCCCCGTCCCAGGCCTGAGCTGGGTGATCCAGTCCTGGACATGGGCTGGAGCACAGGTGGCGAGGACTCTGATGGCGGTCAGCCTCCCAAGCTCTTCGACCCTTACGAATACCTTAAGGACCCTGTCACAGGCTCCAAGGGTATTTCCAGCCTGAAAATCACTGATGGCGAGGACTAGACCCGGGAGAGGCACACTTTGTATCCGCAGAGCTGCCGAGGCCTCCTACGAGCCATGCCAAACCATTCGCTGATCGTTTGGGAATTGAGTCAAGAAGTAGCGGGGGCGAGCACATGTATGCACAAGGTACATCTTTGTGGGATGTAAGGTTTTAGGATGAGCAGAGAAACATACATTTACGTCCGTAGCTCATGGAGACAACGAATAGAACCAGCGCTGAGCTGAAGTACTGGACCTGACCGAGCTGCCCTTCCGGAAAGCATCCCTAACGCCATTGCTATGCTTTGCGGCCAAGAGCCTCATTATACAAGAGGAACAACTTCATGGCATCCCGTTCCCGTGTCCCAGCTATCAAGATGTCTTCTCCAGTAATTCTTTTGCCTCGTTGACTTTTGTTGCCAGATATGGACTGCCACCTCGATCCGGGTGGTTGAGCAGCATGAGTGTTCGATGGGCCTTCCGGATCTTGTCTTTGGTGACGGCTCCCTCACTGCTCTAGGAGTTAGTCATCTTGGTGCCGGGTAAGGACCTGGAATGGATGGAAGGGGTCGACTCACTGAAGAGACAAAATCAACGAAGCCTCCTTCCTGTTCATGCGCGGCTCGAATCCGCCCTTGTAGAAGGCCTGGCCCAATGCGCCGGCACCTCCGCGAGATCGCCGCCATGCGATCATGCCTGCACGGCCCTGGGGTCGTTGTCAGCGAAGGGACAGAGGATCTCTGGCAACGAAGAGACATACCAAAAATGCTGCTGCACTGATGCCAACCCCCCATGCAAGTATTGAGGCCATCTTGTTTGAATGTGTGGTGTTGGGCAGCTTGAAGATTGGCAAGAGGCAAAGCTGGATTGTAACATTGGACCTCGGGAGAAACACAGATATGCAGAGGTGGTAAGGGTGGGGTGGGAAGCTTACGGAAGCAGCCTGCAGGGGTACTAATTTTCCCTATCGACTGCAATTGTTTCCGCCATCCATTTTCTCCAGTACAATACAACACCTGATCTTCGAGCGCAATCATCCGACATGCGGTAGGTTCTCTTTCAAGGATACTTCATTCGTGGAACTGATAGACTGATTGATACTCCTCTTTGTAGTATCGAAACCTGCTATTTCTGGCAAGTAGCCTCGCCCAGCCAACCCATGCGATACCGACAACTAACAGCCACACAGCAGCCGACCGGCTTACCCTTCGAAGGGTATCACCTTCGTAAGGAATGATGTATGTTGCTATGCCATCGGAGCCGACCTTGCTATCGACATTCTGACGTCCTCGCGCAGGCGAAAGTGTTCAGGTTCTGTGTACGTTGAACCCGACCGGACCGACCACCCATCCTTTCGAACGACTTCCTGCGGCCCCCAAACCACGTACTAACACACAAGCCACCGCGACAGCGCTCCAAATGCCACAAGAACTTCAAAATGAAGCGCAACCCGCGCAAGCTCAAGTGGACCAAGGCCTTCCGCAGAGCGGCGGGCAAGGAGATGACGGTCGACTCGACGCTGGTGTTCGGCGCGCGGCGCAACGTGCCCGTCAAGTACGACCGCGCGCTGATGGCCACAACGCTGCAGGCGATGGCGCGCATCAGCGAGGTGCGGCAGCGCCGCGAGCGCGTCTTCTACAAGCAGCGCATGGCCGGCCGGCGCGCGCAGCAGCTGCGCGAGGCGCGCCGGCTCGTCGCCTCGCACGAGCACCTGCTGCCCGTCCTGCGCGCCAGCGAGCGCAGGCGGCGCGAGGCCGCGGCGGCAGGCGCCGGCGCCGCCGTCGCGGAGGCGCGCGTGGCGGCGCGCAAGCACGCCACCAAGGTGTTTGGCCAGGAGCTCCGGCGCAAGAGGCTCACGGTCGGTGGCGAGGTTGAGGAGGAGGTGGTCGAGCGGGTCGAGGGCATGGTGGACGAGAGTGGAGACGAGGACGGCGATGTTTCCGAGGACGACGATGACGAAATGGACATGGACTGATAACATGTGGAGGGATGAGATCTAGGATCTTTTGGCATGGCGGCGTTTTGGGTGTCCGTGGAGCATGCAAGGGTACTTGGTCGCCTTTTTTCTTGTGCAGTTTCCATAATCAGTTTGGGGGGATACTTGAAATTCGGACCCAGACGTGACCGGAGCGAAGCAGTGAAGATGGTGTTCACGGCCACATGGTTTTCGCTTTGCACGGACGAGGCAGTTCTCACCATTGTTGAAGCAAGATGGGGAGGATTTACTTCATGTGCTCAGAAAGGAGACTACACTCACCTTACTCCACTTCCACCTGCAGGTTGCCTGTGGCGTCCGAGAGGAAGAGATGGATCTACCTAGCAGGGCAAAAAGCACGTCTAGAAATACCAGTCTGTACTATCCGCGTGACGAGATGACCGGTCTCTCTCCGAGGCTGTTTCGTGCGTCCAAAGCTCTATCTACCCTAGTCCAAGCAATCATCCCCCAAAGCAACAGCGATACAACGAAACCACTGCTGGCTTTGCATTCGAAGAAAAGGCTGGTCCATTGTGGCAGTGAATTGCGGTACCGAGCCGCATGATGGCAGGTATATGTGCTTCTCCGCTCCGGCTCCGGGTGCACATTCAGTGTAACAAATCATCTCCACACTACCCATTTCAACAGACTGCATGGTCTGTCCTAAACTTCGCCCCTTGTGTCTGCCACCTCAGCGCATTCTATTATACGGCAATACCGCTAGAGCAGATGCTGTGATGAAGTTGGAAAAAGTCGTAGGCCGGATGAACGATTGCCCGATCTCATCCACACGCCATTTCAACAAAGCAAGCAAATGTTCCTCGACCTTCTTTGAGCGCCACGTCATTTGGAGGGGAGGGAGAGGGGGTCTGCGAGAATTCTCGGAACAAAGGGACGCCCCCGCCCGCAAGCACTACCTAGAGGAAAAGGGGCGTCGCACACCACGGGCGGGTGAAAAGAGGACATGCAGACACAGGCGTGGGTGTGGGTGTGTGGGTGGTGCCTGCTGATCGCGGAACTGGGAAAAGCCGCGCAATCTTGCGCCCGCAGCCCAGGCCGTGCCTGTGCCTTCCATTCCCGTTGCTGGCACCTGGAACATGCACGTTGGCTTGGGAACGCTTGGACTGAAGAATGCCATCTGCATCCGGAGCTCCAGGTTTCGAGAGAGTCACAGTACCTTGCCGGCAGGCCGCCGTCCGCCTTCCGGGCGGGCAGCTTCGGGAATATAACCCGCTGTGGAGCCGATGCGACGCCACCCGGCAGCTTCAGCGAAACCTTGCCGCTGGACCCGGCCAGCAGGCGAAAAGTTTTCCTCGCTGAGGACGCCATGCTCTAATGGTTCTGACGAGACCAGTGTCCCGTCGTGTACTCGGGGCTTCCTCTTCCGATGACTCTGTGGCATGGGAAACACACGGTGGTGCATTGCATTGCATGCTTTCGCATCCTGGCTACCACAACTGTTGATTTTTGGTTTTATGTTACGAATGCCATGCCATGGTGTGCTGTGACGGCGCTAGGGCAGGTCACGCCCCGACCATCGTCTTGTGCTGCGTTCCAAACAGGACAGGTGCGTTGCTGATCTGGCGCGACGGGATGGGCCCCTCGAGGTCACCTTGTCCATGAATCGGCACGTCCAGACCTCGACTCTTTGATGTGTCTATTTTTATGTTTCCATTTCTCCGCGATGGTGCGACACGAGCAAGCCAAAGGCCGATTGTGGAGGATCGGCGTCCAACGTTTTTGCCAACACGTTGGACAACAGTCTGATACTTGTCATCATCATTCATGATGTGTTCTTCCACACTGTGTGCGTACCTGCTCGGGTCGCAATAGGGTGCAGCAGAACGATGAGGACTGAAAAACTGGGTGCCTGGTGGGTGTGCACAATCGTCCATACCATTGGCCGAGACTCTGAGATTGTATTCGAGCGCCTCAGCAACACGGCCTCCAATCGGCTGACTGTATGGCTTTTGTCGTGGTTGCCTGATGTGCCGTTTTTGTTTGGACTTTCTGGATCGATCGGGTAGGTAGGTATTCATGTGTTTGGGAGTGGTGTTTCATCGGGCCGGAAGATATCGACTTCTGTTTTGTTTCCATATCCCGACCGACCTCTTGCCCAATCATTGGTGCACCACAGGCTGCCGTGGGTGGGTCGACGTTGGAAACAGACTTCGTTCCTCCAGGCTCGTAAGGATACCGATGACCGCTTTGCATGCAAGTCGTACGCAATATTGATGAGCCGTAATCATAGGCAGAAAGTAGACACGACTGGTGGCAACGCAATACGTCCTTGTCCGGGCCCGGGGCCGGGGAATGCGTGGGTCGAGGATCCGGTCCGAGTCAATTTTATTATTAACTTGGCCCTGGACTCCGTACGAACAAACTGCCAGTAATCTCAGCTCCCAACAATGCGGGACTGTGGGTGGGAATACCATCTCGACCGAGCTGTGCTGGCATCGCCGAAGCATCCGCAGCTCAGCAACCCATGCTCCAGAAAGAAGGTAGGAAATTTGGCCATCATCACCGTTCGCTGTCCTCACGGTGCGCCGCTGTCCGCACGGAGTCCTGCATGCAGTGTGCACAGCCTGCTTGCGGCCAAGGTCTCTTGCAAGTTGCCTGCCTACCCTGGAGCCGTGCTGGGAGACCTGGCCTGGACTTGAAGGTGGAGACGCTGAATACTACGGGGAGTACTAGAATGTACTGTGGCTCACACCCACAGCCCACAACCCACAGTCCACAGTCCACAGTCCACAGTCCACAGTCCACAGCCCACAGCCCATAGCCCACAGTGCAGGGACATGGACGACGGCATTGGGCCATGCCCCACTCTCTGCCAGCTGCCCTGCAACCTCGTGGTGCACCTTTCGCCTTTCGCTCTGCGTCTGCAGCCATCAGGCCAGCCTGAGGCGCCCAGGTGCAGGTGACCACGTATTCCATGGTACATGTGTGGCCCTCACATGAAGTGGCACTTTGCCTGTGACCGGAAGGCTGGCAGGCGGGCCAGAAGCAACGCAACAACGCATTGGAGACAAGATCCCTGCCGTGCTCTTCCATACTACAGACACGCCCTCTCCCTTCAGCACTGTATGGAGACTGTACCACCGTCGGCGCGCTCACACCCGCTGCGCGCACGCCCGCTGCGCTCACGCCGCTAGCGAGGAGGGTCTCGTCTTATACACATACTGTGCGTACTGTGTGACTGACCTGCGTGCGTGACTTGCACAGCCGGCCTGGCTATCTTGCGCAATGAATAGAAACAACATTTGGCCCTCTGTGTCCCATGTGTCAATGTGTCACAAAGGGATCGGCACCATCTTTTTGTCCCTCTGCCCTTTCACCACAAGTTTCTAGTCTGCAAGACGCTCCTTCCAGTTACGATTATTCTCGGCGGCTCACTCTCGCCATCTTTCTTTGCTGTTCCCCTACTCCTGCTCCTGCTCCTGCTCCTGCTCCTGCTCCTGCTCTGGCTCCGGCTCCGGCTCCGGCTCTGGCTCTGGCTCTGGCTCTGGCTCTGGCTCTCAGGCTCTGGCTCTGGCTCAGGCTCAGGCTCAGGCTCAGGCTCAGGCTCAGGCTCAGGCTCAGGCTTCCTCAGTTCTACCGAGTATGACAAGCTAAGGACAAACTGATCATCTGAACTCTTGGTCCTTGGCCTGCTCAGGACACACTGGCGCCCCCAAGCACACTCTTCAAACATCACCTGTCTCGCGAGCCATTCAAGCAACCATTTTGCATCCCAACCCGGGTCATTGGACCGGTATCCGATATAAAACTTTTTTGATCGCCGTCCGTCCATTAGGTCCAACGCTCTACGGGCTGCTGTGCAAAGCATCCCTCAATCAGGGTCTCCTTTTCAAGGTCCCCACGCCATACCACACGCAGTACTAGCACACGTTTTAGACTGCGCACTAGTTGTCAGCCAGCTCGGGGATCCGATAAATAATCTTTTCTCGGGCGACTCGGCACCAGACGTGCTCATACCACAATCATAGAAACCACTCAAACCATCAAGCATCTCACCTCCGCGTTCGGCAAACTAGGAACATCCACCTTTGCTTTTGCTGTTGCTCCTGGGAAAGGGTTGATCATCCAAGTGTACGACCCCCCATGGCTTCTTCCAAGGTACGCACACAGGCCCATCGCCACTATATTGGGCCGTCCACCCGGACGCACAACCGCTGATGTTGTCTGTACGGAACATAATCATAGGATATCCTCTCCACCTCACGGCCACCAACTCATCGGACTCCTGCATCCGCCTTGAACCCACTCTCCGGGACGAGCGGCCTTCGACAACCACACTCGCGGACGAACTCCCACGCCGCCATGACTTCGAGACCTCTGACTCACGAAAACCGCGTCCGCCGCAAAAGTTTGGTCAACAACGGCGCGAACGTGGCAGCTGTTGCGGCGGCAGCGAGCAGGGGAGACGTAGACGGAGTTCCGGTCCCGCCCATGGCTATCGGACCACGCCGAGTGTCCAAGTCTGGCGGGCTCCGACCAGACCTTGCAAGCGTGGGCAACATGCCTTCGCAGCCACTCAGCGTGCCTATGGAAAAATATCTGAGTCTTCGAGGGGGAACCGCTCCTAGAGAGGATGCCGTGGATGACCAGGAGGACATGCTGCCTGGAGAGAGTGAGGCTCTTCCAAAATCCCGTGATCGGCGGGCTAGCGATGGCCAACCTCTCACCAAAGAGGGGCGAAAGTTCAACCGACCGACCATCACTTGCCCACACCCGGGATGCTTCAAGCAGTATAAGCACAGCAGCTGCCTGGAAAAGCACAAGTCGGTGGCCCTCCCCCCATCCCGTTCCGTTCCGTGATAGTCCGAGCGGTTGGCGTGCAGGCTGTAGAAATCTCGTGGTCGTCGTCCCCAGGCAAATAAAATCTTTGCTGACGTGGCTTCCTCTCCAGATGGGAACACACTGATGCGTGGACCGTCACGTCCAGGCTGCTTATCTCCAAGCACCAGCAAGTCCAGATTCTCGAAGCTGCCAAGATTATGTGCGGCATGGGCACCCAGCCCCACACTTTCCCGGAGTCCACTTTCGAGCCCACCTACGAGGCATCCTCGCCGTCTTTGTCGGGTGGATTCTCTGAGCAAATGGATGGTCAGAGTAGCGCAAGGACTACTCCGCCGCCCCAGACGGAGGACTACAGCGACATGCACATGGACGAGATGAACTTCTCCATGGATTCCGGTGATGAGGATGACGCGCGTGGAAACCTCTCGCGCCAGCTGAGTGGTAACAGTGCGTACAGAGCGAGCTTCCACCGGTACCTGGAGACTAGTCCAACACCTGGGACGGACAGCTTGGCCCAAACCATGGACCTCCTGAGCTGCAGCCACACTAGCAACGGCGGCTCGCTGGCTGGCCACCCGGCGTATGACATTCCGCCCGTGCCACGGGTCCCAGACCATTACGGTTCACCATTCTTGCACAGCTTCCCTAGTCAGGCGCCGGAAAGCTTTACCCGCGGTCAAGCTTTCGCCCATGGTCAGGCTTCCACCAGTGGGGAAGCGGGTCAGGATATCGACAGTAGGATGGGCGACGACGACGATAATTCGCGGTCGCGGTCGCGGTCTCGGAGCGATGAGGAAGAAGACGGACCCTTCCAGATGGAGGTCTAGCCAGCATGGGAGACCGTACTTGTGTGTCGCGTTTGACGTGCCACGATTGTCGTGAATGTGACCTTAGCCGGAAGGCGGCTGGAGTTGCTAGGCTGGAGCAGTTCATGGTCCGTCGGTCGTTTTCTTTCCTGTACCACATATATACGGCTTGAGTGATGGGGAGTGGTCTTGTCCGCGGCACTGGTCCTTGGCACCGATGAGTAGAGAGGTCCCAATATGGTAGACGAGAGAGAGTTTGGGATCTGCGAAACGAGGTTAAAGCAAGGACCGAATATCTGCCAGCGTCGAGAGGAAGCTCCGTGAGAATAAGAACACACGTATCGTGTATGATGGTCACCAAGACATGCACTCGCCGGGTACGATGAGACGTATATTCGAGTTCTGGAAATGCCCGTCCCAGGCAAGGTAGACCAATATCGACGTCCTTCAAATCGCGTCGTTCGAGTGTCCAAGCAACCCAGCTCGGAATGATGAAGGACGTAGTAAATTGACAGAGTATGATCCATATCCATTTGCAATGAACAGAAGGAGAGCCGAGAGCAAAACACAGCAACGGGCATGTAGGACGAACCGCAAGTTTCTGCACTGATCAAAGGACATGAAACCAGTCCACAGCACAACACAAGGATAATTGGACATGAGAACAGAACATGTAGGGGAGGAGAGACGGGGAAACTCGGTACCTGCTAGGTTTCCATCTCTCCATCTTGATGGAGCGGTGATACCTTTGCCATGTTCGACTTCACGTCGTGCAGTGCAGCCTCTGATCCGACATTTCAGGCAAACGAAAATATGCAGAGTCGCACGCCTGGAGTGCAACATGGCAACCCTTTAGTAAGACCGAGAAAGAAGGTGGAAGGAAAAGGAATCGCAGATTGAGAGCAAGGAGGCCCAATATTAAGTTCCATAGCAATGCGGTTGGTCGTTGGCGAGCTAAACCGATTGTTGCAGGTGCTTTATTTTCTTTCCAGGTCAGGGTCTCGGCGTGCCGGTTGGAAAATGGAGTCGTTTTTCGTTGCGTTGCGGGGGAAACAGCTAACAGTAAGCAAACCCAAATTGGGAAAAAAACAACGAGGCACCGCACCCAGAGTAGCTCACTCTACAGGTTCCTCTTCGTCCCAGACAGACTTGCAACATAACAAGAGAACTAGCTGCGTACAAGCCGCGGTTTTCCCCCAAACGCTTGTTCTCTCTCCTGCTCAAGGTCCCTTCCTCTGACCACCTTGCACATTGGCGACACGTTGGCGACACGTCGGCGACACCATGTCAGTCACCACGAAGCAGCCCGACATAGTCGATGCTGGTAAGGGCTCCACCCCCGCCGGCGGCGTCCTGGCCACGCGTGACGATGCGCCGCCCCCAGCGCAGGAGCCCAAGTCCAAGTCCAAGTCCACGCTTCCTTTGGTGCTTCGATTCCCGCTCGTCGCTATCCTCAGCCTCTCCATCTCGTCGCTCGGCTACTCGTTCATCAACGAATTCACCCGCGGCGAGCTGGCCACCGTCATGCGCTCCATGGACACGCCGCGCGAGGTCTATGGCATGATGGCCTGGAGGCTCGCGGAGCTTGCCATCGGGTGGTTTGCCGACTTCGACTCGCTGGATTTGGCGGCGCTGAATTTCCTGTCGCACAGCCCGGCTGTGAGTAGCTCTTGTTCGCATGTCATTTACGCCGTGTCAAGGACCTGGGACTGACTTGCGGTGCTGCAGTTCTACCTGATGACCGCCTTCTACAACCTGCACCTTCGGACAGCTCTCGCCGGCCTCGCCGTCGATGTCACCGCGAGCTTTGTCCCTTTCGCCCTCCTGCGCTCGCTCTCGGACGCACACAAGGCCGATGCCTCCGTCTCGAACCGCGAGATCATCGTCGACCGGTCGATCCTGATGCTGTCCACATTGTTCGCGAGCCTCGTCTACAGCGTCACGCTGGCCGTCTCGTACAACGTATACCTGCGCTCCGCCCTGCTCCTCTACTTCGAGGGCATCCACACCATCGAGCCCAGCCAGAACAGCTTGGTCGTCTTGGCGGCACTGGTCTTGTTCTCCGGCATCGCGGCGCGGAGCTTCATCTTCACGCCTCTGGCGGCCACTGGCCGCACGGCGGAGGACGAGAAGCATGCGCGATTCGATGCGATGGAGGCCAGCTTGCTGGATACATTTTGGTGGAATGTGTGGGGCTACACCACACAGACCAAGGTCGGCATCGTGAGGACGCTTGCGGTTGTGACGACTACCGGTGTCAACACGTATTTGCAATGCGCCTTGACGATTGGTGGAGTCGACAGTCAGGGTGCTGTTGCGTATGGTGCGGCTTGGACAGGTGCTGCTTTCCTTTCTGCTGTGGCCTTGGGCTTTACCGGAGAGGTTTGAGCAGGGGGACAACAAAACATGGACGTGGTGAATTGCCCTGGTGAGTGTTGGAAAGGACGGTATCTACAGTATACATGAGTATGAGCATGAGCATGAGGTTGTTCATGAGCATGCAGTTCCAGGATCATGATGGGAAGGCAAAAATAATTTATGAATCTGACAACGGAGCTATCTGCCCTTCATGTCATGGGAAATGGAATACACACATCCTACATCCCGTTGTTAAGCCCAGGTGATTAGTTCGAGGTTGTGACTCCGTACAATGAGGAAGGGAAACTTGTGCACTGTGTGGCCCGGCCCACCTGAACGGAGCCTGGTCACAGATCTTCATGCCTACAATGTAGAAAGTTGGGATAGAGACTTCCGGAACATGACAAAATTATTTCCAAGCTCGCGCATCACAATCGTCCTGGAACGTTATCTTCACTACACTTGTCAAATTCCAGCTTAAAGTTGGTCAAGATGTTTACTGACGTCGGAGTACCTCGTAGGGTTAGGGTTCCATAGCGCACGCTGCGCCTTCCTGCTAAGTAAAAGCGACTTCCGCTTGCTACTGCACCCAAGCTCTCCCACAAGTGTACACATGACAACCCCCGTGTTTTGGGGCTTGCTGAAGGATCATTCTCGACCCCGAACACACAATATCGAATTGACGACGCATCCGAGCCGAGCCCGACCCCAAATCATGAGCGCAGCCGTGGAGGCTAGCGGCGCAGGCATGGACGAAGACAATGAACAGCACTCGCCGCGCGCAACGGCCATGCGCCCTCCCATCGAGCTCGCCTCACTAGGCCGTGTCGACCCGGACGCGCAAGCCACTGTGACTGACTTCTTGGAGTTCACGGAACACCTGCCCGCCGAAATAGTGCGCTCGCTGACGCTGATCGGCAAGCTCGACGACGACTACGTCACCTCTTCGCTCCGCCTGCACGACCTCACCAAGCTGTGGGGCCAGCTCCCGTCCCTTCCTGCCGACGACAAGCCCTCTTCAGCCAAGCTGCGCGAAGACATCTCTCATGAGCTCAACAAGGTCCTCTCCAGCCGCTTGTACGGCCATGCCGAGGCGTTGCGCATGGCGGACAATGTCAACCGCCACCTGAACCGGCTCAGGCTGATCTGTGGCAAACTGCGGTCGATGCTGGCCAACTACGCCGAGGAAGGTGCGAGGAGCCCTGCTGCGCACCCGAAGTCACCGCAGGCTTCGCGCGCATACGCGAAGCAGCCTGCAGCAGGCCACAAGGGCCGCCGCCCAAGAGTTCCGAGAATTACTGTTCCCGGGGAGGTCCTGGCGCCCTACGAAGCAGGCTATGACACAAGCAGCGGCGAGAGCGAGAGCAGCGGAGACGAGGAAGAAGAGGAAGATATCGCAGATGCACTGCCGAAGCGCACACCAGGTCCACTCGCGGGGAGCTCGAAACCTCGCGGCAGTAGGAAGCCGGCTACCGACAAGCTTCCCAAGGTGCCGAAGCTGAAAGCTCCCAAGCCTCCCAAGCCTCCAAAGGCATCTCCAGTTCCTCATACGACCGGTCCAACATTTGGCATGCCGCCCCTTTCAGCGCCACTGAAGCCGCCTCCCGAGAATGCTGTGCCTGGCAGTGCTGATGCTCCTTGGTTACAGCTGACGCAGTGGGAACTTTCGAAGCTGAGAAAACGGATGAAGAAGAACTCTGCCTGGATCCCGAGTGAGACCATGATCAATAGGGAATTGCGGCTCTTGGGACGAGGATACGAAGGATGGGCATCCGCAAAGACGAAGGCGGAAGAGGAAGGGTTGCCATTCGAGCCGACGCTCCCTCTCCCCATCGTCGATGACACCACTGGATCGGCGCACCTGCCCATGGGCGCAGTGAGCCTTGATTCTGCAATCAAGGCAGAGGACCGGACGGCTAAGAACCGCGGCAAGGATCTCAACAAGGCGAAGAAGCTCAAGAAGGATTTGTTGTCCGATCAGGCGGCTAAGGAGGCCGAGGACTCAGCCAGGCGTTTCGCACTTCTGGCAAAGAACTTCGAGGTGTCTCTCCAGCCAACCCAGTCCTCCTCTAGCCAGCCAGCGACGAAGACTGCCGCTAAGAAACAGCAGAAGAAACGCAAGAGGGACTCGTTCGCGGAGGTGGACGCTGAGAAACCAGAACCGGCTAGCCTCAAGCGCTCCAAGACGGAGACTCCAGTTCCCATCCCCCAACACATCAACCTGCCCCGTCACACGGCGCCTCCGCCAAACCAGCTGACGCCTGGTGGCACGCTAGTCACGCTGTCCACGACGCCTGTTCCCATCCCCATCCCTGGTTTAGATCAGTCGATCATGGTAGGAGTAAAATCCTGTTCTGCCTTGTCTCCTGCTCCTCCTAGTGCCGATGCTCCCAGTGCCGATGCTCCCAGTGCCGATGTAGGCACTACAACCACTACTGTCCCGACCAAAGCGCCCGCTGACGACTCTTCATCGCCCAAGAGACCTAATGCAAACATCTTGCTTCAGAGCCGGGAGACCAGGTTAAGGGACACGAGAGCCAAGGACAAGGAGGCTGCCATGCCGCCTGTCAAGACATCAGGTTCAGATTGCAACACGCCCAGCGCAACCACGCCCGTCGAGACATCTCGCAGGCCCTCGGCCCACGGTCAGGACAACGGACAGCACAAGCAAGGTCTGGCGTCAGAGCGCGCCCGCCGAGCGAGCACCGCACGGAACACACCTGCCCCTGAGCCGTCCCTGAGGCAAGCCAGCAAGAGGACTAAGAGACCTATTCCTGGCACCATCAGCCGGACGAACTCGGGCGGTAACAACAGCGCGATAACAAAGCGCAAGGCGGCGCCGAAGAAGTCCAAGCGTGGTGCGGTTGCAAGTGCGCAGAAAAAAGCGGAGGCGGATACGGAAATCGAGGTGGACGAAGATGGCAACGTGATCAGCCCTGACGAGGCACGTTACTGTTTGTGCAACCGCGTTAGTTTCGGGACCATGGTCGAGTGCGAGAACGCGGACAGTGTAAGTTGCTTCCTTCCCAACCTGTCCAATGAAACGGGTGGTAATGCGTGTCTGGCAGAAATATACTTACAGAGAGTCCCACAGTGCAAGTACGAATGGTTCCACCTCGAGTGTCTGGGCATTGATAGCGAGACAGCACTGCCAAAGACGTGGTACTGCCCGGACTGTAGGATCTCGCTGGGGTTGGAAGAGAAGGGCGAAGGGAGCAGCAAGAGGTCTTTAAGACGTGGCGGTTAGGTACGCAGCCCACGCAGCCCACCGATCCTCGATTGCATCCACGTCTTTGGCCCGTTCCGCGATGATCATGAGACTGAGAACAATCCGCAGTGCATGATGGCTGGCTCTGCTGCATCACGACCTTCCTTGTAGCAAGAGAAAGTGAGCTGGCAAGATCATGGTTGGTCCAAACTCCTTGGTTGGGGTATAGGGTTGCTTCTGACGATGAGCAAGCATGAACTAGCTCTTGACATGAGGAGTCAGTCCTTGATAATGGCTGTTTGCTGGATTGAGCGCGAGACCTTTCATTGCATGAGCTGGTCATCGGAAGTGGTTTGAGCAGAAATCAAGGAATAGGCATTAAGAACAGGCCTTGCTGAGCAAAGTCGTGTTAGGAATTCACACTCTGCCCAATCTGAAGGGTATCCTCATTCAAGCTGTACGCCCAGGGCTCACTTATCTGCGCCTTTGCTTGGATGAACAAGCCTTCCCACTGTGCCAAGGAAACACCATTGAGGCGATCCAACTTTTCTTTGCAACTTCATGTATTTTATTGTCGTTGAGCGGTGGCATACATGTGATGCCATGAAAGCACGACCCACTCACTTGGCATCGGATCTTGAGTTGGCAGTGACCTCCGGGAGTCGGGCCGTGCACTTTGGAATATAACGATCTGGTCGACTACCATAGCATGTCCTGGACTTTTGACAAGGTTTTAGCGCAACCTTTTCTGTAAACTCCTGCTTGTTCGTCCTGAAAGGAACTATCCAAACATCAAACACAGCATGGCGAACTATCGTCCAGCGTTTGCTGTCCATACTCCAGTCGACGACAGCCTCAAAGACTTCATCGCCAACTTCTACAGAATCTCGGACACCGCCGGCAAGAACGCAGAATGGGTTGATTTCTTCCAACCGGACGCTACGCTCGTGATGGAGAAGAAGACGGCCACTGGGGCGGCAGGTACGGCGCGGGAACCATCACCCCATCCTATCTACATCTCCGACACACACACACACACACA
>JASMMZ010000003.1:25695184-25896893 GCA_038502455.1 Anisogramma anomala
TTTAAAACGTATTCAATGTTTGCTTTGAGACATCTGGTTATTATAAAACAGGGCTTCCTTTTATTCCGCTTTGAATTTATCCAATACCGCTGTATCGATTCGAATTGGTCGAAGTAACAGTAGTATTGCGTGGTCAAGTGGTGGATGTATTGTTCTGGGTTTGGCAGCCCGGTAGCCGGTCTACACACTAATTTGTATGGCCAATTACTTGGCCCGTGCTCTAGTCAGAATTAGGCACATACTGTACTTGACTTTATAATCAATACAGTCAACCCCACAAGACAAAACACTCAACTTGCAATCAATATAATCAACTTACGTTAACTAATTACACTGTAATCACTACTATTCTAACACTAGTAACTTTTTGTTTTGTACGCGCGCGCCGGTATGGTCGACCATTTATTACCGATAGCTTTGAAAGTACCTTCTTATTAACCGGCCAAACCCCTGTTAACTTCGCAGCCAAATTATTTCCAATTACTCCACGGTTCCAAATTCCGACTTTATTAACTCCTACACACAAGTCTTTTGCTACAGGCTTAAGTAAACCTTCAACTTAACTATACCAATGAATTAAATCACCGGATTTGATTTCCTGATAGTTTTCTAATTTACCAAGATACTTCTACTTCTCTTCCTGCCTATCGGTATATAACTTAACCTTATCAAATGACCTTTTAACGTAGTCTTTAATACATATTAGTTAACGTATTACTATCCATAAATTTCTCTCAGGCTTTATTTAATATCAATTTCGTTATAGTATTAATCAGATTGTCTTTACTGTTATATGATCCAAATATTTCGATTTCCCTACTTTTGTGGGCTTCACTAAATGCTATTACGTTAATTATAAGCCATTCTTTGCTAGTCGTTGCAAATTTAGAAAGGTATTGGAATAAACTTTTTCAATCAACAGAAATTACAATAGGAAAAGATAAAATTTTCAGTTATTTGATAATAATATTAAGGGTTTTCCACATTATTATACTAACGTTGAAACCGGCTAACACATTATAAACCTCTGGAACTAACACGCTTCGTGTAATCTTTTTACAATTGATGAAAATCCAATGAATTAGCTTTACTATAATTTTAAATGAATCTTTTTATAACTTATTTGTTGGAATAGCAGTCAAATACAGTATAGTTAAGTAAACTTTACGTATAGTAAAGTTGATTATACGTACTGCAAATTAACTATAGTTTGTGGGATTTGAATACACTGTACTGCAAGTGTAGTGCAGTCGGTGCCCACTTCAAAGTGTGGCATAGACCAAAGCGTTTGGCCATACAAATTAGTATGCAGATCGGCTAGCGATCTGTCAAACTGAGAACTTATAACTTACATCAATCAACCAACATCAATATAGCACCAGTTACTTCAACCACAGTAATTCGAATCGAGTAGTTACAACGATAAAGGTCTACCAATACTGATCAGTGCTTAATAGGTTAAGCACAAATTGGCTAAGTAGAAGAAAAAGCTGTTTTCCTATTATGACGCTTTGTTTTGGCAAGGTAGAGGAAAGGTTCTTGCAAAAGGCCCCTATAAGCTGTACAGTTGTTCGTGGCAACGAGTAGGGAAGACTTATAGGCTATGCAGTTGTTCGCAGCAGTTTACTAAGTAAGTGATGGTATAGTTACTAAAAATACCAAGAAATCTTCATTAATCTATCTTAAAGAAAAGCGTGAAACTTAACCGCTTAAAAGTCTTAAAGATCACCAAGTCGTCGTAAAGTTGGTAAACAACTAAATCAGTACTGTTACAAGTAGTACTACTGTAAAAAAGACTAAGTCTTAAGACCTTTAATCATACCAATTTTAATGATAAACAACCTATGATCCACTACTTTACACCACTCTTTTTCCTCCTACAATCTTTAATCTTAGTTACAATAACTTTAAGCAACGTTAAAATTAATGCCGTCACCGATCCTATTCGAAAGGAAGAAATTATAAACCTTGGGTTTATATTTACCAAGCACTTCGATAACAACTTTTAGCAAACAGACCTTGATAAAAACTTTACCTTTGAGTATCTAACGAATTACATTAACCACTATATCTTTGGCTTAGACTTAATCGGACGTAATATGTAACCTATCGCACTCGATAATTTCTACGAATGGTTTAACAAATAGACCTTAAATATGTAGAAGACAACAGACAAGCAAATTAAAACTAAGTTAAAAAGTGAACTAGTTAGCAAAGGAGTCGACCCCCTTATAAAAAAAAAGAGAATAGAAATATAACTAACTTGTTATACGAATGCATAATAGAGAAAAACGCTTAATGGATTCAGGAAAAGGGTAAAAGTATTGCTAGCGATAACATTTTTAATGCCCTTATATATATTCGTAAAGACCTGCTTAAACCTATATAAGTTTTTCAGACCCTTTTGCATAGAATTGACAGTTGAATACTATTAGCCGTAGAGAATTGATTAATTTATACACCGTAATCCTTTAAATCTACCAGTTAATTAAGTAAAAACCTCGACGTACCCTTTAATATTAAAAAAACTATTACTAAATCCTCCGCGGCAGAAACTCTTAATTTCCTTTCTCCTGAGCTTTTTAACACGTTTAGTTCTAGCAGCCAAATTAAGGAATAACTGGCTTTATACGTAAGTCTATTATAGATACGACTATTAGCATTTTCCCTTCAAATTCGGTTAAAGGTAACTATCATACCTATTAGTACCAGCTCTAGTATTAGTTAAGGAATACAAAGGGTCCCTACGACCAGTACATTACCCTTCTCCCTCGATACATCCCTATGAGTAAATATTGGATATGCTGTAATCACTACGTTTGTTAAGATTTGTGGAGGAAAGGAAAATTATAACGGTAAGTTGTGTAACCTCCTGAATGTTAAGTTACGCCCGTTTTTCAATATCTGTCGCCAAATAGAGGTTAAACTAACAGATTTTTACTCGTTATTTTCTAGTAAATTTACTGTCTAAGCCAAGGATTACTATCTCCGCTATCGAACAAATTGTTTCTCCCTCCGCGAAATTTACGATGATTTAAAGGATTACTTCGAGTATGATATTAATCTTATCTAGTACTATACCTATTTGAATATTATTCAGTGGTTTTATATATTGGATTATAAGAAAGAGTTGTAAAGCAATATAGACCCTTTTAATCAGATGTTTAACAGGCTAATGCTTTGCCAATAAGTAATAGAAAACATAGGAATTAGAGAAAGCACCCTATGCTAGTAGGTTCGATAAGCCGTTAAGGGCTATAAAGAGTTCTAATACGCCATTTAATGCCTTGATACCACTTACTAAAGTTTTTTTAGCTAGTTACGTTCCTCGTTAGCGATTTTAATAACTCAAGTTTCCAGTTCAACTAGTATATACCCTTAAGCCTCTAAATTTAGCGACGACGAAAAAGACCCCTTTTATACGTATTACGTTGACCGTAAGTATGGAAGGCCTGGTTAAAAAAAGCTACAGACCTAAGGACGTGACTAAGTTACCTATGGAGGAGGGTATTTTTCCCCCTTAAGGTCTTTAAGTCGGCTAAGCAAGTTTACTTTAAATACCAAGAGATATTCGATTTAAAATAAGTGAGGCTATTGATCAATACTTTATATTGTCGCCGAACGTAAATTAAAGTAGGTAATATATTATATACAATTCCCCTTCACTTTTCATTAAGATTACGTCAAATAAGTTATAAATTTTAAAAGAAATAAAGTTAAAAGGGAGGAAAATAAACCTAGAGCCATCGGTTAACAAGAAGATACTAGCATTGGTAATAGCCCGGAAACAACGTAATAACTCGCTAACTACGCCTTTATATACCACCTGATGAGTAAAAACCTTTACCGCTGATATAACGATAAAAATACTATCCTTACGTGCCTCTTTACTATGTAAAACCATTATGTCGAGTAGGTCTTTTAAGGTATTATATCGGATACGAAAGCAATACTATACTTAATAGGAAGATATTCGTAATACGTCTCATTACAAAGGGATACTAATACTATTACAAAATTTGACTATATGGTTATTGATGATGAAATTAAGATAGGCTTCGGTCTTGGAAAAAAAACTATTTTTACTAGGATTAACGACGGTTAAAATTGTTATTGGCTTTATTGTTTTACATATATTGGAATCCCCTACCCCTTTTCCCCTTTACTTTAAAATATAAGAAACCTCAATATTAACGTTAACGTTTAAACAAACAAAATAATACAAATTAAAGGTAATAAAATGTTTTTACTTAGCCTTAAATAGGGGTACCTTTGGTTTGATCTTTAAAAGTCAAAAGCAATGGTATTAAAGCTAACAGAGTTAGAACTTCGTTAATTATATCTTATGTTTAATTACCCGGCGATTAATAGGCTTCATAAGGTTTTAAAGGTAACTAGTTACGAAGATATAAACTTGCTGGTACTAAAGGTAATTAAAAAGCTTTATCACTATTATCAAATAAATTGTCAAATCCCCTTAAAGTTTAAGTTTCTGTTAAAGGAAGATTGAAATTTTTACTTTAAAATCATTGTAAACGTATTTTAACTAAATATTAAGCCAGTACTTTAGGTTATAGATTTCGCTACGGCTTTTTACAACGTTAAATTTCTTGAAATTATTAAGGCTAAGGAAACGTAAAAGGTACTACGTATTTTATAAATTAACACGTACCTTGTTTTACTTAACGTATTAGTTTACAATAACAGCACTAACTTAATTACAATGAAGTTTTAGGTTCATTTTCAGTCGATGGGAATTTAATGTAAATAGGTCTTGATAAAAGTTCATTAGAATATTGGTAAGGTTGAAAAAGTATACGCTTTTTTACGAAAAGCTTACAGTATTTTTTTATTGGAAATTGGAAGCTTTACAAGTTAGAAAACAACGCTTTAGAGAGCGGTAAAAGGCCTTAACAATAATATTAACCTGAATGAACTTATAACAACTTTACTAGTATTTAGGGCCTATCTACGTATAATAATTAAGTTACTATTATCGCCAAATACCTATAAACGCGTTGTAATATACATTAAATCCCTAAAACAACTAAAGAAAGAATTGGTACGCCGCTAGGTTAACGATTCTCTTAATACTAGAAACGGATTATTAATAATAAATGTATTGTTTTTCCTATTTTAAAGTAAAGTCCTTACGAAGCGCGAGCAAACCAAATAGGATAGGCTGTATAAAATCTTAAGTATTACTAATCAAAATGTAATATTTAAAACTATTAACGGTTTTATCACTTTCTGATCCATATAAGTTAAGCTATATAAAATATCTTCTAAGTCGGATAAAGATTTTAATATCGACAACCTCCTAGTCGAATGGATTAGTTAATATAACCCTTTCAAACTGATTGTTAATAAGCTAATAAAACGTCGATAGCGTAAAAAACTACCTGAAATGAGGATACATACTATAGAGAACGACTAAGACAGTGATTATAGGCCTGATAGGGCATATATAATAGCGTGAGTATTTTAAAAGGAATGGTCTAAAGGAAAATTTGCCTTTAAGCTATGTATCGAAGTAATTATTAATATACTAGATAAACTATTGAAGAAAAGCGATCAAGTTAATATTAACGGCTTTTTTTATGAGACGTTATACAATTTGTAAAATTAACGTAATTTGAAAGCTAAAACCTTACTATTTTCAAGTTAAGGATAGTTCATAAGTTTGGTGGTAAAATTATAAACCGGTCGTATGAAAATTTACGTCTAATATTTTAAGGATACGGTAATAAAGGTAAATATTGGATCCTTATTCAATTGCCTACAATTTGGAAGATCAGTTGACGTTGAATCATCGGAATTGTTGTAAATTTAATTATTGATATAAAATGTTAGTTTATAATGCATGGCTAGGATATTACGTAAATATATACGTAGTATACTACCGATCTTTAGCGGATTATATTATTAAAATTTCCGAAAAATCTGAGGAAGAAGTTTCTGGCCAATACAATAATATACTATATTAATCCTTTATACAGATTAGACAATGTAAGCGTCTATAGGGTTTTAACGTACCAGATGTACTTTAGAAATAGGTTGGGTATAAAGGCTTTAATATTTAACCCGTTTCTATTAATTATAAAAGGAAAAGACTTCGGCATCGTAGGTATGTAAACTAACGATACCTTTTCCCTCGGAAATGCTAGGTTTATAGCAGCGAAATAACGTGTTATCGAGAAATCAGTCTTAAAAAGTGTAAGCCAATCGAGACGTTACCTAAGGGCATACAATTTAACTTTAATAAATCGTTGATCCGTATCTATAGTATTAAGGCTGAAAACGGTATTTACATCAGCTTATATTAAAAAGAGCAAGTCATAACCTTGACGATTATCGATATGGTCAACGGGGTAAAATTACAAAATTACCTAAAGCAAAGGGTGTGTGCGGCTTATATTGCTATACTGTGCTAACCGAAGGTATCGTACGACCTTTTTATTACAGTATAAATATACAATTTGAAAGATGAAGACTTTCATAGGCTAAATAAAAGGATTTAGTAATAATTAGATTATGTGAAAAGAGGAATTAATAGGGTTTTTATGGATTTGATGAAGACAAAGCTAATAATTTTTACAAACGGGTTATTTACTAGTAATCCTCACCTTACATCATAAATCATCTTCCTAATAATACTTGTTAACAAAAAAAAAAAGGCTTTAAAGGTAATTTAAAATTACTAGAAACCTTATATACTAAATATCCATTAAATGTAAACGTATAATATGAAACATGTTAGCTTTAAAGGTTCGTGGTATAATAACAGGTTTTAACATCGGTAGAGCAACTGAAAATATACTAAAATTTATTACCAAATAACTAAGACTACTTCTGATACCTGTAGTAATATATACTAACTCCTGGAACCTTTACAAATGCCTATTAAAGCTGGGTACGACTTATAAAAAACTTTTAATAATAAACGTTATGGTTTTAAGGGGAGTATACAAAGACCGGGAAATGGATAAATTTGGGTAGATTAACGGTAAAGATAACCCAACCAACGTTATAACTAAAGCTATGCCTAAAGATGCCCTGGAAATGTTTGTGGATAGTAATACACTAATTATACGAATCGAGGGCTACGTGGACCACCTGGCACGTGATATGGAGGAATAGGATTGCTCTAGCAAACTTGAAGACTATTAGAGTAGTGACGCGGATAGTAAAGGTAGCAATAGCAGTAGTCGGAATTGTTGGCAAAAAGTAGGTAATTGATGGCGTATAAGTTTGTATTACGTATAGATCTGTGGCGTAAAACCTGTACACGGGATTTGAGGAATAGAGATCTCGTAGGGGTGAAGAAAAAGGGCTACAAGGGGCCTTAATTAATATCAATCTTAGTACAGATTAATCGGAATCAATAGAGGTCTGGCTTATTAATAGCTTATGAATTAAAGAGAAATTTTAAGGGTTGCCACCAATTAATTAAAAGCAACGTTAGTATGCAGACACAAAATAAAAAGCCTCTATTATTGAAATAGAAGTTATATACAGTACAGTTAAGTCAACTTTACTTACAGTAAAGTTGATTGTACATACTGCAAATTGACTGTCGTTTGTAGGATTTGAATACACTGCACTGCAAGTTCAGTGCAGTAGGTGTCCACTTCAAAGTAGGGTATATGCCAAAGCATTTGGCTATACAAATTAGCGTGCAAACCGGCTAGCAGTTTATCGAACTCAGAACTTACAACTCAGACTATCAACTAACATCAATACAGTATTATCTACTTCGACCACTGTTAGAATAGTATTACATACAGTGCAGTAGGTCAACTTTACTGTAAGTAAAGTTGACCGTACTGCAAGTGTATTGCTTTGTGCGGACTTACCGCATTGGATGTAAGTCGAGTGCAATACGCTGCACCTCACTCTAGGGTACGGGCCAAGCAATTGGCCATACAAATTACAGTGTATACCGGCTAGCGGTCTGTCAAACCTAGAACAATACATCCACCATCTGACCACGCAATACTACTATTACTTCGACCAACCGAATCGACAACTTTGCAACGTCTAAAGCCCTACCAACACTAATTAGTGCTTATTAGATTAAGCACAGATTAGCTAAGTAGAAGAAGAAGCTACTTTCCAATTACGCTCTACGGCTACAGCAGTTAGGTTAGAGGAAAGATTCTTGCGAAAAGCCTTTATTAGTAATGTTTTAGTCTTATAACGGCAGTAAAACAAAGAAGACCTTTAGGTTGTATCAGTCTTATAACGGCAATCTAGAATTTAACAACGGTATCACTATTGAAAAATACCAAAAAATCTTTATTAACTTTTTTTAAAGACGTTGAAATTGATTTTTAGAAGTTTTAAAGTTCGGTAAGTTGGCAAACGGCTAAGTTAGTATTACTGCGGGTGCTATTATTGCAAGAAAAAAGACCAAGTCTTACAGCTTATAATAACAAATAACTTTCGCTCTTTACCTACAACCTCCAATAAAAAACAATCTTCGACTTTATCTTTTATATTAAATCTTCTCCCCTAATTTACCATTTTTATTCCCTTTACTCTAATTTAATCGTCAAGTTCGTTGATTTAAACGAAAACTACTAAGAATCGCCAAGTCGCGCCAAGAAATCTATATAACACGATTCCGCGCTGAAACACCAAGTTCCTACGCTTAACTATCACCAAATTTTTTGCCCTACACGCCTTACATGTCTCATAGAAGCTAGACCGTTAAGATGTCTACCGTCAGCACCTAATTTAAAGCTATTACCGACCCCGAAAGGAAAGAAGCAATTAAAGCCTTCGGAATTGCTTTTACCAAGTTTTATGACGACAACTTTTAGGTATTGGATATTAATGAAAATTCAACCGAAAAACACCTTACTAACTTCGTCAGCCACTATATAGTTAAATGAAATGGCGCCGAAGAACTTGACTGCGGCGCCCGCGCCTTTCGAAAATTCTGTTATATTTTTGATAACTAAACTATTAATAAATATAAAATAAATCAAAAAAGGATTAAGTTAAGGTTAAAAGCTAAACTTAAATGCCGAGGGATTTTCGTACCAGAAAAAAGTTTTATTAGGTTATTGAAAACTCTATTTAACTTGGCTTAACTTGAAAAATACCCTTAAAATATACGGCTTAAAGGAAAAAGCGTTAAGGAAACTCACCGCCCTTACATACGATTTAGGAGACCATCTCTTTAATTTTAGCTAAATTAGGCATTTTTACACGTTGTTAATGAAAAACTTATTAACCTATTCGGTAGTTTAGTAACTTCACGTGATAATGCGAAATACGCTCTTAGCGGCGGCAGGGCACGTAAAATAGCGGCCGCCAACGCAGCTAAAAGTATTGAAATTAACGCTTTACACCAGTTAATTAAGTAAGATTGTTAAGCCTTTCAAAACCTTTAAGTACACATCACTCTTTAGCAATTTAATCACCAAACCCCTTTAAAAATCTTTTCCCTTTAGATTTGCCTACACGCGAAAGTCTACTATAGGTCCTATTACAGGACTTTATCCTTTGGGCTAGGCGACTGGAAATTACCTTTGACACCGTATTTTGGAAACTCTAAGGCTTAAATTTTCAGGAAATACTATTTAAGGCTAAGTCGACTATCGCAACCTTCCTTTAAAACCTGTTAGGATATTAAATATCAATCATAAATTGCTTACAGACTTCGTTAAAATTTGGAACAACGTAGAAAAGTATGACGGAAAGCCTTATAACCCCCTCGAATCCAAGACGATACCCTTTTTAAACATTTTCAAATGGGTAGAGGTTCTCCTTTTAGGTTTTCACTTACTATTTTCCGAAATCCTCACAAAACATGCCAGAGACTACTACTTAACTTTCCTTATTAAAGCAACCACGTTTCGCGAGATTTACAATAACATAAAGTGTCACTTCGAACATGATATCTACTTTATGCAATACCATATAAACTAGGTCACTACGAGGTAAACTATAATGATAGTGAAAAAGAAAGAGGAGGAAACATTAATAAATATCCTTAATTAGATGCTTGATAAGTTGATGCTATATTAGAAAGCAATGGGGAAAGCCCACGTTAGAGAAGTTATACTTCGCAAATAGGTACGGGTAGCAGTCACAGGCGTTAACGAGTTCGAATACGCCTTATAACACCTAAACGCCACTTATAAAGGCTTTTTTAGCTAGTTGTTTTTTTCGCTTGCCATAGTAATAGCGCGTACACCAAACATGCTTGGTATGTACCCCCAAGTTGCCAACTTCCTTAACGTAAACAAAAAAGACCTTATGATGGTTAATTGGGTCGACCGTAAATACGAGCACCTATAACGCTTAAAGTTTGACCCACCGCCTATAAACTAAAGGTAATAGCTACGCTGGCGCCAGTAAGGCCAAAATTCAGGCGAACCTGTTAACCGCAAGTACTATCATCATAATAGTGGCAAAAGATGTTGGATTTGTAGTAAATTTAACAGTTAGTTCATTCGGTACCCTCCCGTCAAATGCAACAATAGGAAAGCAGTATACCATGTCTACTACCCCACTGATGTTAAATAAGACTACCTAAATTAAATCGCAAACTTCGAAAACAACGTGCTAATTGACGGCGCCAACGCCCCCAAGTAAATTAAGTAATATAAAGATACTATTCCTCATACGGTCCAATAACTAGTTAACCATGCCTTCCTATTCTATTTATATAGTAAAAACCCCTACCTTTATATTAACTAAGCTCTTAACTCCTTATATACCTTTAATTTTCGCGATTGCTACACGGACCACAAGTTTTAAAGTATTATATTAAATATAGAGATAGTAAGATACTTAACAGAAAGATATTCGCAGTACGTGACATTATGGAGAGAAAGTATTACAACCACTAAGATTAATTGTTACGATATTAGCAAAGCTAAAGTTAACTTTGGAATAAGAGAATAACTATTATTACTAAAGATAACGGTAATTTAAACTATTGTAGAAAAAAGTACTATTATGGACTCAGGCCATTGACCATTGAGTCTATAAATTATGTAACTGTGCACGTAACGGGATAGGCAGTACCCGGTCTGGGCTCGGTCTGGGCGCGAACCGGGTACGGTCCGTACACGAAATGTGTGAGGGCACGTGACAGGCTGGGCACTGGCTATGCCCATAAGTCTTGTACGGTAGGCCATGTTAACCTCTTTTAGTCTTTCACTGTACCTTAATAGTAAACCCCATTTGGTACCTACTTGGCTTACTATCATAGGTAGTATTATAATATACTATTAAAGTCTTTTTTTGTTTGAATCGATGGTGAATTTTATTAATTGTACTTTACAATTTAACTTTATCGGAAAAGATAAGCCGTCAACGAATACCAAGTTTTCTACCTTTATAAATATACCTCCTACCCTTTCGGAGCTAATTTAAACCGATATTTCTCGTTTACAAAATACGGTACGTTATATCGCATCAGCAATAAAGTAATTTTAATATCCGGGTTAATTGACTTTAATTATCGACCTTATGTCGGACTTCGTTTAAGTCGTAATTAAAATTTAATAGCTTAAAGTTAAATTAACCGTTACTTATATTAACTTTTTTCCAGCTTAAAGTAATCAAAAACATTATAATTAACCGTAATCCTACGGATTTTCTTTTACGGGGGTGACGACGCATAAAGCGATCGAATTTATATTAAAATCGAATTAAATATGAATTGAAAAAGGTCGGTATACAATTCTTTACCTATAAGGTTATTATACGAAAACGGTAAAACAAACGGTTATAAATTATTACGAAGTCGGTAGATATAAAGTTATATATAATATAGGTAAATTCCACGATTATATCGAAGCTGTTTTCAACGATCTTTATCATTTAGATGAAATACTAATCAAATTACAGGGATTAGTTATAAACGGTAAAAACCTATAACCATGATTCGCCATTAAATTCAAAATACTTTGGATTTAAACGGACGGCCTAAATTAACCTTCAGCCGTGAAATATGACTACTTATATTCCAGTGTATCGCTACGTATCTGTGATAAATTTATTATAGTAAGCGTTAGTAGGGTGGATTATATCGTAGTCTTAAATAAGCACCGCGAATTTGCCAACGAGTTAAAGTTTTTAAACTTAAAGCAAAATTTCAATCGTGAATTAATGAAACCTGTATAAGCTTAAAGGACGGATAATAATATAATTATAATGGAGGTTTATGTCTTTTAGGTATTCTTATTCAAAGGTCGTGGTAATTGTGGTTAATTATTTTGATACCACGACCAGTTATTTTAATAAACCCATTCGATACGCGTTTAAAACCAAGGACGTAGGGCGACGTAGATTACGGTAAAAAAACGTTAGGCTAGGCTTATTACGGAGCCTTACGTACATTGTAGCTTGTTGAACTATTACTAACGTAATTACAAACTCCGCCCGGTATTGCCTTTTACATAAGTATATGCAATCCAAGTCGAAAAGGGAAATAAAGGTTCCCTATTAACGATGATAAGGAAAGTCTAACTCTTAAATACAATTTCATTGAAGGGTAATATAACCTTAATAAAGTAGTTGTAAAATCGAATAAAAAGTTTAATTTAATTAAAATATGTATAAACGAGGATTTATTTCTTATCCCTATATTTTTCAATAATACCTACTTTTCAAATATTTAAATCAATTTTAGTTATCATTGTTATTATGTCATAAACGAGGCCTTAAAATAACGGTTCAAAATAAAGTAAATTCGGCTATTAAATCCTTAAATTTCGGTATAATATTAGTGTTACGGTAGAATACGTATATTACCAAAATAGCAAAGTTTTATATAGATATTAATAAATAGTCGAACCCGATATTAATATATATTATTCACGGAATAATGTGGGATATAATTTTTAGAATGCCTTGGAGATGGTATCGATAGATAATCTTTAATGTTAATGATAATCGTTTAGTAATCTATAATTAAAAAGGCTTATTTATCGACGTGGTAATAATACGCCTTAAGTCAAGGGATATACGAGATGTTGTAAAATAGGTTTTTATCAGTTTAACGAACAATTTATACCGAAAGGTATAACGTACGGGAAATCAATTCTGGTTAGCTTTCATTATAAACCTTTACGAAATAACGCGGATTTTATAAACGACAGTGACGAATATTGTTAAAGAAAAAAAGGATTAGTTACGTTTTTTGGAAAAATTGGCAAAATCACGCGACTTATTCGATAAAAATAAGGTTATAACCTTACTCCTATATAAAGAGAAACTCGATTACTATATTTATATTGAATTGAAGGATGATAAATTTTCACTCAAACGACCTTAAGAGCTATTATATTTAATATTATAAGATTTTTTTTAAACTTTAACGACAGGTTACGGAGTTAACAAACAAAGGTCAGGTTCGATTAAATTCCTTATCGGCCATAACTTTAACATTATTCATTTTTAAACTAAAGGAGAGATAACAGTTATGTATCTATTACTCAATATCAAATAAAATTACCAAATAAAACCGTTTTCCCTTACCTTTAATTAAAAAGACCTTAAGTACATTATCGAAGTCGATACAACTTCCAAAATTAGATATTCGGGAAACCTTTTACCGTATTCAGATTATGCCAAAATAAAAGGAATTAATGGCGTTTCGTATGCGATTTAAATTATTTAAAAAATTAGTTAACCCCTTTAGGTTAACAAGAACGCTGGATACGTTTTAAAGATATATTAATTATGTAATAACGGAAATTTTAAATGATTTCGTTATAATTTTCCTAGACGTTATTTTGTGTTTTTTTTTCGGGTACTAAATAAGACTATATAACTAAAATTTACGTAATTTCAAAACTTTTTCGTAATAAAGGGCTAAATTTAGGTTTAAAAAAGTGTATATTTTTAATTAATGAGGTAAAATACCTGTGTTTCATTATAACGGTTAAGGTTAATATTCGGGCCGACTCCGAAAAATCCCAGGTAATTCGCGAGTAAAAGTCACTACATACTATTCTGGAAATTCGAAGTCTTTTGGGTTTTAACAACTTTTATCATGATTTTATTAGTAATTTCTCCCAACTGGAGGACTATTTCGTCCGAATAACGAAGTGAAAAATTCGTTAGGCTTAGACGAAGCTGGAAAAATATGTATTTTAAACCTTAAAGTATACTTTTATTAGGGCCACAATTTTAATATATTAGGATCCAAATCGGCTAACAATAATAAAAACCGATTACTCGGAAACGGCGTTAAAAGGGTACTTACCGTAATGGGATAAAAATGGTATTTTGAACCTAATAGCTTATTATTTCGCACAATTAATAAATACGAAACGTAATTATATTATTTACAATAAGGAGTTTTTAGCGATAATATCTTATTTTAAAGCGTGGTTTTCCGAATTACGTAGTATTCGCACCTCGTTTACGATCCTAAAGGATTATAAAAGATTGGAATATTGTTCTTTACCCCGTTTGATTTTGAAACACTAAGCTAAATAGGCCGAAGTCCTTTCGTTTTTTTAATATTATTTACGGTATAAGCCCGCAACTTAGGGAGCCCGCCCGGATACATTAATCCGTAAGTTATAAAATAAGCTCGAAGTCAAGGAACGTTGTGCGCTAGTCTTTTAACATATTTTCATTACTATATTAAAAGTAATAATGATAGACTTATACATTAAAAAAAACGTAAATTACAATGAGTTATATAGATAAATTTGTTAAAACCAAAGCCTAGTTATTAAATCTCGACGACATACACTTTAAAGGTAGGCCGAAAGTTTTCGATAGGTCGTTGAAGTCGAAACTGCCACGGACCTAACTCGTATTCGAGTCGTTATCGAGGATAATGTCGAGAGATTCTAATACGCAGAAACCAGTGGTACCATTACAGACCCGGCTCGCGTTAAGCCCTTCAATATCGTTAACGCCAAATAATCGCCTTATTTTCGGCTCGGATACCTTAACGAAATTATAAAAATAAAAAGTAATAAACGACCCGTTATATAAAATTCTCCTATTGACGATTTTTGAAGGCGTTAAGCGTTTTCTAACTAAAGCCGGATGATTGGTGTAAATTACGAATTGTAAAATTAATCTTTGGGATACGTTACGTTACTGTAACCGCTTATAACTACCGAGTTAAAATTATTAACGACGAGGATTTTGTAATAAACCTACAATTGACTTATTATAAGTTATCCGGGTAAAAACATTTTGCATTTTTAACGGGATTATTATTAGGAGGGGATATTCGTAAATATTCGACGTTTATATCGAATATATATATAATATAACGGGACGAAACCTTGTCGTACCTTATGATAAAGCCTTTTTAACCCCTTTCCATTCCAAATCAGGATTAGGTATATATTTTTATCGACTTTATAATCGATCTATTAACTATTGAAGGCGGCCTTTGATATTTATTAGTTATTAAAAACCATCTTTTAAAGTTTTTTTTAGTTTAAAGTTATATATTTTATAATATCCGATACGTATACGAAGTGTTTTCAGGATATATTATCGAAATTTCATGGATTTCCAGCTTTCATTATGAATAATCGCGGTTCGAATTAAATAATCGTATTTTAAACCACCTTATAATTTTTAATAAAAGTCAAATAATTTTCATTTACGATATATTATCTATTAATAAATAATAGTATTCAACTTATAAATTAAAAGGCTTAAAAATACTTACGTATCATCGTTAACTTTTCGTAATACTACTAGGTTTTATATTTACCCGTTTATTAATTTACGTTTAATAACAGGAAATTAACAGTTACCGGATTTTACGCAAACCGTTTTATAAATAAGTATACAATATCATTTATTTAAAAGGTAAATGAGGATATTAAGTCGTCAATTAATCTGATAAGGTAAACCATTACGTTTTTAATACATTTGCGCGAGAGTGTAAAATTATCTTAAACGATGATAACTTATATTCAATAATAAATAAAAACAATAACGATCCGGTAGCGATATTCAGTGAAGCTATAGAAAGTAGGCGACTAAATTTAGCTAAGTTTATATAATATTAAAACCAACCACTTAAGTAAAAAGTTTTATAGGCTTTAAAATTAATACTAGGTCGTCGAGGTTTCGAATCCGTTTAATGTTATTTTCAATATTCCTAATAAATATCTTATATTTTACGTAAATTCAGTTAAACGGGAGATTTAGAACCTTCTTTTTTCGCAGGTTCATCTGATATTCGTCCAGAACCAATTTTAATCGTTAACAATATAAAAAAAAGGAAATATATGAGGAATTTGAATTTTAAGAAATTTTCGCGGTAAAAACAGAGCGAAACAGGGTTTATTTTGTATTGGTTGATTAAAACGGTTATAATGAGCCGAAGTAGGAATTATTAGAAAATTAATAATATATTATAACCCTAAATAAATTTAAGACGAAATAAATGAATATTCAGGTTTATAATAGCTCGGTATTTCGACATTAATATCGAATTCATACCAAATGACCTATATGGAGCGAGTGGCCTATATCTTTAAAATAATACATTATTTATCAAAGAAAAGGGAATTTATTATTAAATTATATTATAATACAATAGATAAAACTAGGTAAATATTACCCGACTTTTTCGAATACGTATTCGACCGTAAAGTAACTCTTATTTAAACTTAACAAAAATTTACATACTTATTATTATTATCTTTATTAAGGTTTAGTGAGTATTATGTTATTAACGTTAAAGGTCCTATTATAACTAGCTCCAGATATTAGGAAACGCCGGTAGGAGAAGACGACAAGGGGCGTAACGAGCGTTAATAGGCGCTGATAAAGGGGGCTGGTAAAAAGCGGAACGGGTGCGGAGTGACACCGAAAATAAAGTATAACGTTAAAAGGAACGTGCGTTGAAGAAAGCCGACGATAAAGGTTAACGAAACGTAAAACGAAAGGTAGGACGAGGAAAACAACCCTTTAAACGGGTTATTAAAAACTATAACATTAATTTAGGCCCGGGCAACGCAATCGACCCAGGTACGCTCCTCCGCCTATCTGCGGTCGGTCTGATTTGTTTATTTATAGTTCAAATTAATAAATGAAATACGAGTGAAATTAGAGCTTTTATAATTCGGCTTTAAATATCGCTTAACATACTTTATAAGCCGTGAACTATATTAATTATAAAAGATATAGCTTAAGTAGCTATATTACTTTAATTATTTAAGTTAAAATTACGAAAAGTTATATAACGGGTGTTAAAAAAGATCGGAATGAAAACGTTACGCGTTAAAGTATGTTTAGCTAAAGGAATCCTGTTTTTATAAATAAAAAACACCGTGAAAAGTAATGGAAAGATCTTAAAGGAAAACGGACCCGAAAGGAAAGAGAGATGGGGACGTATAGCCAAAAGAGTAACGGCCTGTACGGCTAATACAATAAGGACTTTTTATACCCGAGTAATATCGCGGAGTCGGGCGAACTAGTTAACTAAATTGAAGAAGGCGGGAGTAAAAACGGGTCGATAACCCAGGACAACTCCTTGCCGCAAACGTATAAAGTATAGAATATAGCTTTTATCCTCGGCCATAATAACCAATTAACGTAAAAAGGCACATAAACCGGGCGAAATCGCAAATAAGTTTATCTCCTAAATACATTAAGAAAAGTAGTTAAATTACAGTCGGGGTTTTCGTAAGGTTAATTGATAAGCTTACTTTATTATAAATCTTTAGGTACATAAAATAACTTTATGCCCAATAAACTCGGATATAAATAAAAGGAATACTGAAGTTAAAAAACGATTGATACATGATATACACGCGTTTTTAATCTATAAGAAAAGAATTCGCTTTTATCTTTATTATTACTAAAGACGAAATGATTTTTATAATACGAAAGGGCTATAAAAAGCAATTAACGGTAAGGTACTTATATATAATAGGGAAATATACTTTACAGGGCGGCTTATAATTTCTATTAAGGGCGCCGGCGCCGACGTAATCTAAGCTAGATCTATTATATACGTCGTCTATAAAGACGAGGTAAAGGAAATAGAACAAATATATCGGCGAAATGTAATAATCAAAATATAAAGGGAAAAAGTGAAATTATTACGAAAAAAAAGTAAATTGTAAAAAATGGAAACGTTGTAAAAAGGAAAAAAAAAGGGTTGAGGGGTTACGGAGACGTTTTTATTTATAGGTACTAGCGGACTGGATTCGGCAAAGGTTACTTATTATACGGGGAACGTTATATAATATTAACGGTAAAAACGAGGTATTTTAGGGCGCGTTGAAAGGTACGTTATACGGTATCGGAAGAAAAAAGAATACATTACACGACAAGTTTAAGAGCGTGTTATACGACAAGGGAAACCTAAAGTCAAACCGGTTAATACGTTTTACGGTTCGTTAAAGGGCGCGTTATACATTGACAGCAACCCAGAGTAAAACCAGCTAATACGTTAGGTAATATATTAAAGGCGCGTCATACGACGTCGGTAACCTAAGGTCGAATCGTTCGATATATTATACGGCGTGTTAAAGGGTACGTTATACGACACCGGCGGCAAAAAAAAAATACATTATACGATAAGCTAAAGAATGCGTTATATAGAGCTGACAGTTTAAGGTTAAACCGGTTAATATGTTATACGGCACGTTAAGGGCGTATTATATAGTGCTGGCAGCTTAAAGTCGGATCGGCCGATACATTATACGGCGCGTTTAACGTCAAGTTACCGGTTTACACCCGGCCTACATACTAGGTGAGTAAGGCCTGCACCCCACGTTTAATTAGCGGGACGCCGTAGCCGTTATAATATCTAGAGAAAAAAGGGGCATATTATAAACTTAGGCTATTAGCCATTAAATTTATAGGTTACGTGACTATACACGTAATGAAATAGGCAATACCTAGTCCGGGCCCAGTCCGGACGCGGATCGGGCACGGTTCGTATACGGCACATATAAGGGCACGTAACGGGCTGGGCACTAGCCATGTCCATAGGTTCTATAAGGTGGGCTATGGTAGCCTCTTCTAGTCTTCCACCGTACCTCAATAGTAAACACCATTTGGCATCTACTTGGCTTACCATTGTAGGTCGGACCATAAAAATTACGTTTTACATCATTAAGTCTCTTACCTCTTTTATTTTTTACTTAAAGAACATAAAGACTCTCGGTGTTAACTTCAATGTTAACGTGGATAAATTGGTTAAGAATAACCAAAGGTTTCCAATTGCCCTTAAGTAAAGGTACTTATGGTTTTATCTTTAAGGCTTAAAAGAAATGATGTTAAACCTAATGAAGCTGGAGATACGTTAATTAATACCATATTTTTAACCATCCAGCTATTGATAGGCTATAAAAAATCTTAAAGTCCATAGGGTATAACGATATAAAATACTTTATCCTAAAAGCTATTAAAAACTTTACCATTATTGTTAAATATATACCTAAGCCCTTGGGAGATTTAAGTTTATACTAGAAGACGATAAAGATTTCAATTACGAGATTTTTGTCTATTTATTTTACTTGGATAATAATCCTGTTTTTTACGTCATTAATTCAGTAACCTCTTTTTACGAGGTTAAGTTTTTAAAATCCCTCTCGACAAAAGATGTATAGGAAACTTTAAAGATATAATAAATTAACACATACCTAGGCCTACCTAACTTCTTCGTTTACGATACTGATACCAACTTTAAGGTGGTGGAGTTTTAGCAAAATATCAAGATAATAGATATATAGTATAAATGAATACCTATAAAAACCTGTTAAAGTATTAAAAAGATTGAAAGGATATACGCTTTACTTTGCCGAACTTATAATATCCTCATGTTGGCGATTAAAAGCTTTACGGATTTAAAAGCACGCTTATAAATAGCCGTAAAGAGGCTAAATAACACTATAGGCCTTTACGGCTTGGTGCCAATACTTTTGGTTTTTGAAGCGTACCCACGCTTAACAAGTGAATTTCTACCCTCGAAAAGTATTTAAAAACGTGTTACGGCTTATAGTAAAGCTTTAAGGGAATTGCGAAGAGAATCGGCACGCCGCTAAATTAATAACGCCTTTAATACCAGGAACGGCCCTTTAATAATCGACGTACTTACTTTATCGTTACAAAGTAAAGTCCTCGTGTAACGGGAGTTAGGAAAATGGGAAGGCTTATACAAGACATTTAGTATCGCGAATTCCAAAGTAATTATTAAAATTTCCAACGTCCCTTTATCCTTTAGAATCACTTAAGTTAAGCCTTATATTAGGGTTATTCAAAATGAAAACCTTTCAACCTTTTAAGCTAAACAACCGAGCCAATATGAACCTCCCCTACCCGTTATCGATATTCCAATGAAACGCCACCAGCGTGGACGACCTCCAAAAAAGAAGAATATTAAAGAGGAGTAATACATACTGGGCCGTATTTACAATACTATTTGGATAAGTAGGAAAGAATAGGATAACGAAGACTTAACACTAAAGCTTAAAGCGTAAGAGATTATTAAAACCTTCGGCAAACCCTTTAAGGAAAGAGATAAAGTCAAAATTAATGGCCTACTATTTCGAAGGGTTGTATAATTCGTGCCGAAAACCGATTTTAATCTCTAAAACCTAAAAGTTACTATCTTTAAGTTAAGGATTATTTACGAAGTTAAAGGTAAAACTACGGGACAGGCGTACGAAAAATCACGTCTAATCGCTTAAGTATATAGTAATAAAAGTAAAAACTAGATCCTTACATAATCGCTAACGATTAATAAAATGAATTAGCGTTTAATATTCGTTTTAATAACAAGTTTACTAATCAAAATTAAAAGTAAGTTTAAGTTTAACGACTGTGATATGATGTAAGCCTATATGTAATTAACAACGGATTTATAACGGATCGTATTACTAAAATTGGCATAGAAACTCCGTAGAATTTACTCTTTAGGTATGGTAATACATTATATTAAGCTACTATATAAATTAGCTAAAGCAGGCGTCCATTGGTTTTTAACCTATTAGTCGCACTTCAAATTAAGGCTGGCGATGAAGTATTTAACATACGATTCGTACTCATTGGTAACGTAAAAAAGGGACTTAGGTATCGTATAAATATAAATTAACGATACTCTTTTCGTCGGAACGGCTGGCTTTGTAATGCTGAAATAGTAAGCGATTAAGGACTCCAACTTCTAAAATTGCAAACCGGTGACAACGTTAACGGAGGGTAGTTAACTTAACTTCAATAAATCGTCAATCCGAATACTTAATATTAACGTTGGCTTAAGTTTTCGCTAAAAAGGTTAGGGCGCTATTTTGGCTACAGTTAATAAAACCGATATAGCCAAGGCTTAATAGTACTTGAAACAGCGTACTCAAAGCAGTTATATTGCTACCTTATATCAACCGAAAGCTTTTTACGACCTATTTATCGCGGTGTAAATATAAAAACCAATAGATAAGGACTTTGGTAGGCTAAATAAAAGGCTCGATTGGCACATGCAAAACCTAAACCGAGGAATTAATATAGTTCTAATCGATCTTTCGAAAGCCAAGTTAATAACCTTTATAGAAGGGTCCCTTACAAATAACACCGACTTGTTTTTACAAATCGGCTTCTTGATAACCATTGTTAATAAAAATAATAGGAAGACCAGTTTAATATTATTAGTAACCCAATTCACTAAACCTACGTTAAGTATAAAAAGATTACAAGAAGCGTATTAGCTTCGGAGATATACGGTATAATAACGAGCTTCAACGTAGGTATAGAATTATTAGAAAATTTTAACCTTATCATTAAGCATTTGAAAATTACTTTTATTCCGGTGGTAATTTATACCGAATTAAAAAGTCTTTTCGAATGCCTTTCAAATCTCAGAACTACCAGAAAAAAACGCCTAATAATCGATGTGATAGCACTTCGTAAAGCTTACGATGGGAGGGAAATTAAGAAGTTCCGATAAATCGATAGCAAAGATAACCCCGCCGATACTATAACGAAGGCATCACTGAATAAGGCCTTGGAAAGGTTTGTGGACAGCAATAAGCTAACTATACGAATTAAGAGCTGCGTTAATGAGCCGCCTAGAAAGCTCAGATCACGTGACTAGGAATATGCTAACGAATTAGAAGACTGCCAGAGGATTAATGATAATAATTTATTTAAGTGATACAATTAAGGTGGTATAATTAATGTGGCACGGTTAAAGTAAAGGCCTGCAAAGGTCTGTGGCGAAAAAACTTTTTGTAGGAGTTGATAAACTCGGAACTCGGAACGACGGAGCAATTAAGACCTAATGGGGTAAATTTACATGTAATTGTGTGCAATTCAGTATGGAAGTCAACTTGAATTGTCAGGGGTCTGGCTAGTTAACGAGGAGGCAATTTAGTAGTAACCGGAAAAAATTGGTCAGCCACACTAGCGTACACGCACAAACTAAAAAGCCGCCAGTATTGAAATAGTATTACATGCAGTGCAGTAGGTCAACTTTACTGTAAGTAAAGTTGACCGTACTGCAAGTGTATTGCTTTGTGCAGACTTACCACATTGGGTGTAAGTCGAGTGTAATACACTATACTTTACTCTAAGGCACAGGCCAAGCAATTGACCATACAAATTACAGTGCAGACCGGCTAGCGGTCTGCCAAACCTAGAACAATACATCCACCATCTGACCACGCAATACTACTGTTACTTCGACCAATCTAATCGACAATGTTACAATGTTTAAAACCCTACCAACAACCACAGTAATTTGAATCGACTATATTACAACGATAAAGGCCTACTAATACTAATCAGTGCTTATTAAGTTAATCACAGATTAGCTAAGTAAAAGAAAAGGCTGTATTCCGGTTGTTACGCTTTATTTAGGTAAGGTAAAAGGAAAGGTTCTTACGAAAGACCGTTATATGCTGTGCCAGTTTTCTCGGCAATAGGTAGTGAATTTTTTTGGATTATATTAGTTTTAGCGACAATTTAGAAGTAAGCGATAGTATAGTTACTCAAACACCAAAAAAATTTATTAATATTTCTCGAAAGCGTTGAAATTAACCGCTCAAAGTTTTAAAAATTACTAAATCAGCAAGTTAACAAACAACTAAATCAGTACTATTACGGCTACTATTACTACAGGTACTACTATTATAAATTTCAAATCGTAAAAAAGACTAGGTGCCACAATCTTCAACCATATTAAACACCAAATTTGACGATAAACCTACAACCCACCACTTTATATTACACTTTTCCCCTTACACCTTTGAAATCTTTGTTACAATAACTTCAAAAGACGCCGAAATTAATAACGTCGACGACCCCTACCGAAAAAAAGCAATCAAAGACCTCGGAGCCATCTTTAAAAAGCACTATAATAGGAAACTTGAACTTATAGACGTCGACGAAAACTTAATCCTCGAGTACCTTACTAATGTAATTAGGCGTTATATACTTGATATAAATACCAACGGAAAAGTTTAAAAGCCCCGAGCATTTAATGATTTTGAAAAATAATTTAGCGACAAAAATTTAGGTATGTGGATGAAGACAGACAAACAGATCAAGATAAAGATGAAAGTTAAATTATATAACTAAGATGTTAAACTCCCCGCGAAAAAAAGGATAAAAGTCAGTCTAGTATATATCCTTTACGAATACGCTATAGATGAAAACCCTTAATGAACTGAGGCTAAGGGTAAAGGTATCGTTAACGATGGCATTTCTTAGCGCCCTTACACGCATTCGTAAGCACTTACCCAAACCTAGATAAGTTCTTGAAACCCATTTAAGTAAAATGAATGGTCCAATACTATTAGCCGCTAAAAAATAATTAACTTATAGGCCGTAAGCTTTTCAGTCCACCAGTCAACCAAATAGAAACCTCAACGTAGCCCTTAATACTAGAATAACTATTATTAAGTCTCTGATAGCGGAAACCCTTAAAACTTCCCCCTCCAAACTCCTTAAAACTTCTAGTTTTAACAGCTAAATCAAAGAAGAATTAACTTTATACGCGAGCTTATAATAAGCATAACTATTAGCTTCCTCCCTCAAAATCGATTAAAAATAATTACCCTGACAATTAACATTACACACAGTACTAATCGAGGGATTTAAAGGGTCCCTACCGCCAATATATCACCTTTATCCCTTAATATGTTCCCATAATAAATACGAATTACACGGTAATTACTACGTTTGTTAAGATTTAGAAAGGAAAGTAAAAGTATAACAGTAAGATGTATAACCTCCTCGACGTCAAATTACAACCTTTTTTAAAAAAAAATCCGCTAAATAAGAATTAACTGTTAGGTTTTTACTTGTTGTTTTCTAATATCCTTACCGAATAAGTAGAGGATGATTGCCTTCGGTACCTAACAAATTATACCTCTTTCCACAAAATTTACGATAGCCTAAAAGATTACTTAGAATAAAATATTGATCTTACCCAATATTACACCGACTGGAATATTGTTTAATAATTATACAAATTTATGAATTACTCCTCCTTCCGCAAAATTTACGATAGCTTAAAAGATCACTTCGAATACTATATTAACCTTATCCAATATTACACCGATTTGAATATTATTAAATCATTCTACATATTGAATAACAAGAAAGACACGAAAAGTTAAATAGATCTTTTTAATTAGATATTTAATAGTTTTATATTTTATCAATAAATAATAGGATAACATAAAATCTGGTAAAAACATTTTACGGCAGCAGGTTAAGTAAGCAGTTACATGTTATAAACAGTTCGAACAAGCCCATTAATATCATAATTCCACCTACGAATGTTTTTTTTAACTAGTTGCGTTTTTCGTTGACGACCGTAATAATTCGAGTTTGCAGCTCGACTAATATATACTCTCAAGCTCCTAAATTTAGTAACGACAAAAAAAAAACCGTTTTATACGTACTATATCGACTGTAAGTACAGAAAATCTAACTAATACAGATAATAAAAGGCCAGGACCTGGGGACGCGACCAACCTACTTACAAAGGAGGTTATTCTTTTTCCTTAAGGTCTTCAAGTCAGTTAAGTAAGTTGAACTTAAATACCAAAAAATATTAGATTTGCGGTAAATAATGATAATGATTAATACGTTATATTACTACCAAAAGATTATCTAAACATGTTATATATAATATTCACTTTTTATTTATATTTAACTAGGATTTCATATTACGCGTTATGGGGTTTAAGAGAAATAAGGCTAAAAAGAAGGGAAAAAACCTAAGTCTATCTTCTGGTATAAATATACTGGTACTAGTCTAAAAGTAATGTAATAATTCGCCGACCACGCCTTTTTATATCGCTTAATAGTTGAAAACCCCTACTACTGAAATAACGATAAAAGCTTTAGCCCTACATACCTTTCTACTATTGAAAATCGCTACGTCGAGCAGGTTTTTCAAGGCATTATGCCGGATACCAGGGTAATACAGTACTTAATAGGAGTTTATTCGTAATACGTTACGTTACGAAGGGATACTAATATTATTATGGATTTTGGTAAGGTCTCTACTTATTCACATGAACGTAAAAGAGTAAAAGAGTAATTTTAAAGATTGGTATTGTAGTAGTGAAGATACATAAGTAGAGGAGAAGCATTCAGAGAGTGCACGACTTAGATAAGAGATTATAAACCTATCACCTAGGAAGTGGTATTTTACTGTGCACTCTGTAAATGCCATTTCTAGGCAGTGACACACTATCGTGTACTCCGCAAACACCACTTATAGGCAGTGGAACGCTATTATGGACTTTTGTAGAAATACACCTTACAAAGTGATAAGTTACCGTCTACTGTTGTAAGGGTGTATTCCATATTACAGCTATTTACTAACCATAGGAATATTTATATATTTATATACAGATAATATTTTCTTTTCTACTATTATGGCTAATATCGGTTGATAAGTAGTAATAGTTTAATTATAGTGTAATTCGTATTCATAATTTAGTAATAATCATTTAATTACGGGAAAAATTGTAAAAACTTCGAATTGATAATTTTTAACAGCGGTAGTAATTATAGTAAAGGTTTGATTAATTTATTTGATTGGTAATAATATAGTAACAAATGGTATTCGTTATTACTTTTTATAGGGGTGTAATTATGTAGGTGTCAGAAGGGTGTAATTTTATAAAGATAACTACGTCGTTAGATATTTTGTGATCAATATAAAAAGATATATCGTTATCAACCTATGCAAAATCTTTTGTTCCCTTTAACGATGTGTAACTATAATTAATATAAGTTTTAACTAGGTTAATTGGTATATATAAACTTAATCTATTATTTTAATTATATATTTTAAACCGTTTCGATGGGTAGGTTATTTTACCAATTCTTATGTTGTTGGAATAGTATTACATGCAGTGCAGTAGGTCAACATTACTTGCAGTAAAGTTAACTGTACTTCAAGTGTATTGCTTTGTGCAGACTTACCCCATTGAGTGTAAGTCGAGTACAGTACTCTACACTTTACTCTAGGGCACGGGCTAAGCAATTGGGCATACAAATCACAGTGCAGACCAGCTGGCGGTCTGCCAAACCTAGAATAATACATCCACCATCTGACCACGCAGTAATACTGTTACTTTGACTATGATTCTAATCGACAACGTTGTAACGTCTAAATACCTACTAATACTAATGAGTGCTTATTAGGTTAAGAACATATTAGTTAAGTAGAAGAAAAAGCTACTTTATGGTTACGTTCTATAGCTACGGCAGTTAGGGTAAAAGAAAGATTTTTGAGAAAGGCCTTTATTAGTACTGTATTAATTTCACAACGGCAGAAAAACAGAGAATACTTTTGGGTTTTGTCAGTCTTACAATGGTAATCTGGAAGTTAGCGACAGTATCGCTATTGAAAACTCCAAAGAATTTTTATTAAATCCTTCTTAAAGAAAAACGTCGAGATTGACTGTTAGAAGTCTTAAAGTTCGGCAAGTTGATAAACGGCTAAGCTGGTATTACTATAGGTGTTACTATTGCAAGAAAAACGACTAAGTCCCATGACCTATAACAAACAACCTTCGCCCTTTACTACTAATAATAACTTTCGACCTTATCTTTTACACCAAACTTTTGTCCTTACTTTGTTTTTTTTACTTCCCCTACGCCAATTTAATCGCCAAGATCGCTATCTTGAGCAAAAACACCAAAAATTGTTAAGTTGCGCCAAGAAAGCTACGTCGCGCGACCCAATACCAAGCCGCCAAGTTTCCACGCGACTTCACGTTAAAATACCAAGTCTCCACGTCCCAGATCACCAAATCCCTCGTCCACCAAGTCCTACACGTTTTATATAAGTCTAAACATCAATATGTCTACCATAAGCGTTTATTTCGAAGCCATCCCCAACCTGAAACGAAAAAAACAATTAAAGCTTTCGGAACTGCTTTTACTAAATTCTATAATGAAGACCTTTGGGCGTTGAATGTCGATAAAACATTAACGGAAAAACATTTTACCAACTTCGTCGGCTACTATATCATTAAGCATAGCAATACTAAAAACCTTAATTATGCTTTTGGTAACTTTTGTAACCTTTTTGGCGACTAGATTATTAATATGTGGATTTTAGTTTAAAAATAGGTTAAATTAAAGGTTGAAGCAAAACTTAAACGGTAAAGAGTTTATATACCATTACAGGTTATTATAAATCTGGCGCAAAAACCTTTCGATTTAACTCAACTTTAGGAACGCCTTTAAAAACCACACCCTAAAAAAGGGTATTAAAGAACTTTACCGCCCTTATATACGATTTAGGGGACCTTCCCTTTACTTTTAGCTAAGTTAAGCTTTTATAGATGCTGGCGATAAAGAACCTGTTAACTTGCTCAGCAGTTTAATACCTTTATACAATAGAGCGGAGTATGCTTTTAGCGGCGGTAAAGCACGTAAAGCAGCGGCCGCCCATGCGGCTAAAGATATTAATGCTAGCGCCTTACAACAGTCAATTAAGTAAGATCGTTAGGCTTTCCAAAATCTTCAAGTACCTATTTCCCTTTAGTAATTTCACTAACAAGCCTCTTAAAACCCTTTTCCATTTAGATTTACCTATAAGCGAGAGCTTATTACAGATTTTATTATAGAACTTGACCCCTCGGATCCAGCGACTAATAATTACCCTTAACACCGTGTCTTGAAAGCTCCAAGGCCTAAATTGCCAAGAAATACCATTTAAGGTTAGAACTACCATCGCGACTTTCCTCTAAGACCTATTAAAATGATTAACATTAATTACAAACTGTTTACGGACTTCGCTAATATCTGAAAAAACGTAGAAAAGTATGACGGAAAGCTTTATAACCTCCTTAACATTAAAATTATACCCTTTTTAAATATTTACAAATGGATAAAGGTCTCCTTTTTAGGTTTTTACTTATTATTTCCCAAAATCTTTACAAGGTACGTTAGGGAATATTACCTGATCTTTTTTACTAGAGTTACCATATTTTACGAAGTTTACAATAGTATAAAGGGCTACTTCGAATACAATGTATACTTTGTGTAATATTATATAAACTAGGCTACAACGCAGTGGATTATAATGATTGCGAAGAAAAAAAGGAGGAAACGATAATAGATATTCTTAATTAAATACTTGACAAGTTAATGTTATGCCAGAAAGCAATAGGAAAAGCCTACGTTGGTGAAGACACACTTCACGAGTAGGTATGGGCAGCAGTCACAGGCGTTAGCGAATTTGAATACACCCTACAACGCCTAAATACCGCCTGCGAAGGCTTTTTTAGCTAGTTACGTTCCTCGATTACCACCGTAATAACGCGTATACTAAATTCACTTAGTATGTAACCCTAAGTTGACAACTTCCTCAACGTGAATAAGGAAGATTTTGCCGTAGTTAATTACGTCAACCGCAAATACAGGCGCCTATAACGCATAAGGTTTGTCACACTAGCTTTAAACCGGAGGCAATAACTACGTTAGCGTTAATAAGGCTGAGATTTAGGCGAAACTATTAACCGTAAGCATTATCGTTGTAATAGTGGCAAGAAATGTTGGATTTGTGGTAAGTTTAGCTGTTAGTTAACTCGACACCCTCCCACTAAGTATAATAATAAAAAGGCAATATATTACGCCTAATACCCTATTGATTTTAAATAGGATTAATTAAATGAAATCGTAGACTTTAAGGGCAACGAGCTAATTATTAGCGCTAATAGCCTTAAGAAAATTAAGTGATACGAGGATATTATTTCTAACGCAGCTTAGTAACTAGCCGACTATATCTTCCTGTACCGTTTATGTGGTAAAAACTTCTACATTTGCTTTAACCAAGCTCTTAACCCTTTACATGCCTTTAATTTTTGTAATCATTATACTAACTATACGTTTTAAAGTATTATGTCAGATATAAGGGTAGTAAGGTATTTAATAGAAGTCTATTCACAATACGTAATATTACGAAAGGAAAGTATTACAGCTACTATAATTAGTTGTTACGATGCTAATAAGGCTAAAATTAGCTTTGGACTAGGCGAATAATTATTGTTAATAATGATAATGATAGTTCAAACTGTTGTAAGAGCAATTACAATTTACATTTTCAAGTCCTTTACTCTTTTTTTTCTTTACTTAAAGAATATAAAGACTTTTGAGGTTAACGTCGACGTTAATGCAGACGAACCGGTTAAAAAAAGTTAAAGGTTTTTATTCGCCTTTAATTAGGAGCACCTATGGTTTTATTTTTAAGGCCTGGAGATAGCAATGTTAAATTTAACGAAGCCGGAGATACGTTAACTTTATCAGCGTTTTAACTATTTAGCCGTTAATAAGTTATACAAAGTTTCAAAGTCTATAGGGTATAAAAATATAGAATACTTTACCCTAAAAGCTATTAAAAGACTTTGTTACTATGGTGAAACGTATACTCAAGTTCACCGGAAATTTAAATTTACATTAAAAAACGATAAAGATTTTGACTACGAGATTTTAGTTGATGTGTTTTACTTAAATAATAAACCTGTTTTTTACGTCGTTGATTTTGCAACCTTTTTTAACGAGGCTAAATTTCTAAAGTTCCTTTCGGAAAAGGATACATGAGAAACACTAAGGATGCTGTGAATTGACACGTACCTAAGCCCACTTAAAGTGGTCGTCTACAATACTAGTACTAACTTTTCCGCGATAAAGTTTTAAAAAGATACTGAAATAATAGGTATTTAGTGTAAATAGGTACCTATAAAAGCCTACTAGAGTATTAGAAAGGTGAAAAGGGTATACGCCTTATTTCGCCGAGAGTATAATATCTTTACGTTAGAAATTGAATGCTTTATGGATGTAGAAGCACGCCTATAAATGGTAGTAAAAGGCCTAAATGATACTGTAAGCCTTGACGGCTTAATGCCAACGCTCCTAGTCTTTGAAGCGTATTTACATTAAACAAGTAAATCTCCGCCTTCAGCAAGTACTTAAAAACGTATTACGACTTATAGAAAAGCTTTAAGGGAACTGCAAAGAGAATTGGCACGTCGTTAGATCAATAAGGCTCTTAACACCAGAAACGACTTTTAAATAATGGACGTACTTGTTCTGCCATTGTAAAATGAAGTCTTCATGTAACGGAAGCCGGGTAAATAAAAGGACCACTACAAAATATTAAGCATCGCGAACTTCGAGAAAAGTATTAAAATTGCTAACGGTTTTATATCCTTTAGAATTATCTAAGTTAAGCTTTACATCAGGGTAACTAACGACGAAAACCGTTAATTTAAATGACTAAGATAATACGAACTTTTTTACCCGTTATCGATAAGCCGATAAAACGTTGCCAGTGTAAACAACCTTTGAAAAAGGAAAACGTCAAAGAAAAGAAATACACATCGGACTATATCTAAAATACTACTTAGGTAAACAGGAAAAAAAAAAGGATAACGAAAACTTAACACCAAAGCTCCGAGCGTAAGAGATTATTGAGAGCTTCGGCAAATGCTTTTAAAAAATAGACAAAGTTGAAATTAACGGCCTATTGACTTAAAGGGTTGTATAATTCGTACCGAAGGCCGATTTCCACCTCCAAGACCTAAAAGTCACTATTTGCAAGTTAAAAATCATTTACAAGGTTAAGAGGAAGACTATGGGGCGGCCGTACGAAAAATTACACCTAATTGCTTAAGGATACGGTATTAAAAGTAAAGACTGGATCCTTACGCAGTCTCTAACGATTTAGAAGATTAGCCAGCGTTTGGTGGTCTCTTTGGAAGTAAGTTTGCTAGCTAAGACTAAAGGAACTAAGTGCCATCTACCCTTCAAGCACAGTAATGTGATGTATCAAGCCATTATACGGATTGGTTAAAGCAGGCGTCCATTGGTTCCTGACCTATCAGTTGCAATTTAAATTACGGCTGACGATGAAATCTTTAATTTACGACCCGTGCCTGCTAGTAATATAAGAGAAAGACTTCGGCGTAATAGGTATTAAAACTAAAGATAACCTATTCGTCGAAACGGCTGGCTTAATGGAATTGAAATAGGCGATTAATGACTTTAAGTTCAGGAATTATTAGTTAGTAACAACTTTGATAGAGAATAGTTAACTTTACATTAATAAATCGTTAATCCATATAATTAGTATTAATACCGACTTTAGATTTCACTAAAAGGGTTCGATTGTTGTTTTGGTTACAATTAATAAGATTAATGTGGCTAGGGCTTAATGGTACCTGAAATAATGTGTTCGAGGTAATTATATTATTACTTTATATCATCCGGAAGCCTTTTACAACCTATTTATCATGGCGTAAGCGTAAAATCCAACGGATAAGGACTTTGACCAGCCAAATAAAAGGCTTAAGTAGCAAATACGAAACTTAAGTCGAGGAATTAATATCATCCTAATCGATATTTCAAGAGCTAAGTTAATGATTTTTATAAACGAGTCCTTTAAAAATAATACAGACTTATCTTTAGAAATCGGATTTTTAATAACCCTCATTAATAAAGATAGATAAAAAACCAGTTTAGTATTTTCGGCAATCTTATTTACTAAACCTCCGTTAAGTGTAAAAGAATTATACGAAACGTATTAGCTTCGAAGGTTTACGGTATAATAACTGGCTTTAATGTAGGTATGATACTGTAGAAAATCCTTAACATTATTACCAGGCAGCTAAAGATTCCTCCTATTCCGGTAGTAATCTATATCGACTTAGGGAGCTTTTTCGAATGACTTTTAAAGCTCGGAACCATTAGCTCAAAACGCTTAATAATTAATGTAATGGTATTCAGCAAAGCCTATAAAATGGGAGAGATTAAAAAAACTCGATGGATCGATGACAAGACAATTCCGCAAATGGCATAACGAAAGCAACGCCAAATAAGGTCCTAAAAAGGTTTGTAAATAACAATAGACTAACCATACGTATCGAGGGTTACATTAATAAGTTGTTAGAAAAGCTTAAATCACGTAATGACGGATAGGAATGTATTGGCAGATTGGAAGACTGCCAAGAGATTAATAATAGTAATCTATTTAAGTGACACAGTTAAAGTAAAGTCTTGTAAAAGCTTGTAACAAAAGCACTTTTTGTAGGATTTAATAAACTCGGACTTCGGAGCGGCAGAGCAATTAAAGTTAAATAGGGTTAATTTGAATATAATTGGATACAATTCAAACAAAAGTCATCTGGAATTAACAAAGGTCTGGCCAGTTAACGAGGAGGAAATTTAGTGGTAACCGGAAAAGATTAGTAAACCACACTGGCGTACGCGCACAAACTAAAAAGCCGCCAGTATTAGAATAGTATTATATGCAGTATAGTAGGTCAACTTTACTTACAGTAAAGTTGACCGTACTATAAGTGTATTGCTTTGTGCGGACTTATCGCATTGAGTATAAGTCGAGTGCAGTACGCTATACTTTACTCTAGGGTACGGTTCAAGCAATTGGCCATACAAATTACTGGGCAGACCAGCTAGCGGTCTTCCAAACCTAAAACAATGCATCTACTATCTAACCACGAAATAATATTGTTACTTCAACCACGATTCGAATCGACAACGTTGCAACATCTAAAGCTCTACCAATATATGTACTCATTTCGTCTATAAATAAATATCGCATAAAAACCGCTTCTTTAGGTACCGTTTGGCGCGAAAATTTAAGCGCGCCGTGGCTGCCGCCGCTGTTAGCTGCGCTGCTACCACCACTACTAGTATTAGCCTTACCTTTTCGGGAAGCACCGCCTTTATCTCGGCCTTCCTCCTCGCCTCCTCCGCCACTGCTGCCATCATAGTTATTATCTCTTCTCCCCCTTTCCCCCTCTCCTCTTTTCTTTTTCATCCCTAAGGGGAGGAACAGGGGGCTTTTAAGGTTATAAACCTTATTCTTTCCCCATAGGTAAAAACCTCTTTACGAGAAAGGACCCCCCTCCCTTGCCACAAACGTAGTTTAATGAAGTTACAGCGTGGTTTGTATTATGTAACCTTATCGTATATTATAGTACATTAATATCTCCCTAAACAAAGCGGCCGAATAGAATCTCCTTGGCCGCCCCGGATTTCCTATAGTTAAAGTACGTCATGAAGCTTTCTAAACTCGTAAAGCGTTAAAACGTCGTATCCGGGTTCGTAGCCTCGAGCCGCTAATAAATAAGTTTTACGTGCTTTGTATCGCGTTCGCAGCCGCGGGCAAGTTTATTAGCGATTATTATGAAAATAAGGGTCATTCTACCTGTTAATAACGTTACGAACGGACTGATAACGGATACGCCTCCGTTTTGTGGGTTTTAATACTTTAGGCCAGAGCCGTCTAACGTACCCGTCAGCTTTATAGTAAAATAGATTGAAAAATTGTAATTTGTATCGTGAATATTATCTTTTTCTTTCCAAATAAATCGTTCGGAGCGCTTATGAAAATAACTATTATGATAGATAATTTAAATAAGCCGACTATTATTAGGGTCTTAGATCGTTGCAATGTTGTCGATTCGAATCGAGATCGAAGTAACAGTAGTATTGCATTCGTTATGTGGTAGATGTGTTGTTCTAGATTTGGCAGACCGCTAGTCGGTCTATACTGTAATTTGTATGACCAATTGTTTGGCTCGTGCCCCAGAGTGAAGTGCAGCATACTACACTCGATTTACACTCAATGAAATAAGTCCATACAAATAATACGCTTAACTTGTAATCAATAAAGTTAACTTTACTATAAATAAAGTTGACCTACTACATTACACTTAGTATTATTTTAATACTAGCAGATTTTTAGTTTATGCGTATACGTCAGTGTAGTTGACCAATCTTTTCCGGTTAACGTTAAATAACGACCTCATTAACTTATCAACCATTGTTAATTACAATTAACATCCCTACCAAATTACACCCAATTACATTTAAATTGACCCTGTTTGTCTTCAATTGCCCTACGATTTAGAATTCCTAGTTTATTAATTCCTATGAAAAGTTTATCCGCTATATGTCTTTAAAAACTTTCACTTTCTTTGTGTCAATTAAATAGATTTACATCGTTAATTTCTTAGCAGTTTTCTAGTTTACCAGTATATCTCCAGTTGCTGACACGTAACTTAAGCTTATCAAGCGATCTATTAACGTAGCTATTGATACATATAGTTAGCCTATTACTATATATAAACCTTTTCAAAGTCTTATTCGACGCCACCTTTGTTATAGTATTAGCTGTATTATCTTTGCCGTTATTTTATCGAAACTCCTTAATCTCCCTCCCCTTATATACTTTAGAAAGTGCAATTACGTCGATTATTAGGCGTTTTTCACTAGTAGTTCCAAACTTCAAAAGGCATTCGTATAGGCTTTTCGAATCGATACAAATTACCACCGGGATAAGAGAAATTTTCAACTTATTAGTAATAATGTTAAAGGTTTTTTCATAGTATTATGCTCAAGTTAAAACCTGCTATCATTCCATAAACCTCCGAGGCCAACACGTTTCGTATACTCCTCTTACACTTCATGGAGGTTTCATAAATTAGGCTGCCATTAATACTAAACTGGTTTTCCCGCTTATTTTTGTTAAGAAAGGTTATTGGTAAGCCGATTAATAAATATAATTCGGGGTTATTTGTAAAAGACCTATACATGAAAATGATTAACTGAACTTTCAATTAATCGATTAAAACCATATCAATCCCTTGGTTTAAATTTCGTATTTATTATTCGAGCCTTTTGTTTAATTGGTTAAAGTCTTTATCCTTTAGCTTTTATACTTATACTGTAATGAATAAGTCGTATAATACCTTCAGTTAGTATAGTATAATAATATAGTTACCCCGGATACGTTGTTCAAGGTACCGTTAGACTTAAACCGTATTAGGTTTGTTAATCGTAACCAAAACTTTACTCAAGTCCTTTTAACGAAAGCTTAAGCTATTATTAACACTAAAAATACGGATTAAAGATTCGTTAAAGTTAAGTTGATTACCCTTCATTAACGTTGTTATCGGCTTATAACTTCAAAACTTAAATTCTTCAATCGCTTGTTGTTCCGATACCACAAAGCTAGCGGTTTTTAAAAAAATATTGTTAGTTTATATACCTATTATTATATAGTTCTTCTTCTTCATTACTAATAAATACAGCTCGTATATTAAAAAGTTTATCGTTAGCCGTAATTTGAAGTATAACTAATAAGTTAAAAAATAATAAATATTTTCTTTAACTAATTTGTATAGTAGTTTAATACATTATATTACCGTCTTTAAAAGGTAAATGATGCGTAATTCCTATAATAACTTTAGTAGTACCATCCTCTATTAATCCGTTACTAATTATATATAGGTTTATGTTATATTACGTCTATTAAATGTAAACTTGCCTTTACTTTTAGTTAATAAACTTACTATCAAAACGAGTATTACACGCTAGCTAATTTTACAAATCGTAAACGATTACGTAAAGATTTAATCTTTACCTTCATTGCCGTATCTGTAGGAGATTAAACGTAACTTTTTGTACGTCCGCCTCGTAGTCTTACCCTTAACCTCGTAAATAATTCTCGACTTAAAAATCGTAACGTTTAGGTTTTAAAGGTTAAAATAGGTTTTCGATACGAATTATATAACCCTTCAAGTTAGTAGGCCGTTAATTTCGGCCTTATAGCTTTTGTTAAAAGGGTTTCTAAAAATCTTGATAATCTCTTATACTCGGAGCTTAAATGCCAAATCTTCGTTATCCTTCTCTTTTCTGCTTACCTAAATAGTATTATAAATGCGACCCGGTATATATTCCTCCTCCTCAATGTTCCTCTTTTTCGGAGATCGTTCGTAGCAGTAGAATTTTGTCGGCTTATCGATAATGGGTAAAATAGGCTTGCATTAACTCAGTCGTTAAATTTAAGAGTTTCTATCGTTAATAACCTTAATTTAAGGCTAAACCTCAGTAATTCGAAACGATACAAAACTGTCAACAGTTTTAATAACCACTTCGGAATTCGCGATACTTAAAATTTTATACGTGCCCTTCAATTTGCCCAGCTTCTACTATACAAAAAATTTACTTTGTAATGATAAAACAAGGACGTCGATTATTATAAGGCCGTTTTTGATATTAAAGGTATAATTAACTTGGCGGAATGCCGATTCCTTTTGCAGTTCCCTTAAAGATTTAACGTAGGTCATAACATGTTTTTAAGTACTTACTGATAATGGAAATTCACTCGTTAAATATGGGTATGCTTTGAAAACCAAAAAAAGTTAACACTAGGCTATTACGGCCTAAAATATCGTTGAGGCCTTTTATTGTTATCGAAAAGCGTGTTTCTGGATCCTTAAAACTTTTAATTTTTAAATTAAGGATATTATACATTCGGCGAAATAATACATATGCCCTTTTAACCTTTTTAATACTCCAATAGGCTTTTATAAATACCTATTTACATTAAATACCAATTATTTTAACATCCTTTCAAAACTTCGCCCCCGTAAATTTAATGTTGGTATCATAAATAACGACTTTAATTAGGCCTAGATACGTGTTAATCTATAGCAATTTTAACGTTTCCCACGTCTTATTTACGGAAAGAAACTTGAAAAACTTCGCCTGATAAAAGAAATTTATAAAATTAACGACGTAAAAAATAAACTTATTATCCAAGTAAAACATATTAATGAAAATATTGTAGTTAAAGTCCTTATCATCTTTTAATATAAACTTAATTTTCAGTGGGACTTAGATATACGTTTAGCAATGCTAATAAAGTTTTTAGATAACTTTTAAGGCGAATTACTCTACATTTTTATTTCTTGCGAACTTTAGGACTTTATAAAGTTTATCAACGGCTAGGTAATTAAATCGCCGGTATAATTAACGTATTTCTTATTTCGTTAGGTTTAACATTACTATTTTCGGGCCTTAAAAATAAAAATTCCAATACCCCTATTTAAAGGCAAGGGGAAACCTTCAGCCGTTTATAACCAATGAGTTTACATTGATATCGACGTTAACGCCGAAAATCTTTATATACTTTAAATAAAGAAAAAAAAAAGAAGTGGTCTCAAGGATATAGAACGTAATTGATTCTATAATAATGTAAACTACTGTTATCACTAATAACGATAATTATTCACCTAATTTAAAGCCGACTTTAGCCCTGTTAATATCGTAACAATTAATTGTAATAGTTGTAATACTATTACTTTATAATGCTATATATTACTAATATCCTTATATCAAATACTTTACTACCTATATATTTGAAATAATAACTTAAAACGTATAATCCGCGTAAAAATCGCAAAAGTTAAAGGTATATAAGGGGTTAGAGGTTTAATTAAGGCAAAGGTAAGAGTTTTCACCACCTAAACGGTATAGGAAAACATAGTCAACTAATTACTAGGTCGTAGTAGGAATAGTGTTTTCATGCTATTTGATTTACTTAGGGGAATTGTCGCTGTAAATTGGCTCATCGCCCTTGAAATATGCAATTTAATTTAAATAATCCTATTTAGAAGTAGTAAAGTATTAGATATAATACATTAACTTTTTATTATTTCTTTTGGAGGGGGGTTTCGAGTTAACTAATAGTTAGACTCATTATAAATTTTACATTTTTTTATCATTGTTACAATGATAATGCTTACGATCAACAGGTTCGCCTAAATTTTGGCCTAATTAACGCTAAAGTCGTTACCATCCCCAGTTTATAGCCGATTAACCTGACCTTAGGCGTTAAAGACACCCGTAACTATACTTACGATTTATGTAAATAACTACCATAAGGTCTTCTTTATTTACATCAGAGAAGTTGCTGGCTTAAAGGTATATACTAAACGAATTTGGTATACGCGTTATTATAGTGGAAAACGAGGAATGTAACTAGCTAAAAAAGCCTTCGTAAGTAACATTTAGATATTATAAGGCGTATTTAAACTCGTTGATGCGTGTAACTGTTACCCGCACCTACTTATAAAGTGTGGCGTCGTCAACATAGACTTTTCTCATTACTTATTAGTAAAATATTAACTTGTTAAACATCTAGTTTAATATATCCATTGGTATTTCCTCGTTTTTTTCTTTATTATTATCATAGTTTACCGCGTAATAACCCAGTTTATATAAGGTTAGGTAAATATTATATTCGAAGTGAATTTTTATATTATCGTAAATTTCACGAAACGTTGTTACTTAAGTTAAGAAGGTTAGGTAATAGTCCCTGACGTACTCTATAAAGATTTCGGGAAACAGTAAGTAAAAACTTAAAAGGGAAACTTCTGTTTACTTACAAATATTTAAAAAGTCCATTATTTTCGTGTCGAAAAGGTTATAAAGCTTCTAGTTACACTTTTTCATATCGTCTTAAATCTTAACGAAGTTCGTGAGGAGGTTATAGTTAATATTAACCATCTTGATAGGTTTTGGAGGTAGGTCGCGATAGTTATCCATATTTTCTTTAGTGTTTCCTGGTAATTTAAGTTTTAAAGTTTCTGAGGTATGGTATTGGGGGTAATTACTAGTCGTCCAACCTGAGGGCTAAAGTCCTATAATAAGATTTATAATAAGATTTCGTGTATAAGAAAAACTACTATGAAGAGGTTTTTAAAGAATCTATCGATTAAAATACTAAAGGGCGATAAGTACTTAAATTATTTCAAAGTCTTAAAGATCTTATTAAATTAACTGGTAAAAGGCACTAATGTTAATATCTTTTGCTACGTTGGCAGCTGTTACTTCGCGCGCTCTACCTCCGCCAGGGGTATACTTCGTTCTATTATGTCAAAGTGATAAATTACCGAACAGGTTAATAGGTTTCTTATCGCCAGCGCAAAAAAAGGCTTAACTTAGCTAAAGATAAAGGGGAGGTTTCCTAAATTATATATAAAAATGTTCAAGTTTTTTAACACCCTTTTCTTTAAGCTGTAGGTTTTAAAGATATTTTGTAAGTTGATTCAGGTCGAAAAAGACCTATACTAACCTTCTAGCGCCTTATATTTAAACGTATATCATTTGTTTCTTTAATTCGGACCTAAATATCGACTCAATCCCTTTCTAAATTGCTTTTTACATATTAATCATTTAATCGTCGAAAAAGTCGCAATATTTGTATAAATCACGGTTAAGATAGTAGCTGTTATTATGTATAACAATAAATTATTTTGTGTATATTACTATATACCCTCATAGATAGTATACATAGGCCTAATAGCAGAGCACTGTATTGTAGGATGCACTCCTACAAAGTGTACGATAACATGTCACACTGTAGGCTGAACTCTTGTAAGAGACAAAGTGCATCATGCATGGAGCGGTCTGGAATGAGTATTCCAGAGCATATAGCAAAAGGGCTACTGCCCGGATAGGAGGTATATAACCTCCCATCCGTAGCGTACCCTCTCTGAAATACTCCTTCTATAATCATCTTTTTATTACTATAATATAAATCTAACAATTAGTCTTCTACTTACCTTTTCACGTAAATAAGTATTTAGATCCTACCGACATATTTAATGAAATCAGTTAGGTCTTTTTCCGTTAAGTTTTCGTCGATATTTTAAACTTGATGGTCTTTATCATAATACTTAGTAAATGTAATTTCGAGGGTTTTGATTACTTTTATCCTAACGAGGTCGATAATAGCCCTCAATTAAACATTAGTGGTAGATATCTTAAGGTTTTAGCTTATATATGACTTAGGGCATATAAGGCGAAAAACTTGGTATTTTGACGTAAAGTTGCGTATAAAGTTGGCGACTTAGCGTTAGGTCGGGCAATGTAGCTTTCTCAACGCGACTTAACGATTCTTATTATTTTCGGTTGGAATAATGATCTTAGTGATTAATTTGGTGTAGGGGAAGTGAAAAAAGTAAAGTAGGGAAAATGTTTAATGTAAATGATAAAGTCTAAGGTTATTTATTGTGGTTATTTAGCTTTATGACTTAGTTTTCTTTATCATATTAGCACCTGTAATAATATTAACTTAACCGGTTGTTAACTTACCAAACTTTAAAACTTCTAACAGTTGATCTCAACGTCTTTAAAAAGGATTTGTAAAGATTTCTTGGTGTTTTTAGTAACGATACTATCACTTACTTTCAAATTACCGTTGTAAACTGACATAATCCAAAAATATTCTCTATTTTCCTGCCGTTGTAGACTAGTACAGTAATAATAAAGGCTTTTCACAAAAATATTTCCTTTACCTTAACCGCTGTTGTAACCGTAAAACGTAACCGGAAAGTAGCTTCTTCTTCCACTTAGCCAATCTGTACTTAACCTAATAAGCAATAATCAGTATTAGTAAAGCCTTAGATCGTTGCAACGTTATCGATTCGAATCGTGGTCGAAGTAATAATAGTATTACATTGATTAAGTGGTGGATGTATTGTTCTAGGTTTGGCAGACCACTAGCCGGTCTGCACTGTGATTTGTATGACCAAATGCTTAGCCCGTGCCCTAGAGTTAAGTACAGCGTACTTCACTCAACTTACACCCAATTCAGTAAGTCCACACAAACAATACGCTCAACTTGCAGTCAGTATATTCAACTTTACTATAAGTAAAGTTGACCTACTTCACTGCACGTAGTACTATTCCAACACCGACATTAATTATTAATAAACGTTAAGCGGCGAATTAAGGAGTGGGTAACCATTATCGTTGTTTAAAAGCGGAGCCTACGTACGTATTATGCAGGCGAATTTGACGACGTTATCAGGCATCGCCACGAGGAAGATAAAGACCTCCCCGCGCCTTTGCCCAAGGGAATACGACATAAGGCGCGGAGACACCTCCTTGGTAGCGCCGATTGTGGCATCAATAGCGGTAATAGCGGTAGCACTAACATAAAGGAGGAGGGCGGTGGAGAGGATGAAGGGGACGTGACGGCGTTGTTCTCTACCTCTCTTTTTAGCAGTAAATAGATGCCCCTTTTGAACGGGCCAACACGCCCAGCTATAATGTCATACGTTATACAATAATAATAGCTTTTGAAAAATAATAATAATTATAATGTGAGTTATAAACCGTAAAAAAAGGTAAAGTATAAAAAACTAATATGGTTAAAGTTTATGAAATAAAGAGTGATAGTATGTTAGGAATGATACTAAATAGAAAATCTAAATAAAAGAAAATACAAAAAGTGGCGCGAATAGCGGGTTTCGGGTCGTTCGAAAATGTTAAAAGCTGTTATAATAGTATTATATGCATTGCAGTAGTTCAACTTTATTTACAGTAAAGTTGACTATACTGGACTGAGAAATTAGTGTATTGCTTTGTGGAGACCTACCGCATTAGGTGTAAGTCGAGTGCAGTACGCTGCACTTGACTCTAGGGCACGGGCCAAGCAATTGACCATACAAATTACAGTGCAGACCGGCTAGCGGTCTGCCAAACCTAGAGCAATACATCTACTATCTAATCACGCAATAATACTGTTACTTCGAAAACCAATCGAATCAATAACGTTATAACGTCTAAAGCTCTACCAACACTAATTAGTGCTTATTAGGTTAAGCATAGATTTGCTAAGTAGAAGAAGAAGCTACTTTTCGGTTGTTACACTTTAATTTAACATTAGGGTAGAGGAAAGAGTTTTGGGAAAGGCCTCTACTGCTGTATCTGTTTTTACGATAGTAAGTAGAGAAAACTTTTACGCTGCGTTTGTTTTCACAGTAGCTTAAAGGTAGCGAAGGTATTGTTACTGAAAACACCAAAAAATCTTTATTAACCTTTTTTAAAGACATTGAAATTGACTGTCAAAAGTCTTGAAGTTAGGAAAGTTTGAAAAAGGCTAAGTTAGTACTAATACGGGTGTTATTACTATAAAAAAGACTAAGCTCCCACGCTAAACAACCCCTAACTTCGCTTTTTACTAATAATAAACAACTTTCGACCTTATCTTCTCTACCAAACCTTTACCTATACTTAGTTTTTTTCACTTTCCTTACATCAAGTTAATCGTTAAGCATGCTACTTTAAGCAAGAATACCACGAAAAATCGCCAAGTCGCGTTGAGAAAGCTACGTTGCGCGACCTTATGATAAGTTACCAAGTCACCGAGTTTCTACGCAACTTTACACCCAAACACCAAGTTCCTACGCCCAAAATTACTAAGTCCCTTACCCTACACGTTTTACACTTTTTAATAAGCCAAACTGTTAAAGACGGCCTTGAGGTATGAATATAGTGAGAAAATTAAAGCCTTCGAATTAATTTTCGTTAAGTATTACAATTATAACCTTTAAGAACAGGATATTGATAAGTAATTAACCGAAAAATACCTAGCTAATTTCGTTGGATACTATATCATTAAGCAATGTGATATTAACAACCCTAATTACGCTTTTAAAAACTTTCGTAATATCTTTAACCATTGGATCATTGCTATGTTTATTTCACTTTAAAAGTGTTTAAAACAAAATAGGCAAGGAGTTTATATACCATTACAAGGCAATATAAGGTTATTACAAGAACTCTTCGACCTAACCCAACTTTAAAACCGCTTTCGAGACCCATATCCAAAGGAAAAGGATATTAAAGAACTTTATCGCTCTTATACGCGATTCATGGGACTTCCCCTTTAGCACCCTTAATTAAGTAAATCTTTTTACGCGTTGGCGATAAGGAACCTATTAACTTATTCAGCAGTTTAGTTCCCTATATGACAACGTAAAGTACGCCTTTACCGGAGGTAGAGCATGAGAAGCAACGGCTACCAACGCGGCCAGAGGTATTGACGTCGGTGTTTTATACCAGTCAATTAAGCAAAATCGTTAGGCCTCTCAAAACCTTCAAATAACTATCGCTCTTTAGTAATTTAACCGCCCAGCTCCTTAAAAAACTTTCCCCTTTAGATTTGCCTACGCGCGAAAGCCCACTATAGATCCTACTATAGGAATTTACTCATTATGTTAAGCGACTGGTATTCATCCTTAACACCGTGTTTTAAAATCTTTAAGGTTTAAATTGTCAGGAAATACTACTTAAAACTGGGATAACTATCGCAACCTTTCTCTAAGACTTGTTAAAATAGTTAATATTAACTAAAAGCTGTTTACAAACTTCGCCAAAATTTGAAACGACGTAAAAAAGTATAATGGGAAGCCCTATAAGCTTCTTGACTTTAAGATAATACCTTTTTTAAATATCTGCAAATGAATAAAAGTTTTAACTTTAGGTTTTTACTTACTATTCCCCGGAATCTTTTTAGAGTACGCCAGAGACTATTACCTAACTTTCCTTACAAAATCTACCATGTTTTGCGAGATTTACTATAACATAAAAGACTACTTCGAATACGACGTCCATCTTATGTAATACTATATAAACTGAGCTACTATGAGGTGGATTACAATAATAGCGAAGAAAGAAAAAGGAGGAAATACCAATAAACGTTTTTAATTAGATTTTTAATAAGTTAATTCTATGTCAAAAAGTAATAGGGAAAGCCTACGCTAGCGAAACCATATTTCGCAAGCAGGTACAAGCAATAATCACGGGCGTCTACAAGTTCTAATACGCTTTACAACGCCCAGATACCACCTAAGAAGGCTTCTTTAACCAGTTGCGTTCCTCGCTTACCACCGTAATAAAGCGTACACTAAATTCGCTTAGTATATACTTCCAAGCCGACAACTTTATTAACGTGGATAAAGAAAACCTTATGGTGGTTAATTACGTCGACCGAAAATACAGGTGCCTACAACGCCTAATGTTTGGTTTACCAGCTATAAAATGGAGGTAACAGCTACGTTAACATAAATAAGGCTAAACTTTAGGCGGACTTGTTAACCACTAGTATTATCGTCGTAATAGTGGTAAGAAATGTTAGATTTATAGGAAGTTCAACTGTTGGTCAATTCGGCACCCCTTTAACGAACATAATAATAAAAAGGTAATATATTACGCTAAATACCCAATTTCTTTTAAATAGGATTACTTAGATCAAATCGCAGATTTTGAGGGCGATGAGCTAATTAATGGCGTTAATATCTTTAAGCAGATTAAGCCGCACAAAGATACTACTTCTGGTACGGTCTAGTAATTAGCCGACTATACCTTTCTATATCGTTTGGATAGTAAAAACTTTTACCTTTACCTTAACCAAGCTCTTAATCCCTTGCATACCTTTAACCTTTGCGATCGTTATGCGGACTACACGTTTTAAGGTATTATGTCAGATACAGAGGCAATAAGGTACTTAATAGGAGGCTATTCGCAGTATATGGTACCGAAGAAAGAAAGTACTATAGCTACTGAAATTAATCGTCATGATATTGGTAAAGCTAAAATCAGCTTTGGCCCAAGCGAATAATTATCGTTATTAGAAATAACGGTAATTTAAACTGTTATAGGAGAAATTACGTTTTACATTCTGAAGTCGCTTACCTCTTTTTTACTTTACTTAAAATATATAAAAACCCTTAGCATTAACGTTGACATTAACGTAGAAGAATTAGTTAAAAACGGTTAAAGGTTTTTACTTGCCTTTAAATAGAGGCACTTATGGTTTTATCTTTAAGGCCTGAAAATAGTGGTATTAAACTTGACAAAACCGGAGATACGTTAATTATACCGTCTCTTTGACTATTTAGGCGTTAAAAGGCTATATAAAGTCTTGAAGTCTGTAGGATATGAAGTTGTAAAATACTTTATCCTCAAAGTTATTAAAATACTTAACCACTATTACCAAACGTATACCTAACCCCCAAGGAGATTTAAATTTACACTTAAAAACGATAAGGATTTTAACTATGAGATTTTCGTTGATATATTTCACTTAGATAATAAGCCTATCCCTCATATCTTTAATTCCATAACTTCTTTTCACTGGGTTAAGTCTTTAAAGTTTCTTTTGGCAAAGGATACGTGGAAAACGTTAAGGATGCTGTAGATTAATATGTACTAAGGCCTACCTAATATCTTCGTCTACGATATCGGTACTAACTTTTCTGCGGTAAAGTTTTAAAAATATATTAAGATAATAGGTATCTAGTGTAAATAGGTACCTATAAAATCCCATTAAATCATTGGAAAAGTTGAAAAGAGGCAGGCTTTACTTCGCCGAAAATATAATGTACTTTAGAAATTAAAATCATTACGGATCCGGAGGCGCGTTTATAAATGATAGTAAAAGGCCTAAACGATATTGTGGGCCTTAACGGTTTAGTACCAACGATTTTAGTCTTTAGAGTATACCTACGTCTGACAAGTAAATCTTTTCTCTTGGCAAGTACTTAAAAACAAGTTGTGGCCTATAGTAAAACTTTAAGGGAACTGCGAAGAAAATCGGCACGTCGTTATATTAATAACACCCTTAATATTAGGAACGGCCCTTTAATAATGGATGTACTTGCTTTGTCGTTGTAAATTAAAGTCTTCATGTGGAAGGAGTCGGATAAAAAAAAGGGCACGTATAAAATATTAAGTATTGCGAACTCTGAAGTAATTATTAGGACTATTAATAGCTTGATACCTTTTCTAATTATTTAGGTTAAGCCTTATATTAGGCATATTAACGATGGATACCCTTAAGTTGAGTAATAGAGCTAATGCGAACTTCTTTTACCTATTATCGACAAGTTAATAAAACTACGCTGGCGTGAACGACCTTCGAAGAAGAAGAACGTTAAAAAGGAGAAATATATACCGGGCCGTATTAACAACACTACTTAGGTAAGTAAAAAAGAAAAGTATAACAGAAACTTGGTATTGAAGCTTCGAACGTAAGGGATTTTAAAACCTCTGGAAACACCTTTAAGGAAAACGACAAAGTCGAGATTAACGGTTTAATAACTCGAAAGATTATATAATTGTACCGAAAACTGATTTCAACCTTTAAAAACTAAACGTTAAGATCTTTAAATCAAGGATTATTTACAAATTTAAAGGCAAAATTACAGGGCGGGCGTATAAAAAATCACGTTTGATCGTTTAACGATACGTTTATAAAGGTAAAGACTGGATCCTTATATAATTTTTAACGATTTAGAAGATTAGCTAGCGCTTAGTAATTGTTTTAGTAGTAAGTTTGTTAACCAAAATTAAAGATAAGTTTACGCTTAATAGCCGCGATATAACGTAAACCTATATATAAGTAACAACGGATTTATAGCAGATAGTACTGTTAAAATTGCCACAGGAACTCCGTGCTATCTACCTACCAGATACGGTAATACGTTACATTGAACCATTATACGGATTAGCTAAAGCAGGCGTTTATTAGTTCCTAACTTACTAATCGCACTTTAAATCACGGTTAGCGATAAAATCTTCAATATATGATCCGTATTTATCAGTAACGTAAAAAAAGATTTTTATGGAATGAGTATATAAACTGATGATATCCTATTCGTCGGAATGGATGGCTTTAAAGTATTGGAATAGCAAGCGATTAAAGACTCCAAATTCTAGAATTACAAGCCGATAATAACGTTAACAGAAGACAGCCAACTTAATTTTAATAGATCGATAATCCGTATACCTAGTGTTAATACCGGCCTTAGATTTTTCTAAAAAATCTAAAGCGTTATTTTACCGTAATTAACAAGACTAACGAAGTTAGGGCTTAACGGTACTTAGAATAGCGTATTCGAGGCAATTATATTACTACTTCATGTTAACTAAAGGCCTTTTACGATCTATTTATTGACGCATAAACATAAAAGCCAAAGGATAATGATTTTGACCGGCTGAATAAGAGGCTCGAATAGTAAATACGGAACTTGAACCGCGGGATTAATATAGTCTTAATCGACCTATTAAGAGCCAAGTTCATAATATTTACGATCGGGTCCTTTTTAAATAACATCGATGTTAGTAGGCCTTTATCGTTGCAATGTAGTCGATTCGAATCACTGTAGTCGAAGTAACTGGTGCTGCGTTGATATTGTTGATTGATGTGTGAGTTCTAAGTTTGGCAGATCGCTAGCCGGTCTGCACACTAATTTGTATAGCCAAACGCTTTGGCCTGTGCCCCACATTGAATTGAGCACCTACTGCACTAAACTTGTAGTGCAGTTTATTCAAATCCCACAAACTGCAGTTAAATTTGCAGTCAGTACAATCAACTTTACTGTAAGTAAAGTTGACTTGGCTGTACTTCATTTGACTACTATTATAACACTGGCGGCTTTTTGTTTTGTGCCTGTACGCTAGCGTTGACTGCCATCAATTGGGGGCAACCTCTGAAATCCCTCCTCAATCCGTAAGCCAACAACAAGCCAGACCCCTATTAATTCCGATCAATTTGTAATGAAATTAACATCAATTACTTCCCTTCGTGCCCTTTTTTCTCCACCCCTCCAAGGCCTCCATTCCTAAAATCCCGTTCACAGATCTTTCGTCATATATCTGCGTAAATTAGGTACGGCACCACTTGCGTACCTTTTACCGGTAGTTTAAACTACTGTCTTTTCCACCTTTACTATCGTTACCATTGCCCTGATAGTCTTCCAGTTTGTCAGGGCAACTCTATTCCTTTAAGTTATATGCCGGGTAGTTTACGTATCCTTTAATTTGTATAATTAGCATATTGCTGTTCACAAACATTTGAAGGTCGCCGTTCGGGGTGGTCTTGGTTATAATATAGGTAAGGTTATCTTTACCATTGATTTACAGGAACTTATCGATTTCCCGGGCTTTGTATGCCTTCCTTAACACTATTACATCTATTATAAGGCGTTTTTGATTAGTCATGCCTAGTTTTAATAGGTATTCATAAAGGCTTTGGGAGTCGGTATACACTATTATAGATATTAGTATTAGTCCTAGTTATTTAGTAATAATCCTTAATATACCGTCGGTTACCATATCGATATCAAAGCTTGCCATTATATTATAAACTTTTTAAATTAGTATATTCCGGGTTACGCGTTTGTACTCGATAGATGTCTAATATATAAGGTTTCCGGTGATCGTGAATTGCCCTTTCGGCTTATCTTCATTGACGAACATTGTTAGGAAGCCAATTTTCGATATAAGGTTAGTATTATTTAGAAAATAACTCGTTCGCAAAGATTATAAGCTTTTCGTTCATTAGATTTACAGAAACTATGTTAATTATTTTTTCCATATGGTCTATTTTCTATTGAATCCGCTTATTCAACTCGTTAATGGTTTCATTTGCGGGTTTTATACCTTTGTTATAATGGAAAGATCGTATGATGCCTCCGGTTGGCATAGCGTGATGATGTATGCCGTACGAGCCTTTTGCTCCAAATATCTTTGTAATTTTGCCTTATCGGTCTTGTTAATAATCGTCAAGCTTGTAGATTTCCCTTTTTAACGTAAGTTAATGTAAGTGCCGTTTTCAGCCTTAACACTGTAAATGCGGATTAACGATTTATTAAAGTTAAGTTGTATGCCTTTAGCCAACGTTTTAACTGGCTTATACTTTTCAAGGCCTGACTTTTCGATGACACACTACTTAGCTGCTATATACCCAGTATTGTCGAGGAAAAGGGTATCGCTAGTTTATATACTTACGATGCTAAAGTATTTACCATTTTTAATTAATAGTCATGGGTTAAAGGTTAAAGTCTTTATACCAAGCCTATTTTTAAAGTGAATTTGGTACGTCTGGAACCAGTGGACGCTTGCCTCGGCTAGTCCGTACAAAGGCTTAATATAGCGTATTACCGTGTCGGCCGGAAACTTTTTCCTTCGTTTTTTTGGCAACTCCAACAATATAATCCGTTGAAGATCGGTGATCGACTGCGTGTATGCTTGCGTAATATCCCAGCTATTAAGTGTTAACCGGCGTTTTACGTTAGCAGTCAAACTGGTAGCAATAGCAATAATTAAACGTTGGCTGATTTTCTGGATTATAAGCTATTAAGTAAAGATACAATCCTTACTTTTGTTACCGGATACTTAATCAATTAGCTGTGACTTTGTGTACAGCCGGTTCATGATTGTAACTTTAACTTCGTAAATGATCCTTAACTTAAAGATAGTAACGTCTTAGCCTTTAAATTATAATACCGGTATTAATTGTATAACCTCCCATAATAAATGGCCAATAATTTCCATTTAATCACATTTCTTAAAAGGTTCATCTGGTGTATTAATGATGCTTTTGGAACGCAAGTTAAGGGTAAGTTCTCCATCAGACTTTTTATTTTAAAAAACCTACACTGTTATATATGCCCTGCCGAGCCTATAGTACCTATTTACATCCTCTCTTTTCATTTGTATCCTCCTCTTAGGTAGTCGTTTATGTTGCCGACATTTTTCAGCTTGTTAATAATTGGCTTGGAAGGGTTGTTTTAACTAATTCGTTCGGCTCGAAAGTTATCGACGTTAGGATTTTTATTAAACTTGGTGTACTTGAGGGGTCTTTGATACAGCTTAACCTATATAGCTTAGAAATTTGCAGAGCCGTTAATAGTTTCTATTAACACGTTTAAGTTAGTAATATTGAAGATCTTATACGGTTCATTTCATTTTTTTGACTCTCGCTACGTAAGAACTTCACTTTAAATGGAATGTGAAAGTAAGTTTGTTATTAAAGGTCCATTTATAGTGTTAAAGGCATTATTAACCTAACGGCGTGCCGATTCGTTACTTAATTCTTTTAAGGCTTTGTCATATGTTGTGACATAATTTTAAGTACTTAATGAGGGTGGCGACTTAGTTATTATACGTATGTAAGCCCCAAATACCAATAAAGTTAGTATAAGTTCCTTAGGGCTAATAGTATCGTTAACACTTTTTACCGTTATTTAAAGCCGTGTCTTTTAACTAGTAAAGCTTTCGATTTCTAATATAAGAATATAGTGAACCCTTTGTAAAAGGGTATGTTTCTTTCGACTTTGCTAATACCTTATTAAACTTTAATGGAAACCTATTGATATTAAATTCCCATCAATTTTAAATTAACTTAAAACTTTATAGTAGAAAGATTGGTATTGGTATCGTAAACTAATACGTTTGGTGGGTTAAATTACGTATTAATTTACAAAACACGTAGTGTTTCTTATATTTTCTTCGCCATAATGGTTTTCAGGAACTTGGTGTCATAAAAAGCCGTGGCGGAGTTTACGACATGTAGTACTAGCTTACCGTTTAGGTAAAATATATTTATGAATACTTCTGAGTTAAAGTTTTGGTTTTTTTAACGTGAACTTAAACTTTAAGGGGGCTTAGGAGTATATTTGGCAGTGGTGATAAAGGTGTTGAACTGCTTTTGGTGCTAGAAAATTCATATTTTCGTAGCTAGTTGCCTTTAAACCCTTATAAAACCTATTAGTTACCGGGTGGTCAAACCTACTATGTAATTAACGAAGTTCCGCCTCTATTAGATTTGATACTACTATATTTGGCCTTGAAATATAAACCCAAAAATACCCTCACTTAAGGCTTAATGAAAACCTTTTGACGGCTTTAACTTGTATTATTTCTTTAATTCAAATATTAACGTTAACGCCAAGGGTTTTAATGTTTTTGGGGCAAAAAATAAAGGGGGTAGGGGATTTTAAAATGTGAAAAAATAGGGTTAATAATAATCTTAACCGTTATCGATCCCAGTAAAGATGACTTTTTTAGTGTTAAAACCAACTTTAGCCTTGTTAGTATCTACGTAGTTAAGTTTATTAGCGGTGTTAGTATCCTTTCGTAACGCGATATGTTACGAATAACCCTTTATTAAGTATTTTGTTACCCTAGTATCCGGTATAATCCCCTAAAATACTTGCTTCGCGTAATGGTTTCGGATAGTGAAAAGGTGTGTAAGGCTAATGTATTTATTGTTATACCGGCGGTAGGGGTTTTTACCTGTAAAAAGATACAAAAAGGTGTGGTCTACTAGTTATTATGTCGCTTTTAGGCCAGTACCATTATTTTCGTGTTAGCCAATAACCTTTAGCTTACTTTTATCCTTTTCATTTTTACTTCCTTTAAATTGTATAACCCGCTCGATGTAATCCCATATAAAGGCAAAGGGGTATAGCGTATAGTATATCACCTATTTTACGTTACGTTCAGTAGTAGTGTGATGTGTTAACCAATAGCCTTGTTTGCCGTGAATTGAACATTTTTTGGCGTTTAATATAAAATTGGTTAGCTGACTGAAAGACCTTAAGGAAAAGGAATACCTTTTTCCGTAGCTAAAGGTTAGAACTTTTCGTTAACTGTATTAGCCGTGCCTTCTGTATCGTCGATTAATATAGTACGAATTAAGGTCGTTTTTTTTCGTTATTAAATTCCGGAGCTTAAAGGTATATACTAGTCGAGCCGAAGAATCGAGCAGTTACAGTCGCCAGTGAGGAATACAGTTGGATAAAAAACTTTTTATATATAGCGTTAGGGTATTAGAGAGCGTATTCAAACTTTTAGTGACGAGTAACTGTTTGTTAAACCTGTTAGCGTAAGGTGTTTTCACCAGCTTTTACGTTTCCTATTACTTATTAGTAAAGCATTAGCCTAGTAAACATTTAATTGAGGAGTTTTATTTTACTTTTCGACTCTTTCTTGTTATCTAAAATATATGACTACATAATGATGTTTTAATCGATGTGATATTGAGTAAGATTGATATAGTATTCGAAGTAGCCCTTGATGCCATACCAAATTTCGCAGAAAGAGGATTAATTCGTTAGGTACCAGAGGTGACAATCCTCGGCTTAGCCGGTGAGGATACTAGGAAACAGCGAGTAAAACCTGGTAATTTAACTTCTATTTGGTGGCAAATGTTGAAAAATATGCGTAATTTAACGTCGAAAAGATTTAATAGCTTACTATTATACTTCTCCTTTTCTCTTTAGATCTTAACGAATATGGTTATTATCGTATAGTTCGTATCCTTCATAAGGATGCGTCGAGAGGAAAGGATAATGTACTGGTCATAAGGACCTTCCTCACCTGGTTAGGGAAAATATTAAGGCTGTTGCTAGTGCTAGTGGGAAGGATAATTTCCTTTGACTAAATTTAGCGGGAAAAAGCCAGAGGTCGTGCCTACAATAGGCTCGTGTGTAAAACCGGTTTTTTCTTGATTTAGCTGCTAAAACTAGACGTATTAAAAAGTTTGGGGGAAGAGGACCTAAGGGTTTCCGTCGCAGGGAGGTTAGCGATAATCTTTTTGGTATTAAGGGGTTCAGCGAGGTTCCTATTTAATTGATTGGTATAAAGCGTCAATATTAATACCTCTTACTGCGTTAATAGCTTTTGATTTACATATTTGGCCGCCGCTAAGGGCGTATTCCGCGTTGTTACATAGGGGTGCTAGACTGTCGAGCAGTTTAACAGGTTCCTTATCACCAGTACGTAAAGATGTCTAATTTAACTAAGAGTGAATGGAAGGTCCCCTAGAGCGTATATGTAGATATTAAGGTTCCTTAATACCTTTTCCTTTGGACCGTAGGTTTTAGGGACATTTCTTAAGCTGAGCTAACTCGAAAAGTGTTTCCGCTAACTTGGCAACGTTTCCCTTTGGCACAATATTTCTCGTCGTTCAAGTTTAGCCTTTAATTTAGTCTTAATAGTCTTTTGAGTTTCCTTTCACATGTCAAATATCTAGTCATCGAAAAATTCACAGAATCTGTAAAACACATCTTTAGGGTCTCTCTCGTTATCGTGTTCCAAAATGAAATAGCCGATGAAGTTGGTCAAATACTCTTCAGTTAAATATTGGTCGACGTCATCTCCCTAAGGGTCATGGTGGTATTATTTAACGAAAGCTGTTCCGAGGTTTTTAATTGCTTCTTTTTAGGCAAAGTCGGTAATGGCTTGAAAGTGAGGACTTACAATATCTATATTAACGTTTTGACTTATATAGGGCATATAAAACATATAGGGCGAGGGAATTGGTAATCTAATATAAGGTCGTGCGACGTGGCTTTTTTTGGCGAGACTTGGTGTTTTCTCTTAAAGTAACGAACTTGACGATCTAGGTGATATAGGGAGTAAAAAAAAGTAAATCAGAGCAAAGGTTTGATGTAAAGGGTAAAAGGGTAAGGTCGAAGGTCGTTTGGTGGTAAAGGGCGAAGGGCGAAGGTAAAAAGTTGTTTGACGTAGGGATTTAGTCGTTCTTCTGCAATAGTATCACCTGTAGTAGTACTTACTTAACCGTTTGCTAATTTTCCGAACTTTGAGACTTCTGACAGTCAATTTCAACGTCTTTAAGAAGGATTAATAAAGATTTCTTGGTACTTTTTAGTAGCGATACCGTCTCTCACTTCCAGATTGCCGTTATGGACTAGCGTAACCTAAAATATCTTCTCCGTTTTCCTGTCATTGTAGACTTGCGCAGTATCAATAGAGGCTTTTTGCAAGAATCTTTCCTCTACTCTAGCGATAACATAGAGCGTAATAACCGGAAAGTAGCCTTTTCTTCTACTTGGCTAATCTGTGTTTAACCTAATAAGCACTGATTAGTATTGGTAGATCTTTATCGTTGCAAAGTAGTCAATTTGAATCACTGTGATCGAAGTAACTGGTGCTGCGTTGATATTGTTGATTGATGTGTGAGTTCTAAGTTTGGCAGACCACTACCTGGTCTACATACTAATTTGTATGGCCAAACGCTTTAGCTTGTGCCTCAATTTGAAGTGGGTACCTACTGCAGTGCACTTGCAGTGCAGTGTATTCAAGTCCCACAAACTGCAGTCAATTTTGCAGTTAGTACAATCAACTTTACTGCAAGTAAAGTTGACTCAGCTGTACTGCATTTGACTGCTATTCTAACAATCGACTTCTATTTACAAATCGGCCTTTTAATAACGCTCGTTAACGAAAACAGACGGAAAACCCAATTTGATATTATTGGTAACCTAATTTACTAGACCTCCATCAAGTGTAAAAGAATTACACGAAACGTATCAACATCGGAGGTTTACGGTATAATAATAGGTAAGCTTTAATATAGACATGATACTATAGAAAATCTTTAACATTATTATTAGGTAGTTAAAGATTTCTCCTATCCCGGTAGTAATCTATACCGACTCGATAAGCTTTTTCGAATAACTTTCGAAACTCGGAACCACGAGCGAAAAACGCCTAATGATCAACGTGATAGCACTTTGTAAAGTCTATGAAGGAAGGAAAATTAAGGAGTTCCGATAAATCGATGGCAAAGATAATCCCGCAAATTCTATGACGAAGGTAGTGCTAAACAAGGCCCTGAAAAAGTTTGTAGACAGTAATAGGCTAACTATACGTATCGAGGGCTACGTTGATAGACCGCCCAGAAAGCCCAAATCACGTAACGGTAGACAGGGATGTGCTGGCAAACTAGAAAATTACCAGTGGATTAATAATATTAATCTGTTTAAGTGTGTAAAGGGGCTAAAGCCGGTGCTGTCTCTCAAGGTGATCGGATTCTGTCTATAAACCTCGATGAAGAAGAAGGAAAGAGAAGTTCCTGCTACAGAGCGGCTATAGAGCTAAGATGGTGCAACCCCCTCCTCAGTCATGTGAAGTGTGGAAGCGTGTCCCCCAAGCGGCCTCCTTCCTGCTCTAGAGAATCGCAGAAGCATGTAGAACTACCAGAGTTAGATCCCTGGTACTACTAGCTAGGCACTAGCCTGTAACAAAGTGATATGGTTAAAGTGGAATCTTAGAAAGGCCTGTGGCGGAAAAACCTTTTATACGAATTAATAAACTCGGACCTCGGGGCAACGGAGCAATTGAGGTTAAATAAGGTCAACTTGTATATAACTGGGTACAATTTAGTATGGAAATCAACTGGAATTGACGGGGGTTTGGCTTGTTAACGAGGAGGCAATTCAGTGGTAACCGGAAAAAATTGGTCAGCCACACTAGCCTGTGCGCATAAGCTAAAAAGCCGCTAGTGTTGGAATAGTATTATATGCAGTCAACTTTACTTACAGTAAAGTTAACTATACTGGACTGCAAGTTGAGTGTATTGCTTTGTGGAAACTTACCGCATTAGGTGTAAGTCGAGTACAGTACGCTGCACTTCACTCCAGGGCACGGACCAAGCAATTAGCCATACAAATTGCAGTGCAGACCGGCTAGCGGTCTGCCAAACCTAGAATAATACATCCACCATCTGATCACGCAATACTACTATTACTTCGAAGACCAATCAAATTGATAACGTTGTAACGTCTAAAGCCCTACTAACAAAAGAGGTATAATCGTATGAAACAAAATAACAAAAGGTAAAACGTAAAATATTGACTTTAATAGGGTCGTTTACCCTTTTCATTAACACTAAAGAAAGGGGTGTTTATCAATATTAACCTCTTTAATACCCTGTTCGGAGCGCTTTAGTCATTACGTTTATTAAGTTTAATTTTCCATAGATTCATTTTATTTCCTTAATTTCGGGACTTTTATAAGATTCGCGTAAAATAATAAAATTCATTATAAGGATTTTTTCGTTCGTAATACAAAATTCAACCAAGTATTCGTATAACGAAAAAACATAGTAGAAATGATAAAAGGTATAGGTTTCAAACTAAAGTTTAAAATGATTGTTTGGACTATTATCGTTATAGTAATACCTAAATCGAAGCCTTCAACAATTTTAAAAAAAATTAAAGCTTAACCTTTTCGTATAATCTGTTAATACTTGGTCGAACTTTGATAAATAATGTTTTTACTAAACGTAAACCAGTTTCGGGTCGGTATTTCATTACCAAAAACACAAAAAAAAATTATTTACAAGTTATAATTAAAGTTATTAGCGAAGAAACCGTTAATAAAAATGAACAGTTTCGTTATATATATTTTGAATGATACGAAATATAAATCGCATTTCGATTAATATATTTATTACCCAAGACGTTTATTAAAAGTTTCATATATATTATCCAAAAGGTTTATTTAATACTACGTGGCAATTAAAAGGTGAAATACCGTTTTTAATTATGTTACTAAAGCAACTTAAACGCCATATACGCGTTAATATTTGTATTTGTCGGCCTATTTTATGTTCTTCAAAATGATAAAGGAAACTTTATCCAACTACCCCTTTTACGTTAGGCTTAAAACGAAGTTCCAGAAAGTCATAATCGTACTATTAAAGTCGATTATATAATCCTCCGTCAGAAACATTTTTGGTTTTACCTTTAAGCCGGCACTTATAAATTTTCTTCTTTTGGATACGAACAACAACACATTATATAACGTTAGCATATTATCTATTTATATACGTGTTAGTACATAGCGCTACAAGAAGGTTATTAAATTTAATAGGTGCAGGTCAAATATTAAACTGATCATTCTGAATCGCTCTTTATAATATCTTGAATAGGTACTTTACCAATATATGCTAGTTTTAGCTAAACTATTAAACGGTTTTATAATACGTAAAATCGTTTCAAATAGGGGGTAATTCCTAAAATTTGTGGGTATATCAGCGTATATACGCCGTTTAAATTACTTTTCGAATTGTGTATAAGTTGACATAATATTACGAATTTAATATATGGGTTATAAAGGGTACAAAAAAAGTTTTAAACGTAAAAATCAAGCGGTTGTTTACCTATTATAAGGTTGGTTATTAGATTATAATATTATTTTTACTGTTATCATTATAACCTTTTACAATTTAACGGGTCTTTTCGTATAGTTTTCCGGTTTTATCTTTAACTTCGCATATGTAGCGAATAGGAAAATTTTTATAGGCGTTATAAACAGTTGGATCGAACCGTTTGAAACTAAAAAAGCCTTATTAAATTGAAATAAATATTTCTGTTTAGGTATAATATTCGAATGGACCGTTTAAAGTAGTGATAATTCCTTCGCGGCTAAGCTTTAAGTTAAGATTACGGGTTTTTTTCTCCTTTTAAATGATAAAGGAGTTTGCGGTAAAGTTATCGGGGCGTTTTTTTCGTTTTTTAAACCAAATAGGCGGCTTCGGCGGCGAAATATTAATAGTATTGGTGCGGGTAGGCTGTTTTCGTATGATAGTAACAGTTTAAAAGTACGATCCGTAGGGTTTACTAGATTTGAGAACGGTTTAGATCCGCTATCATAAAAGTAGTTTCGCCGGTGCCACTAGTCGAATTACGGTTTCGGAAGGTTTTTTTCTATTTATTTCCTTCTTGGTCTCTCGTACTATTACCTAGTAAAATGAATCTATACTATTTGGAAAATTAGCAAACATATTATAGCCTTCAAATCTATTAATTTTCTACTAATTAGTTTATTAATCTTTGGGTTTTTGAATTATGATATTAGATTATAATAGTAAGTTTAAAACTACGGTTTTGCGTAAGCCTTTTTTTTTAGCTAACGTTTTGGAAACATCGTTTTTAGCTCGTAAAAAACGTAACGTTGTTATAGCATCCGCCATAACATTTGCTTTTTCTACCGTAATTGGTAATAATATCAAGTTTATATAGATATTTGAGTAAATAATAAAAACAAAGAGCGTAGGGATTAGCTTATTCGGGCCAAAACTATTGTTAATAGTATTCGCTGTTGTTTATAAATAAATTCCTTGAAATTCGTACCGTTTAGATTTTCGAAGATATCATATACACCCTTTTAAGCGGTTTATAATACCGTTTACACTTTTCTATACCTTATAACACTTTCACTAATATTTATTCATATTCGTTACTGGGAATCCTAACTTTGGTACGCTACTTAATAGAGTCGAAATCTTTATTAGCATCGTAGGTAATCTAATTCGAAGGCCAAAAATAAAGGTTTAACTAATAGTTAACTAAAATATTCCAGAAGTTTATAATGTAAACGCTTCGTGTAAACTTCGCGACTTGAAATAATATTATCTCATCGACGGCATATAAGATTAACTAATTGTTAATATATATTATATTTATAATTACCGTTTTTAGGGCCGTAAACCTTGCAACTTTGTTGATTCTATTCGTCTAAGTAAAAGTAGTATTGCAGTAGTCAATTGATAGATGTATTGTTTTAAGTTTGGTAGACCACTATCTGGTTTACACTGTAATTTTTATAATTAATTGCTTATCTCGTACTCTAAAGTGAAGTGCAGCGTACTGCACTCGACTTGCATCCAATATAGTAAGTCTACCAAAACAATACTCTCAAATTGCAGTCAGTATAGTCAAGTTTACTATAAGTAAAGTTGACCTACTGCAATGCACGTAGTACTCTTCTAATAATTACCTTATAATTGAAGTTCATATTGTTTTAAAGGCGGAATTTAAACCGCCGTAAAACTTATAAATATAATTGGTATTTATGGCAGAAATTTTCGATAAATTCGAACGTTTCTTTCTCTACATCCGTATAGCTTATAACTTAAAGTCTCCGTAAAAGGCGTTTTATAATTAGGTATTCGAATCGATAGTATAATATTTATAATTACGGTTATATTGGGTAAAATACCTTAATTATACGAAGTTTAGAGAAAAACCACAAGTGGATGAACCTAAGTCGAAACGATATAAATACGTTATTCGAAACTCAGATAAATTGGTTAGTTGTATTCCAGATTTCGATGTCGAATTTATTCTTATTAACTAGCGAAGGTAGGAATAACATTTTTCAGTTTATTTCTTAAAACCGAACCGTACCAAAAAAGTATATTTACAACAATTATATTGAACGAAAAAGTTTTGTCTTTACCGAATAAAACCTTTCGATGTTCCATTATATAGTCGAGTAAAAATTTGGGAATTTTTCGGCGAACACGTCGAATTATCGTTTTCCGACCGTTAAGATTTCGGCCGCGCTAGTATCAAACATAATACCTTAAAATAGATTGCCGTATCAATCCGAAAATTCGAATTACGACGCTATATAGGCGTCCAACACTCTGTTTTCGTAATTCAAACCTGTATTATATAGGAAGGAGGCGTTCTATAAGCCTATAACAATACGTTAAGCGATTTCGTTATCCTAAGTTATCAGGTAAGTATTGTTACCTTTAATTTTTTTCCCCTGAAAGTTCATTCGTAAAGTTAAGCGTTAAACTTATTTTTTACGTGTTTGTACTAAGCTATATACGTTATAAAATTAGCTTTTATTTAGTTTTTGAATAGATAATTAATTCAAAATTATCGTTTAATTCGAATCTACTCATATATTAAGTGGTTAGTAAATTAGTAACTAACTTACTGTATACGATACAAAGCTTTTATAAACCCGTAAAACCCCATATGCTTTTCCTAGGTATTACTCTAACCGCGTTACATTTCTTTTTTAACCGTATAATTGTTTGTGCTAATATTCACTTTTCTTTTTTCTTCTTTGGTTTCCTCCAATAATGTTTCTTTTTTTCAAATCAGTATTTAGGCCGTTCATTTTATTTTAAGTATACTTTAAATTTTCGGTTACAAACATAGTAAATTATTTCGTCGAGATTTGCTTTAGTAATTTGGTTTTCGCCCTTAATTTTATCGATTACAAATACTGATTAAAAGCTCGCTTATAGACGTATTAATATCTTGAGCGATATTTTTTTTTTAAAAAAAAAGTCCTCTCAGTCCTTTTTAAGCTTGAATTATATAAATTAGAATTTTAGGTTTCTGCGGTATTATTTCATTACTATTTAAATAAATAATTTGTTACCAATTTATTCTCGTTCAAAGTCCGCCTAACATTTTTGAAACATCATTAATAAGGTAATAAGTATCTCTTATAGGGTTTTATTATCGTTTTTATGCTAATTCTTTAAGTATTTTGAAGTTATATCAGTCCAATTCCTATTATGAAGTTTATAGTTAATCTCTGTATCAAAATATGATTTTAGGCGGTTATAAAACTTCGTAAATATATTTACATACGTAAGATGATATAAATACAATCTTTCACCTTGTATGAATAATATGACATGGAAAATAATATAAAATTAAGACGATGAAATATTAAGCCTTTTATACGTATTTAGTATCATATGTATTTTCTTAATGAATATATCATATGGTCCTCTGTTATAGTTTTCGTCTTCATTTAAAGTTTTGGCGAAATTAGTAAACTTTATAGGATCGCTTTTATTAGTGGGAAAACAATGCAGTAAAAGGTTATTGTAAGAGTCGTAGTTGATAGGTATCAGTTCGTAAGGTACTTATTAGCGTTTAACTTTGCTTATATTAACTTCGAACGGAACATTTTTTTCGTTTGATTCTTTTTTATTGTAGTTAAGATAATTATTAACTGTATTTAAAACGAGGTTTTATTTTGGTATTTGTTTAAAATTACGTTTTAGGAAGGGTTCGTTTTTAACCCGCGTCGTAGATAATCTTTATAGTACTTTATCTTTTCCCGTAGATTTTTCAAACTTCGTTCCTACTTCGTGACGGGAGTTTCATCTTACTAAAAGCCTTTTTTATATTTATAAAGGTTTTTTCAGTTTCCGATTTGTCCTTTTATACATGCGATCCTAACGCTTTTTCAATCAATATTTCTTTACAAACTTTACTTTTATTAATTTATCGTTCGTTTACTTCTTCATTTGTATAAGTTAGGTTGTTATTAACAAGGCTTTCATAATACGTCTTTTATTTTCACCAGTCGTATTAATACCTTTACTTTATAGTTTTTTTGGAAATAGTATTATTGATTATACATTATATATCTGATGTCTAGTTTACAAAATCCCGTTTAAAATCATTGAATAAGTCGCGCCCTTTAACTTAGCCGTTAAAATGGTTAAAGATTATATTAATAACATATATATTTACTGTAAAAGAGTTTCGATTCTCCATCAATACATTGATTCTATCATTTTGAAAATTAAGGTTGAAATACTTTAAAATATTATAATGAAACGAAGTATTTAAAAATGGGTATTTTATATATTTGTTTACATTTACTAGGTTCGTCATTAGTAGAATTATAGGAATAGGCGTGTAAAATGTATTAACACAGTTAGGATAGTAATTTTGAAATTTACCCAAGATGTTAAAACAGTGTAAATGTCGGTTTTACGTAATGAATCGTATGGGTACGTTCAGGTTATAATATTTCAATAACGAAAATAAAAAGATCACATATATAAACGTAAAATGAATGACTGGTAGGAAACAGTGGAATTAGAGTGTTACCGTATACTAATATAACCTCATATTAATTGAAATGTAAACGAAACATAATTACAAGTCAATTAAGCATTGAAAATTATTTTTTGACGCTTTACAAACGTTCTATTAGTTTAATGGCTAGAAAAACTTTAACGTTATAAGTAATAAGTTTGAATTAATAATGTAGGGCGAGCGATATGAGGCGGATGGGGTAAATAGGAAAAGGGAGGAGAAAAAGTATAAGTGTAGGAAGGTGTATGTATATAATCCGATGTATAAGATTTGGTTAGTATTTGGTAAACGGTTTGGATATCGTGTTTTAGCCGTTTTTGTCATTTACAAGAGGTTTTGGTACTATATCGTAACTGTTTTCAGGTTTTGTAAGCGGTTTGGATATTACGTTTTTTGACGCTTTTCGATTTTATAAGCAGTCTAAATAATATGTTCGGATCGGACGAGTCCTAATAAAGGGTTTCGAAACTTGGTGGTTTTAGCTTACGTAGCCTAATACATAATAAGACGCTTTTTAAAAAGTGCCCGAGTATATTTAAAACGTCAAAACAAGTTAAAGGTTAACGTAACAAGGCTTTTGATAAATAGAGCATTAATAAGTTAATGAAATCGTACTAAAGTGGTCCTTTTTAAAGTTACTTCGAATTTTATAATATTATTAAGCTTTGAGTTATAAAAATGCTTTCGCATAATTTTACATTTTCGTATAATTTTCATAAGACTTATTGTCAAAGTACAAATTGTTAAGACCATTATAACATCACATTACAAATATTGAACTTCAGTTTACCTTGTTTCCCTAAACTATTTGTAATCTTCCTAATCAGCTCCTAATTAGTATCGGTAAGGTCTTTGTTTATTAACGTAAACGTAAAAAAGTAAAAGAGTAATTGTAAAAAATAGTATTATAATAGTAAAGATAAATAGGTAGAGAAGAATTATTTAGAAAGTGCACCCCTTAAATAAAAGGTTATAAACCTATTATCCAGTCAGTGATACTTTACCGTATTCTTTGCAAATTCCACTTCCAGGCAGTAGCACGCTATCGTACACTCCTCAAATGCCACTTCTAAGCAGTGGCATGCTACCATGCACTCTTTCAGGAATTTACCATAAGAAGTGGTACGTTACCGTGCACTGCTGCAAGGATGCATTTCGCACCGCAGCTACTTACTAACTACGGGGATATATATATATATCTATAAAGGAATTAAATTATACGGATACTGGTAAAGCTGAGATTAACTTTAGTCTTAGAAAAAAGATATTTTTATTGGGATCAACGACGGTTACGATTGTTGTTAATCCTATTATTTTTTATATTTTAAGATCCTCTAGCCTCTTTTTCTTTTGCTTAAAAATATGAAAAGTCTTAACCTTAAAGTTATCATTTAAATTAATAAAGTAGTTCAAGTAAAAAGCGGTAAAAAGTTTACCCTTAACCTTAAATAAAAACACTTCTGATTTTATGTATTAGGAGTAAAAGTAATAGTATTCAACTTAACGCTGTCGGAATTTTATTAATTATATTGTAAATGTTGGTAGAGCTTTAAACGTTGCAACGTTGTCGATTCGATTGGTCGAAGTAACAGTAGTATTGCTTGGTCAAGAGGTGGATGTATTATTTTAGGTTTGGCAGACCGCCAGCCGGTTTACACAATAATTTGTGTAGCCAATTGCTTGGCATATACTCTAGTGTGAAGTAGGCACATACTACACTTAACTTATAGTAAAATGCAGTAGGCTCGTATAAAACAATACACTCAACATGAAATTAGTATAGTTAATTCTACTGTAAATAAAGTTAATCTATTTTACTACAAATACTACTATTCCAACATTGGCAGCTTTTTAGTTTATACACCTACACTAGTGTGGTTAACCAATCTTTTCCAGTAAGCGCTAAATTGAGAATTTTCTAACTATTCAGACCTTTATTAATTTCTATTGACCTTTACATCAAATTCCACCTCATTACATATAAATCAACCCCGATTACCGTTAATTTCCCCACAGCTTCAAAGTCCGACTTTATCGACTTTTATAAAAAGTTCTTCTGTCACAAGCCTTTACAAACTTCCGCTTTGGCCGTATCAATTAAATAAGTTACCATTATTAGTCCTCTAGCAGTTTTCCTATTTGCCAGCTCATTCTTGATAGCTGTTACATAATTTAAGCTTGCCGGGCAGCCTATTAATTTATACTCCAATACTTGTAATTAGCCTATTACTATTTACAAATCTCTTAAGGGCTCTGTTCGACAATGTTTTCGTTATAAAGTTAGTAAGATTTTCTTGACTATTAATACACCGGAATTTCTTAATCTCCCTCCTTTCGTAAGCTTCAAAGAGTGCTTTTACGTCGATTATCAAGCGTTTTTTGCTGGTGATTGCGAGTTTCGAAAGGTATTCGAATAAGGTATTCGAATAGGCTTTTCGAATCGGTACCAATTACCACCGACATCGAAGGAATTTTCAATTACATAGTAATAGCGTTAAGGGTTTTCTATAGTATCATACTTATATTAAAGCCTATTATTATGCCATAAACCTTCAAAGATAATAGGTTTCATATAATCCTTTTATATTTTACAAAGGTTTGATAAATTAGGCTACTGGTAATACTAAACTGATCTTCCCGCCTATTTTTGTTAACTAGGGATATTAAAAAACCTATTTATAAAAATAAATCTGTGTTATTCAGAAAAATATCTATCCATGATAATTATTAGCTTTACCCTCGATAGGTTAATTAGGATTATATTAATCCCTCGGTTCAGATTTCGTATCTGCTACTTGATCTTTCTATGAAGCTGGTTAAAGTTGTTACTTGTTAGATATTATATTTATACCACGATAAAAAAGTTGTAAGAAGCCTCTAGTTAACATAAAGTGGTAATATAGCTGCTAAAGGTACGTTATTTCAAGTGCCGTCAAGCCTTAGCTACATTAGCCTTATCAATTATAGCCAAATTACTACCCTAGAACTTTTAGCGAAAGCTAAGGCCGGTATTAATATTATGCATATAAATTAACAATCCGTTAAATTTAAATTAATTACTTTCGCCGATGTCATAACCAGCTTGTAATTACATAACTTGAAGTCCTTAATTGTCTGCTTTTCCGATACCACAAAGACAGCCATTTTAACAAAAAGAGTATTGTTAGTTTATATACCTACTAGGAAAAAGTCCTTTTTTTATGTAACTAGCAAATACGAATCGTAAATTAGAAACTTTATATCTAGTTGTAATTCAAAGTACAATTATTGGATTAAAAACTAATAAACACCTGTTTGAACCAGACTGTATAGCATTTTAATATATCGTATTAACGTCTCTAAAGGGTAAATAACACTTAATTCTTATAGAAACTCTAGTAATATAATCCGTTGTAAATCTATTGATTATTATGTATAGATTTACGTTACATCTAAGCTATTACATATAAACTTACCTTTAGTTTTAACTAATATATTTGTTGCTAGAGTAACCACTAAACATTAGCTAATCTTTTAAATTGTCAGCGACTATATAAAGATTTAATCTTTACCTTTATCGCCATATCCTTAAGCAATTAAACGTGATTTTTTGTACGACTGCCCCGTAATCTTATCTTTAACTTTGTAGATAATCATCGACTGCAAGATCGGGAAATTTAAGTTTTAAAAGTTCAATTGACCTCTCATACGGATTATATTACTTTTCGAGTTATTAAGCCGTTAATTTCGACCCTATTACTTTCTTTAAAAGGTTTGCGGTAAGGTTTAATAATACTTTATACTCGAAGCTTTAGTACCAAATTTTTGTTATGATTTTCTTTTCTACTTACTTAAGTAATATTGTAGATACAACCTAATGTATATTCTTCCTTTTTAAAGTTCCTTTTTTTAAGGGTCTTCCGCGTCAACGAAGTTCTATCGGCTTATCAATAATGGATAAAGGAGGTATGCATTAACTTAGTTATTTAGCTTAAGGGTCTTTATCGTTGATAGCTTTAATATAAAGCTAAACCTAAGTAATATGGAAAGACATAAAACTATTAACAATTTTAATAACTACTTTAAAGTTAGTGATACTTAAATTTTTATATATGTTCTCCTATTCATCCGGCTCCCATTATATGAGTACTTTACTTTATAATGACAAAGTAAGTATGTAGATTAATTTAGGGCCGTTTCTGATGTTAAAGGGTTCATTAACCTCAAAGCGTGCCGATTTTTTTCGCAATTCCTTTAGTACTTTTCCGTAGGCCGTAACTCGCTTTTAGATACTTATTAATAGAGGAAATTCACTCGTTAGGCGTAGGTTCGCTCCGAAGACCAATAATGTTGGCACTAGGCCATTAAGTCCTACAATATTGTTTAGGCCCTTTACCGCTATTTAAAGGCGTGCCTCCGGATCCGTAAAGCTTTTAATTTCTTACGTAAGGATATATTACATTGGGCAAAATAAGGCGTATACCCTTTCAACCTTTTTAATACTTTAATAGGCCTTTACAGGTACTTGTTTATACTAAATACCTATTATTTCAATATCATTTTAAAACTTTGCCACCGTAAATTTAATGCATATATTATAAACAACGATGTTAAATAAGTCTAAATACGGGTTAATATATAATATCCTTAGTATTTCCCACGTATTTTTTATCAAAAAGGCTTTTAAAAACTAGGCTTTATAAAAAGAGGTTACGCAGTTGACTATGTGAAAATATACACATAAAATATATTAATAAAGATTTTACAGTTAAAGTCTTTATCGTCTTTTAGTGTAAGTTTAAATTTGGGGGGGGGGGATTAAGCATATATTTGGTAATAATAACAGAGATTTTTCATAGCTTTTAGGGTAAATTATCTTACCTTTTCATATTTTGCAGATCCTAAGACTTTATATAGCCTGTTAACGATTATGTAATTAAATCGCCAGTGTAATTAGCGTATCTCCAGCTCTGTTAAGCTTAACACCACTACTTCTAGTTCTTAAAGATAAAACCATAATTGCTCACACTTAAAGGCGAAGGGAAACCTTAGGCCATTTTGAACCAACTCGTGTGCATTGACGTTAACATTAAAGTTAACACCAAAGGTCTCTATATTTTCCAAGTAAAAAAGCAAAGTGGTAAAAAACTTGAAGATGTAGAACTTAATCGATTTAATAACAGTTCAAACTATCGTTATCCCTTGTAACGATCGTTATTCTCCTAATCCGAGGCTAATTTTGATCTTACAAATATCTTAACTATTAGTTTTAGTGATTGTAGTATTTCCCTTTCGAAATGTTACGTATTACGAATAGCTTCATATCAATTACTTTATTGCTTTTATATTTAGCACAATACTCTAAAACGTATAGTTCGCGTAACGATCGTGAAATTTAAAGATGTATAAGGAGTTATGAGCTTAATTTAGGAAGATATAAGGGTTTTTATCGCCTGAACAGTATAGGAAGGCATAGTAGGCTAATTACCGGGCCGCGTTGTAAATGGTACCTTTATATTATTTAATTTACTTAAGGGAGTTATCCTCGTTGAATGTCGTATCGTTTTCGAGGTTGACGTTTTAATTTAAGCAATCTAATTTTAAATTGATAGGATACTAAATATAATATATTACTTTTATGTTATTTCGTTTAGCCAAGGGGTGAAGAGTTAATTAATATCCAGATTTATCACGAATATAATATCTCTTACTACTATTACAGCGATAGTACTTGTGATTAACAGGTCCGTTTAAATCTTGGTCCTGTTGGCGTTCACGTAGCTATTACCTTTAGTCTATGATTAATAAGCTAGATTTTAAGCGTTAAAGGCGTCCTTAACCGTATTTACGGTCGACGTAATTTACTACCATAAGTTCTTCTTTATCTATGTCAGGGAAGTTGCCGGTTTAGGGGTATAAATGAAGTGAATTTGGTATACATATTATTACAATTATAAGCGAGGAACGTAATTAGCTAAAAAAAGCCTTCGCAAGTGGCATTTAGGCGTTGTAAAGCATATTTAAACTAAATAATACCTGTAATAGCCACCCGTACCTATTCAAAAAGTATGGCTTTGTTAACGTAAGCTTTCCCCATTAATTTTTAGGATAGCATTAACTTGTTAATTATCCGGCTGAGCATATTCATCGGAGTTTCCTCCTTTTTTAAAAATTATTATTGTCGCTCACCTTATGGTAACCCAATCCGTATGATATTATATAAGGTGGACGTCGTATTCGAAATAACACTTTATGCTATCGTAAATTTTGCAAAAAGTAGTTATTCGAGTTAGGAAGGTTAGGTAGTAATCCTTAGCATGCCTTATGAGAATTTCGGGAAATAGTGAGTAAAAACTAAAATAGGGAACCTCTATTGACTTATAAATATTTAAAAAGGGTATTATTTTCGTACCGAAGAAGTTATAAAGCTTCCTATTATCCTTTTCTACATCGTTCCAAATTTTTACGAAGTCTATAAGGAGTTTGTACTTAATTTTAACCATTTTAATGGGTTTTAAAGACAAGTCTCAATAGTCATTTTAGCTTTTAGTGGTAATTGCTAGTTGCTTGGCCTAAGAAGTAAAGTCCTATGGTAAGATTTGTAATAAGCTTTCGCGTATAAGAAAACCTACCATGGAAAGGCTTTTAAGGGGCTTGGCGATTTTAATTAAAATGCTGGGGGGCAAGAGGGACCTAAAGGTTTTAAAAGGCTTGACTATTTTATTTAATTAACTGGTGTAAAGCACTAGAATTAATTCCTCTGGCCGCGTGAGCGGCCGTTACTTTACGTACCCTTCCGCCGCTGAAAGCGTACTCTATGCTTCTGCATAGAGGTATTGAGCTGCCGAGTAAGTTAACAAGTTTATTATCTTTAATGCGTAAATAAGATTAATTTAGCTGAGGGTAAAAGATAAGTATCCGAAACTGTATATAGGAATATAAAGGTTTTTTAACATAATTTCACTTTGAGCGAGGGTCTTAAGTACATTTCTTAAGTTAGGCTAGGTCAAAAAGCTTTTATACCAACTTTATAGCGTCCTGTATTTAAACGTAAATCCTACGTTCCTTAAGTTTTGACTAAAACCTCGATTTTATCCTTTTTAAATTACCTTTTATATGTTAATGGTCCAGTCGTTGAAAAAGTCGCGATCATTATGAAAATCATGGTCGGGATCTTAATTGTTATTATACTTAATAATATAATATCCAACGAAATTGGTAAATTGCCCTTTCTGTTAAGTTTTCATCGACATTTTCCGCCTAAAGGTCTTTGTTATAATACTTGATAAAGGTAATTCCGAAGGCTTTAATTGCCTTTATCAATTCTTGGGAAGGTGTTATCTTAAGGATTCGGCTTAAGTAAAACTTAGTAGGTGTATAGGGCGAGAGACTTAGCAATCTTAAACGTAAAGACTTAGTATTTTAGCGTAAAGTCGCATGGGAACTTGATGGCTTGGCGTTAAATCGCGCGATATAACTTTCTTAACGTAACTTTACGAATCTTGCTGTTTTCCAATTAAAGCAGCGAATTGGCGATTGAATTGGCGTAAAGGGAGTAAAAAAAGTGAATTAAGAGTAAAGGTTTTGTGTAGAGGGTAAGGTTGCAAGTCGTTTATTGTGGTTGTTTGGTTATGTATCTTAGTTATTTTTACAGTAGTAACACCTAAAGTAGTACTAATTTAGATGTTTGCCCACTTGCCGAACTTTGAAACTTCTAATAGTTAATTTCAACGTCTTTATAAAAGATTGGTGAAGCTTTCTTAGTGTTTTTAATAGCGATACCGTCGCTTACTTCCAGATTGCCGTTTTGGACTGACGTAATCCAAAAGTCTTTTCCGTTTTCCTGCCGTTATAGACTAATGTACTACTAATAAAAGCCCTCTACAAAAATATTTCCTCTACTATAACCGCTGTTGTGGCTGTAAAGCGTAACCGGAAAGTAGTTTTTTCTTCTACTTAACTTATCTGTACTTAATCTAATAAGTACTGATCAGTATTAGTAGGGCTTTAGACGTTATAAAGTTATCAATTCGATTGGTCGAAGTAACAATAGTATTGCGTAGTTAAGTGGTAGATTTATTATTCTAGGTTTGGCAGACCGCTAGCCGGTCAGCATAGTAATTTGTATGGTAAATTGCTTGGCCTATACTCTAGTGTGAGGTGGAGCCATACTATACTTGACTTGCAGTCAATTGCAGTAGTCTCGCACAAAAAAATACACTCAACTTGCAGTCAGTATATTCAACTGTACTATAAGTAAAGTTGACCTACTGCACTGAAAATACTACTATTCCAACAGTAAATTTAACTATCTGTCGACTAATAGACTTTATAAGGTTTTCAAAGCAACTAGGTACGAAAATATAGATTTACCGGCGTTGAAATAAATTAAAACCCTTTACCACTTTTGTTGAACGTACTTTTGAACCCCTTTAATATTTAAATAAACGTTAAAGGAAGATTGATACGTATCTTGGACCGCCAAAACTACTGATTTACGATACTGATATTAATTTTACTGCGGTAAAGTTTTAAATTAATACTAAGTCGATAAAAATTTAGTATAAATAGATGTCTATCAAGGCTCACTAGGGTATTAGTAAAGTCGAAAAGTCCCACGCTATTTTACGAAAAGTCTACAATTATTGGTAGGCCTTTATTATTTCAACGTAGTCGATTCGAATCACTGTGGTCGAAGTAACTGGTGTTGCGTTGATATTGTTGATTGCGATGTGTAAGTTCTAAGTTTGGCAGACCGCTAGCCGGTCTGCACACTAATTTGTATAAACAAACGCTTTAGCTTGTGCCCCACTTTGAAGTGAGCACCTACTGCACTGCACTTGTAGTGCAGTCTTATAAACTACAATCAATTTGTAGTACGTACAATCAATTTTACTACAAGTAAAGTTGACTTGACTGTACTGCATTTGACTGTTATTCTCACACTAGCAGCTTTTTGTTTTGTGCCTTCACGCTAGTGTGGCTTGCTATCAATTGGTGGCAAGCTTTGAAATCCCTCCTTAATCCACAAGCCAGACCCCTGTTAATTTCAATCAATCTGTACTAAAATCAACCACAATTACAGCCCTTTATAGCCCTTTAGCTTTACCTTTCCGAGACCTTCGTTTTTTAAATCCCGTATACAGGTTTTTCGCCACAAAACTGCGAAAATCAGGTACGCCACCACTTGTATACCTTTTACCAGTAGTTCAAGCTACTGTTGTCGCCACTTTTACCATTATCATCGCTATTATTACCTTGGCGTTCTTCCAGTTTGCTAGGCCAACTCTACTTCTCCACGTTACGTTTCGGGCGATCTATGTATCCCTCCATTCATATAGTTAATGTATTACTATATATAAACCTTTTCAAGGCTCCATTAGAGGTAGCCTTAGTTATAGTATTAGTAGGGTTGTTTTTATCGTTAATTTACCGAAACTTATTGATTTTACGGGCTTTATATGCTTTTCTTGAATCTATTGCGTTTCCTATTAGGCGTTTTTCATTAGTCGTACCCCAATTCAATAGGCATTCGTAAAGAATTCGAATATAGGTACATATTACTACAGCTATCAGTAATAATCCTAGTTATTTGGTGATAATCCTTAATATACCATTAGTTATTATACTGATATCAAAACCTGTTATAATTCCGTAGACTTTTAAAGCTAGTATACTCCAGGTTACACGTTTACATTTGATAAATATCTACTGTATGAGGTTTCTGGTATTCATAAATTTCGCTTGAAACCCATCTTCGTTAACGCATATTATCAGAAAGCCGATTTACGAAATAAGTTTAGTATTATTAGAAAATAACCTATTCGTAAAAATCATTAGTTTCGCCTTCTTTATATTCATAGAAACCATATTAATTCCTTTTTTTTTCTATAGTTTATCTGTTACTAAATTCGTTTATTTCATTTGATAAATTTTTCGTTTCATAAATTTCATATCTATATTATAATAAAAAGGTCGCACAATACTTTCGGTTAATATAACGTGTTGATTTAGGCCGTATGGGTCCTTTACTTTAAATATCTTTATAATTTTTCCTCTTTGGTTTCATCGATAATCGTTAGGCTTATAATTTGTTCTTTTTAGTATAGACTAATGTAAGTGCCGTCTTTAACCTTAACATTATAAATACAAAATAATGATTTATTAAAGTTAAGTAGTACACCTTCAGGTAACGTTTCGATCGGCTTATACTCTCAAAGGCCTGACTTTTCGACAATACGTTATTTCGCCGTTATAAACTCAACATCGCTATAAAAAAAAGGGGGTATTATTTATTTACATGCCTATGATACCAAAGTATTTTTTTATAATTAACAAATACAGGTTAATGGTTAAAGTTTTTATATCTAACCTGTTTCTAAAGTACGTTTAGTATGTTAGGAACTAGTGGATACCTGCCTTAGCTAATTCGTATAAAGGCTTGACATACCGTATTATCGTGCCAGCCGAAAACTTATCCCTTTGTTCTTTTAGCAGCTTCAACAGTATAATCCGTTGAAAATCGGTGGTATATTACGTATATGGTTGTGTAATATCCTGGCTATTAAGTTTAAACTAACCTTTTTTGTCAGTAGTTAAATTGGTAGTAATAGCGACGATTAAACGTTAGCTAATCTTTTGGATTATAGGAGATTAAGTGAATATCTAGTCATTACCTTTATTACCGTATCTTTAAACGATTAGTTGTAACTTTTCGTCCGGCCAATCCGTAATCTTACTCTTAACTTCGTAAACTATCCTCGACTTAAAGATGATAAGGCCTTGGATTTTAAATTATGTTAACGGCACAAATTATGTAACCTTCCGTAATAGGAGGCCGTTAATTTACACCTAGTTACTTTTCTTAAAGGGCTTATCTAGTGTATTAATAATGCCTTCGACATGTAGATTAAGGGAAAGTTTTCTGTTAGACTTTTCCTTTTAAAATACACACGCCGTTATATATACTATTACGGGTTTATAATCCTCGTTACTATCCTCCTTTTTAATATGTATCTTTTTTTAAGTAATCTTCTACGCCACAGACGTTTTATTAGCTTGTTAATAATCGGCTTCAAAAGGTTATGTTATCTAATTTGCTTGGCTCAGAGGTTATCGACGTCAAAATCTTTATTAGACTCTAAGGGCTCCAGGGGTCTTCGGTACGACTTAACCTGTGTAACTCAGAAAGTTATGGAGCCGTTATCAGTTTTAACCACTATTTTTAAGTTAATAATACTTAATATCTTATACGGTCCATCCTATTTACCTGGCTTGCGTGACGTAAGGAATTTATCTTAAAGGGGGAGTAAAAGCACGTCTATTTTTAAAGGTCCGTTTTTGGTATTAAGGGCATTATTGACCTAGCGAAGTTCCTATTACTTTCTTATATTTTTTAAGACTTTTTTTGTATACCATGGTATGTTTTTAGGTACTTGACGAGGGTAGCAACTTCATTGTTATACGTAGATAGGCCACAAATACCAGCAAAGTTGTTATAAGTTTATTAGGACTAATAATATCGTTAAAACCTTTTACCTCCATTTAAAGCCGTGCTTTTAGCTTGTAAAGCTTTCTGTTTTTAGTATAGAGATATCGTAGACCCTTTGCAAAAGAATGTATACCCCTTCAATCTTATTAATACCTTAGAAAACTTTAACGAGAATCTATTTATACTAAATTCTTATTAACTTTATGTTAGCTTAAAACTTTATAGTGATAAAGTTAATACCATTATCGTTAACTAATACGTTTGGTAATCCAAAGTACATGTTAATTTACAAAGTACATAGTGCTTTTTATATTTCTTTTATCATGATTTTGTTAAGGAATTTGACGTTGTTAAAAGCCATGGCAGAGTTTATAACGTATAATGTTAGCTTGCTGTCCAGGTAAAACACGTTTACAAAAACTTTCGAATTGAAGTTTTGGTTTTCTTTCAACGTAAACTTAAACCTTAAAAGGGCTTGAGAGTATATTTAACAGTGGTAATAAAGCCGTTCCACTACTTTTACCGTTGTTAAATCTATATCTTCATAGTTAGCTGCCTTCAAAACCTTGTAAAGCCTATTAATTACCATGTAGTTAAACCTATGATGTAATTAACGAAGTTTCGTCTTTTTAGGTTTAATACTATTGCCTTTAGCCGTTAAAGATAAAACCAGAGGTACACTTCCTTAAGGTTAAGTGAAAACATTTTTCAGGCCTTAATTTATATCAATTTGTTAGTCTAAATATTAACGTTAACGCCGAGGTTTTTTATATTTTCCAAGGAAAGGAGGATGGGGGTAGGGGATTCCAAGATGTAAAAGATAATAAGTCCAATAATAGTTTTCACCATCGTCGGTTTTTATAAAGATAGCTTTTTTTAAAGTTAAAGTTAACTTTAGCCTTATTAGTATTTGGGTAATCAATTTCCGTAATAATATTAATATCCTTTCGTAATGCGATGTATTTCAAATAGCCTTTTATTAAGTACCGTACCGCCTCCGTATTTAGCATAATCCTTTAAAAGACTTATTTTTCATAGTAGTTTCGAATGGTGAAATGGTGTGTAGAGCTTGTATTTTTATCGTTATGTCGGCGGTAGGGATTTTCATCTGTAAAGCGGTATAGAAAGGCCTAGTCTGTTAGTTATTACGTTGTTTCCGAGCTAATACCAGTGCTAGTATCTTCGTGTTAGCCGATGGCCTTTAGCCTGTTTTCTTCCTCTTTGTCTTTACTTCTTTTAAACTGTATGACTTGTTCGATATATTCCCAGTTAGAGATAGAGGGGAATTACGTGTAATACATTACCTATTTTACTTTACGTTTGACATAAATATAAAGTGTTGACCAGTAGCATTATTTACCATAAATCCATCATTTTTTTACGTTTGAGATAAACTTGTTTAGCCGGTTTAAAGACTTTAAGGAAAAGGAATACCCTTTTTCGTAGGAAGGAGTCCGGGCCTTTTGTTAACCGTACTAACTATACCTTTTGTACCATCGATTGATGTAATATAAATGGGAAGGGTTTTCTTCCTCGTTATTGAATTTTGGAGATTAGGGGTATATATTAGTTGAGTTAGATATTCGAGTAGTCACGGTCGTTAGCGAGGAATATAGTTGGTCAAAAAACTTTTATAGGTGGCATTAGGGTATTAAAAGGCGTATTTAAACTTTTTATGCCCTGTAACAACTTGCCGGACTTGTTGGCGTAGGATGTCTTCGCCAGCTCCTATATTTTACGTTACTTGTTAGTAAAGAATTAGCCTGTTAATCATTTGATTAAGGAGATTCATTTTACTTTTCGACTTTTTCTTTTAATTTAGTATGTAAAATTACTTAATGATGTTTTAGTCGATGTAGTATTAAGTAAAATTAATATCGTGTTAGAATATCATTTTAGGCTATTATAGATTTTGCGGAAGAAGAAACAATTCGTTAGGTACTGGAGGTAGTAATCTTCAGTTTGACCGGTAAGGATACTTGGAAATAACGAGTAAAAACTTGGTAATTCAACCTTTATTTGGCGGAAAATGTTAAAAAATGGGCGTGATTTGACGTCGAAGAGGTTGTATGGCTTACCGTTATACTTTTTTCCCTTAAATATTGATAAATATGGTAATTGTTATATAATTCGTATTTACCATAGAAACACATCGAAGGGGAAAGGTAATTTACTGGTCGTAAGGACCTTTTATAGCTTTTAGCTGGGGAAAAGACCAAGGTTATTGTTAGTGTTGGTAGGCTGGATAGTTTCCTTTAAATTAATTTGGAGAAAAGAAACTAGTGGTTATGCCTATAGTAGGCTCCCGTGTAAAGCCGGTTTTCTCTTGATTTTACTACTAAAACTGGATATATTAAGAAATTTGGGGGAAATAGGCTTAAGGGTTTTCGTTGCAGGGGACTTGGTAATATTTTTTTTGGTGTTAAGGGGTCCGTCAACGTTTTTATACGATTGATTAGTGAACTTAAGGTTTTGTGGAGTATAGATTGACTAATTACTTAAATTTACTTATTTAGGCTCAGTCAGTTCTTTATGAACGTGTGTATAAGAGTTGAGGGTTATTATCGCTAGTAATCCTTTTAACCTTAACTAAAGTTTATTAAAGGTTTTTATCTGTAGCGTATTCGTAGAGTAAGTTAGCCAGATTTCCTTTCTTCCCTTTTTTTCGTAAGGAGTTTAATTCCTCGAGTAAACAGTTCAACTTTTAGTTTTATCTTCGCTTACCTTTCCACCTTTTTCTATATGTATAGACTTCAGTATTAAAACCATTTCTAAAAGTCGTCGAGGGCTATAAGTCCACGGTTAATTTCAGTAGCGTTTATATAGAGAATAAAATGGCCGATTACGTTGGTTAGGTGTTTTGGGATGGAGTTTCTATTGGCTTTAGTAAACCAGAGCTTTTAGTTGTAATAGGTTTCGAAAATGGCGTCGAGGGTAATAATTTCCTCCTTCTTAACAGAATTGGTAACTGTATCGATTCTAATGCATTTTAAAGCTATTGTAACGTTCTGGCTGGTGTAAGGTTTGGTAGTTAACTTAGCGATTTAGGAGCATGAGGACTTGTTGGTTTTGAGGCTTTTGAGTTTAATGATTTAACATGAAGTTATACGTCGTAGATTTTTTGGCGTGGCTTGATGTTTTCGTTAGGAACAGCGATCTTAACAATTAAATTGACATAGGGAGGGAAAAAGGAATGGTATAAGGTGGTAAGTTATATGTTTGCCGTCAAAGTTGGTGCGAGTTAAAGATCGTAAAACTTAATCGTTTTTTCTTTGAGGTTTGTAGTAGTGGTATTTGTAATAGTAGTGATTTAGCTGTTTGCTAACTTGACGACTTGGTAATCTTTAATACTTTTAGGCGGTTAATATTAACGCTTATTTAAGAAGTATTAATAAATATTTCTTATTGTTTTCGAATAACAATACCGTTGTTTACTTACAGACTGCCGCGAACAACTGCATAGCCTATAAATATTCCCTACTTTCTGCCGCGAATAACTGCACAGCATATAGGGGCATTTCGCAAAAACCTTTCCTCTACTTTGCCTGAATGAACAAAGCGTAACTGGAAATCAGCTTTTTTTTTTACTTAGTCAATCTGTGCTTAACCTAATAAGTACTGACCTGTGTTGGTAGGCCTTTATCGTTGCAACATAGTCGATTCGAATTACTGTAGTCGAAGTAACTGGTGTTGCGTTGATATTGTTGATTGCGATGTGTAAGTTCTAAGTTTGGCAGACCGCTAGCCGGTCTGCACACTAATTTTTATGGCCAAACGCTTTAGCTTGTGCCCCATTTTGAAGTGGGTACCTACTGCACTGAACTTGCAGTACAGTTCCACATACTACAGTCAATTTGCAGTACGTATAATCAACTTTACTGCAAGTTGATTACTGGAATTTCCGGGAAAAACTGAGGGACAAGTTTCCAGCAGGTACGGTAATACTTTATATTAAGCCTTTATATGAATTAGCCTCAATAGGCGTTTATTAGTTTTTAAAGAATTAAGTGCACTTTAAAAATAAGCTGAACATAAAAACTTTAATATTTAACACGTACCTGTTAATTACGAAGGAATAAAACTTTAATACTGTGAGTATACAAATTAACGATACCTTTTTCCTCAGAGATGTTAGGTTTATAAAGGCGAGATATAGCGCCCTATTGAAAAATCAAGCCTTTAAAATTATAAGCTAATCGAAACGTTATCTAAAGGTATATAATTTAACTTTAATAAATCATTAATCCGTATTTGTAGTATTAAGGCTGAAAACGGCACTTATATTAGCCTACGTTAAAAAAAACAAGACACGAACCTAACAATTATCGACAAAGCCAACGAGGAAAAATCTCAAAGATACCTAGAGCAAAGGGCAGGTACAGCCTACATCGTCACGCAATACCACCAGAGGTATCATACGACTTTTTCATTACGATATAAGTATAAAATCTATAAGACAAGGACTTGTACAGGTTAAATAAACGGATTGAATGGAAATTTAATTGCTTGGGACAAGAAATTAATATAGTTTTAGGAAATTGAACAAAGGTAAAGTTAATAATATTTACGGACGAGTTATTTTTTAATAATACTAACCTTATATCTTGGATCAGCGTTTTAATTATGATTGTTTACTAGGAAAGGTAAAGAGGGTAATTTATAATTAACGGAAACCTTATATAATCAATATCCGTTAAGTATAAGCATATAATACAAAACGTATTAGCTTTAGAAGTTTACGGTATAATAGCGGTCTTTATCATTGGTATAGTAACTGACGGTATATTAAGGATTATTACCCAATAATTAGGATTGCCTCTGATACCTGTAATAGTATATACTGACTCCTGAAGCATTTACGAATGTTTATTAAAACTTGGTACGACCAACAAAAAACGTTGAATAATAAACGTAATGGATTTAAAGAAAGTATACAGAGCCCAGGAAATCAATAAGTTCCGGTATATTAACGGTAAAGATAACCCCACTAACTCTATAACTGAAGCCATGCCTAATAGCGCCTTGAAGAGGTTTATCGCAGTAATATACTAACTAAACGAATCGAATACTACGTAGACCGCCCAACAAGTGACGTAGAAAAATAGTGTTGCCCTGGCAAACGTAAAACTACCAGGATAGTAATGTTAATAGTAACGGTGGCAAAAGTAGTAACGGTAGTAGTTTAAATTACTGGCAAAAGTTATGTAAGTCGTGAAATTTGTAATGCGTATAAATCTGTAGGGAAAGACATATGTACGGGAGTTGACGAATGGAGGCCTCGGAAGGGTTGAGAAAAAGGGATATAAGGGGCCGTAATTAAGGTCGATTTGAATACAGATTAATTGTAATTAACAAAGGTCTAGCTTATTATTAGCTTGTGTATTAAGAAACGACTTCAGAAGTTGCTACCAATTGATGGCAAGCTACGATAGCTTGCAGGTACAAAACAAAAAGCCGCTAGTATTAGAATAGAAGCCAAGTACAATACAGTTAATTTAACTTTACTTAAAGTAAATTTGATTGTACGTATTGAAAATTGACTGTAATTTTTGGGATTTGAATACACTATATTGCAAGTGTAGTATAATAGGTGCCCAATTAAAAGTGGGATACAAGACAAAGCATTTGGCCATACTAATTAGCATGCAAACTAGCTAGCCGTCTACTGAACTTAGAACTCACAACTCAGACTATAAACCAATATTAATACAGCACTAGTTACTTCGACCACAGGAATTCGAATCAACTACGTTACAACAATAAAGGCCTACTAAGACGAATCGTCATTGTAGTTGATAAGAATATTATTGATATAAATCCTTTTTAGGAACTATTTAACCCTCATTAACTAATAGCTAGTGTTTATATATGAGATTTATTGACGTATATCGGGACAGTAATTGCAAAAAAAAAAAAAAATTGATTCAAATATGTTTACTCTATAAAGTATAATTTACGTAAATTTTGTTTGGATATTGAGGATAAACGAGTTAGATATTTCACAGGAATTGGTAATTTGTGAAAGAACAGCGTAAAGAACGGTGTTTGATACGAGTTTTATCTTGTCCGTATAGCTAATAAAAGCTTGGGTTATATATATATCTTTTCAAGGTTAACCCCCAATATAAATAAGGTTACCAAGGAGTAATTCGAAGCGTATCTCATGTTATATCTCACGTTTAATACCTAAAACCAGAGCAAACGATTTTTTTTCTAAGTTATTCCTCATTTACTAACAAATACTTAAACAACATACAAACTTAAGTTATTCGAATTGAAAGAACGATAAGGGTTTATTACGTGACGTAACGAAAAAGTAATATATGTGTTAAAAACCTTAGAATATTATTTACGTTTGTTCTTTCTGGTAATTATTGTATTGTTTAATTGTTGAAAGACAAATGAAAAGATTAAGTAAGTCGTTTCTTTTTATTAAAGTATAAATTGAACAGCTCATAAGCAGTTAATTATATTATCTCAAGGTTATTGAAATATAGTAAAGATCGCTTGAAATATCGATGAAAACTAGGTAAATTGGTAAAAAACAGGCGAAAATTTACACATCAATGAAAAATCATTTGGATTCTGACAACAGTATCGGAGAGGATCAGGATATAATTAAGTAAACATATGGTAATATTAATTATAAAGGGGAATAAAAGTATAAGTTTGTTATATTTAGTATTGGTAAAGTAGCTGCGTATAAACAATTTGATAAATGAGAAATAAGTGAATTAAGTCCGCCGGCAATCCGGGCGAGATGATTTTTTTAGCCTAGTTGTAAATATATTTCAATTTATACAAAGTTATGGTATTGAAAAATTTCGGAAGTAGTTTCTAAATTTAGTTCGCATAACCAACTGATTTAACTAATGTTCATGGTTTCGGAAGGTTTCCAACTCGAAAACAACGTGCCTAAGATTTTATTCTAACTTTGACAATGTTTTTGACGCAATATTCAGCTTCGGTTTCGCCTTTTTATCTATGACGTTGATAATGGATCATTGATTATTATGGACCCCTTAGTTCGGAAACAAATCACTCATTATTCGAACTATTTGATGGATATAAAAACGATTATATTTCCTATTTAAGATATTAAATTCGATGATATATAAATTCATAACACCTATAATTTAGTTCTTATCGTAAGATAAATTCAATCTCTTGGAAAATTAGTTCGTTTTACGCGTTTTGAAAAGAAATCAAACGTTATTTATGACTCAAATCCCTCGAACAAAAAATATTATTTATTACCGGCTTCCTTTATACCTTATTATATAACCTGTTGATAGAACTTTCAACGTTAAAAAGATTTTAAATTCCAATCGTGATTGAAGTTACAGTAGTATTACGTAGTTAAGTGGTGAATGTGTTACTTTTAAGTCCAGTAGACCGCTAGCCAGTTTGAATACTAATTTATATAGCTAATTGCTTAGCTCGTACCTTAGTCTAAATTGGGTACCTATTGTACTTAAATTGTACTTAATATAGTTAGCTTTTATTTAGTATAATAAATTCATAATAAGAATAGTTTCCTTCATTGTACGGCACTTGACTACTATTTTAACACTAACGGATTTTTGTCTTGTGCACATATATTAGTGTGACCAGCTACTAATTCTTAGTAATCTTTATAATCTCTTCTTACTGTGTCGGCCTGACCCCTATTTACTCCTGTTCATTTTGCATACAAATTAACTTTCATTACAACCTTTCGCCTTATAGTTACGAGTTTCGACTTTTTGATTTCCGTACACAAGTCATTTGTTATAGGCTTACGCATATACAATTCAACCGTGCCAATCAATTAAATCCATATTAACAATAACTTTGTCTTTAATTCCTTGGTAGTTTTCTAATTTACTCGTATACCTTTTGTTTCCCTTATTGTTTTCCGTTAGATAGCATTTTGTGAGGTGTAGTTTTAAAGTAACCCTTATTATATATAGTTAGTCCATTGTTATTTGTATACATTTTATCGTTTTGTTTGGTGTTTATTTGGTTATAGATTTTATAGCGTTTGTTCAATTATTAATCCATTTAAACTCGTTGATTCCTTATCTTTTATAAACTTCAAAAAGAGCTATTACATTAATTATTAAGCGTTTTTCATTGGTTGTTCCCATTTTTAAAGGTCATTAGAATATGATTTTCGATTCAGTACTAATTAAAATTGGTATAGGTGAAATCCTCAATTGCTCGGTAAATATAGTAAGTAGTTTTACTCAGTTATATCTATATTAAAACCGGCTATTATACTATAAATTTTCAAATGAAGTACGTTTCTTGTAATCCTTTCACACTTAATAAACGTTTAGTGTATTAGGTTCCCTATAATTTCGATTTATTCGTTCTATTTTTTTATACTCGTTGACGAAGTTTGAAAAAAATACGATCTGTAACGACAGGTTATCATTATTAGTAAAGAAGCTGTTCATAAAAATTATCAACTTGACCTTCGACATGTTAATGAGAATTATATGAATTCCTCGATACAAGTTTCTCATTTACTATTCCAATCTCTTATTTAGTCGATATTAATTGTTATTAGTTAGATCTTAGATTTACACCGTAACTAATAAATCGTACGATATTTTCAGTTGATATAAGGTTATAATTTAACTGTTATAGGAACGTTGATCCATGTACTTTTAAGCACTTAATATGTCATTTTTGTTGATTTTGGATAGATTAACGACTTAGCCTTTTTGACGGAAACTGAGGTAGATGTCGTCAATACTATATATACAGATTGATGGTTCGTTAAAGTTCAAATATTTATCTTTTGTCAAAGTTGGAATCTGATTGTAATTCCAGAACTTTAAGTCTTTATTCGCACATTGTTTACATGCTATAAAGATAGTAATTTCAACCAGAAATATATTATTAATCTATATACACATTATACTAAAGTTTATATTTTGCGTTATTGGTAAATATAGGTCGTAAGTTAAGGTCTTTTTGTCCATTTTTGATATAAAGAGCTATTGATAGGTTGGAACCAATAAATAACTGATTTTATCAATACATATAATGGTTTAAATTATTATATAATCTTTTTTGATAGGTACTTGTTACAGAGATTTTGAGGTAACTCTAGTAAAACGATTCTTTGTAAATTAATTGTTGATTATATTGGTAGGGATTTATACGTTGCAATGTTATTAATTCTATTGATCGAAGTAACAGTAGTATTGTCTGGTCATCATTGTATATTTATTGTTTTTGTTTTAGCCGACCACTCGCAGGTCTATACAGTAATTCGTATAGTCAATTGCTTGGCCCGTGCTTTAGTATAAAGTAGGCGCATACTATACTTAACTTACAGCCAATACAATAGGCCTATAAAACAATACACTCACCTTACAATTAGTATAGTTAACTTTACTTACAAGTAAAGTTGACCTACTACATTGAAATTACTACTATTCCAACACTATCGGCTTCTTATTTTTGTACGCGCACACTGATATAGTCGACCAAACTTTTCCGGTTGCCGCCGAATTACCTCATCGTTAACTAGCTAGATCCATATCAATCACAGTGATTTTAGTACCCAAATTGACACTTGTTACCTTTAATTTCCACACGGTGTTAGATCCTAACTTTATCAATTTCTACAAACAAATCTTTCACTACAAATTTATACAAACCTTCAGCTTAACCGTACTAATTAAAAAAGTCGTCATAGCCATTCCCCTAACAGTCTTCCAGTTTACTAGCACCTCTATGTCCGCTAGTACGTAACTTAAACTTACCCGACAGCCTATTAACATAACCCTCAATATGTATAATTAGCTTTTTACTATTTACAAACCTCTTAAAGGTATTATTTGATAATACTTTCGTTATAACGTCAGCATAATTATCCTTTCTATCGATTTTTTGAAACTCATCAATTTCTCTGCCTTCATAGGCTTTATAAAAATCTATTACGTCGATTATTAAACGTTTTTCACTACTAGTTTCAAGCTTTAAAAGCCATTCGAATAAACTCCTCTAGTCTGTACAAATCATTTCCGGGATAAGGAGAATGTTGAATTATCTGATAATAAAATTAAAGGTTTTCCATAAGGTTATAACTACATCAAAGCTAGCTATTATTCCATAAATCTTTCAAGTTAACACGTTTCGTATAATCCTCATAGATTGAGTTAAAGTTTAATAAATGAAGTTACCGGTAACACTAAATTAATTCTCCGGATTATCTCTATTAACGAAGGTTATCATAAAATCGATTTCTAAAGATAAATCGGTGTTGTTTATAAAAGAAATCTGTAAATATTTTTAACTTAACTTTCAATAACTTAATTAAAACCATATTAATCCCTCGGTTTAAGTTTATTATCTAACAATTAAGCTTTTGATTCATCCAGTTGAAGTCTTTATAAGTTTGGTCTTATATTTTTACCGTAATTAATATGTTGTAAAAGGCCTTTATTTGGTATATTATGGCGATATATGTACTACAAGTGTGTTGTTCCAGGTACCGCTAAGCCTTGGTTTTGTCAATCTTATTAATTATAGCTAAGTCAACGCCTTAGCCCTTTTAATGAAAGCTAATACTAGTATTAATACCAAGTATAAGAATTAAAGATCCGTTAAAGTCAAGTTAATTACCTTTTACCAGAGTTGTAATCGATTTGTAATTTCACAACTTAAAATCTTTAATCGCTTGTTACTTCTATATTACGAATCTAACGATTCCAACTAAATGGGTATCATCAGTTCATATGCCTACCAAATCGAACTACTTTTTTCACGTTATTAGTAAGTATATGTGATATATTAAAAACTTTATATTTAATCGTAACTCAAAGTACGATTAACAGGTTAAAAACCAATAAGCGCTTATTTCAGCTAATTTGTATAATGACTTAATACATCGCATTACCATTCTTGGAGGGTAAGTGGTACTTAATTCATTTAATAACTCTAGCAAGACAATCTACTGTAAATCGGTCACTAACTACATATATACCTATTTTATATCTCAGTTATTAATTGTAAATTTTCCTATAATCTTAGCTAATAAACTTATTACTAAAAAGATCATTAAACTTCAGTTCATTCTTTAAATTGTTAACGACTACGAAAATATCGAATCTTCAACTTTATTACTATAGTCTTAAACGATTAAACGTAACTTTTCGTACGACCGCCTCGTAGTTTTACCCTCAACTTTGTATATTATCCTCGACTTAAAAATCGTAATATTCGAGTTTTAAAGATTAAAATCGATTTTAGGTACAAATTGTATAACTTTTCGAATTAGGAGATTGTTAATCTCAACCTTATCACTTTCTTATAAAAGTTTACCGAAAGTTTTGATAATACTTTATACCTGAAGTTTAAATATCAAATCTTCGTCATCTTTATTTTTCCTGTTTATCCAAATAGTATTATAAATACACTCGGGTAATATATTCCCCCCTTTTGGTGTTTTTATTCTTCGGTGGTCGTCTATGCCGGCGGCGTTTTATCGATTTATTGATAACGAATAAATGAAGGTTATATTAGCTTATTCGCTTAACTTAAAGATCGGTGTCGTTAGTCTCCATAATATAAGGTTTAACTTAAGTGGCGAGGAACATCGCGAGCCGTTAGTAATTTTAACAATTCCTTTGGAGTTAGCGATACTCAAGATTTTATATACACATCTTTATTTGCTTGGATCCTTCCATACGAATAATTTACTTTACAACCGTAAATTAAATACATCGATTATCATAAGGCCGTTTTTGATATTAAAAATATCGTTAACTTAACGTCGTTCCAAATTTTTCCTTAATTTCGTTAATACCTTTCTGTAAGCTACAACTCTCTTTTGGGTACTTGCTGATGGCTGAAAATCACTTATCAAGCGTAGGTACTCTTTAAAAATCAACAACGTTAGCACCAAACTTTCAGGTACTATAGTGTCATTTAAGGCTTTTACCGCCATTTAAAGGTAAACCTATTAGTCAGTAGAGCTTCTAATTTTCTACGTAAGGATATTGTATGCTTTGCAAAGTAACACGTATACCCTTTCAACCTTTCCAATTTTCTAGTAAGCCTTTACAAGGATCTATTTGCACTAAATACCTATTATCTTGGCATTTTCCTAAAACTTCGCCATTATAAAGTTGGTATTAGTATCGTAGATGACGATGTTAGATAAGCTCAAATACATATTAATTCATAACATCCTTGATGTTTTCCATGTATCCTTTACTAACAGGGATTTTAGAAACTTGACTTCGTGAAAAAAAGTTACAAGGTTAATAACGAAAAAATTAAACTTATTCTTTAAGTAAAATACATTAATAAAAACCTCTTAATTAAAGTTTTTATCTTCTTTTAATGTAAACTTAAATCTCCAGAGTATTTAGGTATACATTTAATAGTAATAAAAAAGCTTTTCGATAGCTTCAAAAGCAAAGTATCTCATATCTTTATGTGTTGCGAACTTAAGGACTTTAAAAAGCCTGTTAATAACTAGGTAACTAAAACTCTAGTATAATTAACGTATTTCCAATTTCGTCAGATTTAATACTGTTAATTTTAGACCTTAAAGATAAAACTATAGGTGCCCTTACTTAGAAGAGAGGGTAAATCTCTGGTCGTTTTCAACCAACTTATTTGCGTTGACATTGACTTTAATGCTAAGAGTCTTTATATCCCCCAAAAAGAGAAGAAAAAGAGTAAAAAACTTGATGATATGGAATTTAATCGAGGTAACAACAGTTTAAATTACAGTTATTCCTAATAACGATATTTATACGTTTAAACTGAAGCGGACTTTAACCTTATCAGCATCTTAACGATTGATTTTTAAAGTAATGGTAATTTCCCTTCCTAATGCTACGTATTATAAATAGCCCTCTATTGAATACCTTATTGCTACTGTGTTTGGAATAGGATCCTAAAACGTGTAATCTGCATAACGATCGTAAAGATCAAAAATATATAAGGGGTTGGAGATTTGGTCAGGGTAAATTTAAAGATCTTTACCACTTAAATAGTATAAAAAGTCGCGGTTAGCTAATTAATAGGCCGCGTTAAGAATAGTATTCTTTTACCATTTCATTTACTTAAGGGCATCATCGCCGTTAATAGTCTTTTTACCCTCGAAGTTTACAATATGGCTTAAGTAATTTTTCTCCAAAGAAGTAGAATATTATATGTAATATATTACTTATTTGTTATTAAGTTAGGCAATAGCCGAACTTATCATAAATCCAACATCTTTTACCACTATTACGACAATAATTCCTGCAATTAGCAAGTTCGTATAAATTTTGCCCTTATTAGCGCTAGGGTAGCTGTAGACTTCAATCCGAAGCTATTAAACCATATTTTGAACGCTAGGAGCGCTTATAGCCGTACTTGCAATCGACGTAATTAACTATCGCATGGTCTTCCTCATTTATATCGCGAAAGTTGTCCGCTTAGGGTCATATACCAAGTAAATTTAGTGTACGTATTATTACAGTTGCAAACGAGGAACGCAACTGGCTGAAAAAGCCTTTGTAAGTGGTATTTCATCGTTATAAGGCGTATTCAAACTTACTGACACCCGTAGCGGCTGCCTGTACCTGCTCACAAAATGTAGCTTCTCGAGCGTAGGCATTCCCCATCATTTTCTAATACAATATAAGTTTATTAAAGATCTAGTTTAATATATTCATTGGTACTTCATCCTTTTTCTTCTTTATCATTATTATGGTTTACCTTGTAGTAGCCTAATCCATATAATATTACGTAAGGTGGATATTGTACTCGGAATAACTTTATATACTATTATAAATTTCGCGAAAAGTTATTGTTTGTATTTAGAATATTGGGTAATAATCCCTGGTGTACCCTATAAGGATTCCGGGAAGAAGTGAATAAAAACCGGAAGAAAGGACCTTTATTTACTTTGAAATATTTAACAAGAATATTATCTTCGTATTAAAAAGATCATAAGGTTCTTCATTATACTTTTTTACGTTATTACATATTTTGGCGAAGTCGTTCAATACTTGTAATTAATATTAACTATTTTAATAGGTTTTGAAGGAAGGTTGCAATAATCGTGCCTAATTTTATTATTATTTCTTAGAAATTTAAGCCTTAGGGCTTCCGAACTGCAGTGTTAATGGTAATTAACAGTCGCCTAACCCGAGGGGTAAAGTCTTGTGGTGTGACTTATAGTAGGCTTGCGCGTATAGGCGTATATATTGTAGGGGGGTTTTTAAGAGATATAATGATTTTAAGTAAATGGTCAAATGGTAATAGTAACTTATCTATATGAAAGGGTTTAAAGAATTTAATGGTCTAATTGAACTAACCAGTTAAAGGCGTCGATGTTAATACATTTTACTGCGTTAGCATTTGCGAATTTATGTACTTTACCGCCATTAAAATAGTACTCCGCATTATTACGTAAAAGTATTAGGCTTCCGAGAAAATTAACAGATTTTTTATCGTTAACATGTAACAAGGTTTAACTTCACTGAAGGTAAAGATAAAGTCTCCTAAAACGCGTGTAAAGGCGTTAAAAGTTTTTGACGCTCTTATCTTTCCCTTAAGAGTTTTAAAGATTGGGATTTTAAAGGATTTATTTCCGTTAAGCCAATTCAAAAATGATTTCTGTTGGTAGGCCTTAGATGTTGCAACGTTGTTGATTCGATTGGTCGAAGTAAAAGTAGTATTGTATGGTCAGATGGTGGATATATTGTTCTAGATTTGGTAGACCACTAGCTGGTCTGCACTGTAATTTGTATAGCCAATTGCTTGGCCCGTACCCTAAAGTAAAGTGTAACGTACCGCACTCGATTTACACCTAATGCGATAAGTATCCACAAAGAAATACACTTAACTTACAGTATAGTATAGTCAACTTTACTGCAAGTAAAGTTGACCTACTATACTGCATGTAATACTATTTCAACACTAACGGCTTTTTAGTTTGTATACGCACGCCAGTGTGGCTGACTAATCTTTTCTGGTTACCTCTAAATTGACTCCTCGTTAACTAGTCAGATCCCTGTCAATTCCAGTTGACTTTCATAATGCATTGTACCCAATTACATGCAAATTAACCCCATTTGGCTTTAATTTCCCCGCCGCTCTGAGGTTCAAGTTTATTAACTCCCATAAAAAGTTCTTTGCCATAACCCTTTACAAGCCTCCAATTCAACTATACCATTTAAACGGATTACCAATATTAATCTCATTACCATTATTAATCCCCTGGCAATCTTCCAATCTACCAATACATATTTATCTGCCGTTACGTAATTTAGGCTTTTTGGATAGCCTGTTAACGTAGCCCTCAATACGTATAATCAGCTTATTTCTATCTACAAACCTTTCCAGAGCCTTATTTGACGTCGCCTTTGTTATAGCATTTACGGGGTTGTTTTTGCCGTCGATCTATCGGAATTCCTTAATCTCCCTCCCTTCGTAGGTTTTATGAAGTGCTATTACGTCGATTATCAAACGTTTTTCGCTGGTGGTTCCGAGCTTTGAAAGGTATTTTAAAAGGCTCCTTAAATCGGCATAAATCACCACCGGAATAAGAGGAATCCTTAATTACCTGGTAATGTGATTAAGGGTTTCTCACAATGCTATACCTATGTTAAAGCCCGCTATCATGTTATAAACCTCCGATACCAACACGTTTCGTATAATCATTTTACACTTAATGGAGGTTTAGTAAATTAGATTTCTGATAATACTAAACTAATCTTCCCGCTTGTCTTCGTTAACTAGGGTTATCAGGAAGCCGATCTGTAAAAATAAATCAATGTTATTTACAAAAGACTAGTCCGTAGAAAATATTAACTTAGCCTTCGCTAAGTTGATTAAACCCATATTAATTCCGCGATCCAAGTTTCGCATTTGTTATTCAAACCTATTATTTAGTCAGTTAAAGTCCTTATCCGTTTGTTCCTATACTTTCGTTACGATAAAAAGGTTGTAAAAGGCTTTCAGTTAACATAAGGTAATAATATAGCTGCCCTGAGCACGCTATTCCAAATATCGTTGATTTCTAGCCTTATAGATCTTGTTAATTATAGCCAAAACAACGCTCTAGCTCTTCTAACAAAAGCTAAAGCCGTAATAAACACTAAGTATATGGATTAACGATCCATTAAAGTTAAGTTGGCTACTCTCCGTCAACTTCTTTACCGGCTTACAATTCAAAAACTTAAAGTCTTTAATCTCTTAATTTTACAGTACCATAAAGTCAGCCGTTCCGACGAAAAGAATATTGTTAATTTACATACCTATTATGCCGAAGTTTTTTTTTCTTTTACGTTACTAACAAATACGGATCGTATATTAAAGAATTTATTACCATCCGGAATTTAAAATACGACTAATGGGTCAGGAACTACTAAACGCCTACTTAATATAATCTGTAAAATAGCTCAATATATCTTATTACCGTGCCTAAAAGATAAATAACACGGAGTTTCTATAACAATTCTAATAGTACAATCCGCTATAAATCCGTTATTAACTACGTATAGGCTTACGTTATATTACAGCTATTAAGCGTAAACTTACCTTTAGTTTTGACTAGTAAAATTATTACTAAAATAACCACTTAACGCTAGTTAATCCTCTGAATTATTGATGATTACGTAAAGATTCAGTTTTTGCCTTTATTACCGTATCTTTAAGCGATTAAACGTGATTTTTCGTATGGGCGCCCCGTAGTTTTACCTTTAACCTTGTAAATAATATTTGACCTAAAGATCGTAACGTTTAAATCTTCAAAGTTAAAGTTTGTTTTCGGTTTCAATTATATCATCCTTCGAATTAGTAGGCCATTAATCTCAACTTTTTCACTTTTTTTGAAAGCTTTACCGGAGGTCTTGATAATCTCTTGTGCCCAGAGTTTTAATACTAAGTATTCGTTATCCTTCTCTTTCCTACTTACCTAAGCAGTATTATTTATACAGCCGGATATATATTCCCCCTTTCTAATTTTTATCTTTTTGAAAAATCGTTTGCGCCGGTGGCGTTTTATCGGCTTATCGATAACAGGTGAAAAAGGTTTGTATTAGCCTCGTTACTTGGCTTAATAGGCTTAAAGGTCTTTATCTTTAATATCTCTGATATAGGGCTTAATTAAAGTAATTCGAAAAAGGACAAGGCCATTAGTAGTTTCGATAAATACTTCAGAGTTTACGATACTTATTAATTTGTATAGGCCCTTCTATTTACCCAGCTTCCACTATATAAGGACTTCGCTTTTCAACGGTAAAAAAAATACGTCGATTGTTCAAGGGCCGTTTTTGGTGTTAAAGGCTTCATTAATCTGACGGCGTACCAATTCTCTTCGAAATTTCCTTAAAGCTTTGCTATAGGCCGTAATAAGTTTCTAAGTACTTGCTAAAAGTAGAGATTCACTCGTCAGACATAGGTATACTCCAAAGATTAAGAGTGTTAACACTAAGCCATCAAGGCCTACAATATCATTTAAACCTTTCTATTGGAATAATAGTACATGCAGTGCAGTAGATCAACTTTACTTACAGTAAGGTTGACTGTACTGTAAGTGTATTGTTTTGTGGAGACTTATTGCATTGGGTGTAAGTCAAGTGCAGTACGCTGCACTTCACTCTAGAGCACGGGCCAAGCAATTGGCCATAAAAATTACAGTGTAGACCGGCTAGCAGTCTGCCAAACCTAGAGTAATACATCCACTATCTGACCATGCAATACTACTGTTACTTCGAAGACCAATCGAATCGATAACGTTGCAACATCTAAGGCCTACCAATACTTTCACTACTATTTGTAAATATACTTCCGAATTCGTAAAGCTTTTAATTTCTAGTGTAAAGATATTATACGTTCGGCAAAGTAGGAAGTGTATCCTCTTAATCTTTCCAATACTCTAATAGGCTTTCACAGGTACCTATTTACACTAAATACCCAATATCTTAACATTTTTTAAAATATTCCACTGTAGCAAAGTTTATACCTACATTGTGGACGACAATGTCAAGTCTACCCAGGTATATATTAATCTATAATATCCTTAACGTTCCCTATATATCCTTTACCGAAAGTGATTTTAAAAACTTAACCCCGTAAAAAGAGGTTACGGAATGAATAACAGAAAGGACAGGTTTATTATTTAAATAAAATACATTAACAAAGATCTCGTAGTTGAAATCCTTGTCGTCTTTTAGTGTAAACTTAAATCTTCGAAGGGCTTGGGTATACATTTAGCAATGGTATCAAAGCCTTTTAATAGCTTTTTATGCAAAATATTTCACATCGTTATACCCTACAGACTTTAAAACTTTATATAGCCTATTAACGGCTAGGTGGTTAAAGCGATGGTATAATTAACGTATTTCTGGCTCCGTTAGGTTTAACACCACTGTTTTCGGGCCTTGAAGATAAAACTATAAATGTCCCTACTTAAAGGAGAGTGGAAACCTCTAGTTGTTTTCAACTAGTTCGTCTACATTAACGTCGACGTTAACGTCGAAAGTCTTTATATCATCCAAATGATAAAGAAAAAGAATAAGAGACTTGAAGATTTGGAACGTAATCACTACCATAACAATTTAAATTACCGTTATTCCTAGTGATAATAGTTATTTACCTGGTCCAACGCCAACTTTAGCCTTTCCAACATCGTGGCAGTTGATATTGATAGCTATAGTACTTTCCCTCCATAGTATCACATATTACGAATAGCTTCTTATAAAGTACTTTACTGCTCTTGTATCTAGCATAATACCTTAAAACGTATAGTCCGCGTAACTATCGCGAAAATTAAAGGCATGTAAAGGTTTAAAAGCTTATTTAAGGCAAAGGTAAGGGTTTTTACTACTTAAATAGTATAGGAAGGCGTAGTAGGCTAGTTATTAGGCTGCGTTAGGGGTAATATCTTCTCCGTATCACTTAATCTATTTAATGGCGTTAACGCTTTCAATTAGCTTATCGCTCTTAAAACCTGCGATTTAATTCAAGTAGTCTTATTTAAAAGCAATAGAGTATTAGGCATAGTATACTGCCTTTCTATTATTATGTTTAGTAAAGGAGTGCCGAGTTAACTAACAGTCAGACTTACCACAAATCCAACATCTCTTACTATTATTACGACGATAATGCTAATGGTTAATAAGTATGCCTAAATCTTAGCCTTATTAATGTCAACGTGGTTATTACCTCTAATTTAAGGCCGATAGGCCAAACCTTAGGCGTTATAGGCGCCCGTACTTACGGTCGATGTAATTAACGACCGTAAGGTCTTTTTTATCTATGTTAAGGAAATTATCGACTCAGGAGTACATACTAAGCAAGTTTGGTATACGTACTATTACGGTAATAAACGAGAAACTCAACTAGCTAAAAAAGCCTTTACAGGTGTAATTTAAGCGTTATAGAGCGTATTTGAACTCGCTAACGCCTGTAACTGCTACAGGTACTTACTTACGAAGTGTGGCTTCACTAACGTAGGCTTTTCTCATTACTTTTTAATATAACATCAACTTATCAATCATTTAATTAAGTACATTCATTGGTATTTCCTCCTTTTTCTTCTTATTTATCATTGTTGCCCACCTTATAATAGACCAATCTATGTAGTATTACGTAAGGTGGATGTCTTATTTGAAATATCCCTTTATGTTATCGTAAAATTCACGAAACGTCGTTACTTGGGTTAAGAAAGTCAAGTCATAATCCTTAGCGTATCTTATAAGTATTCCTGGAAATAATAAGTGAAAACTAGAGGGTAAGACCTTAATCCACTTACAAATATTTAAAAAGGGTATTATCTTAGTGTCAAAGAGGTTATAGAGCTTTTCATTATTCTTTTCTATAATGTTCCAAATCTTAACGAAGTTTGTAATAAGTTTGTAGTTAATGTTAACTATCTTAATATGTTTTAGAGAAAGTTCACGATAATTATCCAAACCTTAAATAATATTTCCTAACAGTTTAAACCCTGTGGCTTCTGAAGTACAGTGTTAAGGGTAATTTCCAGTCACCTAGCCTAAAGGATAAAGTCGTATAAGAGGACTTATAGTAAGCTTTCACATATAGGTAAACGGAAACGGGAAAGAGTTTGAAGGAGCTTAACGACTGGATTACTAAGGGGCGATAGGTACTTAAAGGTTTTAGGAGGCTTAAATATCTTGCTTAATTGACTGGTATAAAGCGTTAACGTCAATACCTTTGGCCGCGTTAATGGCCACTACTTTACGTGACTTGCCACCGCTAAGGGCATACTCTGCGCTATTACGTAAAGGTATTAAACTTCCAAGAAGGTTAATAGATTCATTATCGCTAACGCATAGAAATGCTTAACTTATCTAAAGGTAAGTTAATAGTTCCCTAGATCGCGTATAAAGGCGGTAATGTTCCTTAAAAGTCTTTTCTTTTGTATATGGTTCTTAAGGACGTTCCTAAAGCTAGGCTAGATCAAAAAGTTCTTACGATAGCTTTGTAGTACCCTGTGGTAGCACGTAAACTCCCTACCGTTTAAGCTCTACTTTAACCCTTAAGTTAACCCTTTTTTGAAACTAAGATTCACATATTAGTAGTTTGATCGCCAAAGAGATTACGAAAATTACTAAAGGCGTGGTTGGAGTTTTTAGTATTGTTATACTCGACAATATAATAGCTAACGAAGTTAGTAAGGTGTTTTTCCGTTAATTTCTCATCGACATCCAGCATCTAAAGGTCTTTGTCGTAAAACTTGACAAAGGCAGTTTCGAAAGCTTTAATTGTTTCCTTCTTTTCGGGGTCGGCAATAGTATTAAAGTAAACGCTTACGGTAGATATCTTAAAGGTTTTGGCCTATATAGGGCTTGGTGGGGCGTGTAGGGCAAGGGACTTGGTAATCTTTGAGTGTAAGAACTTGTTGATTTGGTTTAAAGTTGCGCAGGAACTTGTCGATTTAGCGACTTGGTAACTTGGCATAAGATTACGCGACATTACTTTCTTAGCGTAACTTAGTACTTAGAGTAGCTAACTTAACGATTGATGTGACGTAGGGAGTAAAAAGAGTAAAGTAAGGGTAAAGATTTGGTGTAAAGGATAAGGTCGAAGGTCGTTTGTTATTAAAGGTTGTAAATGGAAGGCGAAGGTAGTTTGTGATAGGCCGTGTAACTTAATCGTTTTTGCATTAGTAACACCCGCAGTAGTACTAACTTAGCTGTTTGCTAACTTACTGAACTTTAAGACTTCTAATATTTAATCTCAATATTTTTCTTCAAGAATGATCTGGTGAAGATTTCTTGGTGTTTTCAGTAACAATACCGTCGCTAACTTCTAGATTACCATTATGAGACTAATACAACCCAAAATTCTTCTTTTTTTTCCTGCCGTTATAAGACTGATATAGTACTAATAAAGGTCTTTCGCAAAAATCTTTCCTCTACCCTAGCCACTGTAGCCGTAAAGCATAACCGGAAAGTAGCTTCTTCTTCTACTTAGCTTATCTGTGCTTAACTTAATAAGCACTGATTAGTGTTGGTAGGCCTTAGATTTTGCAACATTATCGATTCGATTGGTCGAAGTAATAGTAGTATTGCATGGTCAGATAGTAAATGTATTGTTCTAGGTTTGGCAAACTGCTAGTCAGTCTATACTGTAATTTGTATGGCCGATTACTTATCCCGTGTCCTAGAGTGAAGTGCAGTGTACTGCACTCAACTTACATCCAATGAAGTAAGTCTCTACAAAGCAATACACTCAACTTGTAATATAGTATAGTCAACTTTACTGTAAGTAACGTTGACCTACTTCACTATATGTAATACTATTTCAATAGTTTCGGCTAATTCTAATAAATTTTGTTCAAAAAATAAATATCACGACAGGTAACTTTATTGTTTAACTCAGCCTTAAATGTACGTTAGATTATCTTTTACATGTTAAAAGTCTAATAAAGAAAAAAATTACATTAATTTTGGAAAGTGAGGGTACCACAGTCGTAATCGCCGCCAAGGTCCTTGTTCAAGATATACTAGATAACGTAATTGGTTAAATAATCGTTAATTAAAGCTTTATTAATATCAGTAATCCAAAGCTATACGTTATAGTGGTTGGCGAAAACAGATTCGAAGGATTTAACTGCCTTTATGTATTTTTTAACTCGGTTCCATCTTGAAGTTCTAGCTTGTATAGGGCTTGGTATATAAGGTGTTTGAAGATCTATAATGTAAAGACTTGGTGTTTTAGCGTGAAGTCACGTGTGAACTTGAAAACTTGTCATTTAATCGCGTGACGTGGCTTTTGTAGCGTAATTTAACGATTTTTGGTGTATTCGCTTAGGAAAGCGATCTTGATAATTAAATTAACGTAGGGAAAAAGAAAAAAAAAAGTAAGGGCAAAAATTCTATGTAAAGGATAAGGTCGAAGGTTGTTTATTATTAGTAAAGGTTAAAAGTTATTTTTTATAGTTATTTGATGTGAAACTTAGTCGTTTCTGTAGTAGTAATACCCGTAGTAGTACTTACTTAGACGTTTGTTAATTTACTCAACTTTAAAAAATTTAATAGTTAATCTTAACGTTTTTAAACAGAATTTTTGGTGAAATTTTCTTGGTGTTTTCAATCGTGATACCGTCGCTACCTTTAAGTTGCCGTAAAAACAAACGTAGATTAAAAGGCTTTTTTACTTACTGCCGTGAAAACTGGTGCAATAGTAGAGGCCCTTCATAAAAATCTTTCCTTTACTTTGTTCTTTCACAAAGCATAATCGGAAAGTAATTTTTTCTTTTACTTAGCTTATCTATACTTAACCTCATAAGTACTAATTAGTATTAGTAGAGCTTCAGACGTTGTAACATTATAGATTCGATTGATCGAAGTAACAGTAGTATTGTATGGTCAGAATGGTAGATGTATTATTTTAGGTTTGCCAAACCGCTAACCGGTCTAAGGAGTAATTTGTATGGCTAATCACTTGCCCTGTGCCCTAGTGTAATGTGGGCGCATATTGTACTTGACTTGCAGCCAATACAGTAGGTCTACAAAACAATACACTCAACTTGCAGTTAGTATAGTCAACTTTACTTGCAAGTAAAGTTGACCTACTGCACTGCAATTACTACTATTCTAACAGATCATGTGTATATTTAAGTGGAATCATATATATTAAACGTGTGTTTACTATTAGACTTTGTTAGACAACTTATTTCTAATACTATTATTAGACGTTAGTCAATTTTTTTTTTTTTTTTTTGGATTATTGACAATTGTGTAAGGATTTAGGTTTTGATTTTATTATCATATTTTTGAGTTATTAGATATAACTTTTCGTATAGTTTACCCGTAATTTTACCCTTCACTTTGTAAAAAAATTTTGACTTAAAGATTGTGATATTAGGGTTATCAAGGTTAAAGTCGCGTTTAGGTAAAAATTATACCACTCTTCATATAAGTAGTTTATCAATATCAACATTATTGCTATTTTTAAATGTTTTCTTAAGATTTTGATAATTTCTTATACGCGAAGTATAACGGAAAATTCTTGATCATCTTCTTTTTCTTGGTTGAAATAATAATGTAGGTGCAACTTGGTGTATATCCTTTGTCCCTATTCTTAGTATTTCTTTTCTTTAGTGATCAGCCGCGCTGTTATCGTTTTATCACATTATCAATTATGGGAGAGAGAGGGTTGTATTGACTAATTCACTTATTCTGAAGATCTTTATTATTATCGTTATTGTTAGTCTACTTAATATAGAGTTTGAAATAAGTTGTGCAAAGAGATTTAGAATCGTTAGCGATTTTAATAATTATTTTTGAATTATTGATACGCAATATTTTACATGAATTATTTGATTTACCTGGTTTTAGCTATTGAATGACTTCGATTTATATTGGAAAATTGAATACATCGATCGTTGTAAGATCATTTCTAGTGTTAAATGTATTATTAATATAACGCCTGGTATATTTCCTCTGTAGTTTGTTTAAGGATTCATCGTATACCGTAACCTTTTTTGGGTATTCGCTAATGATGTTGATTTAACCATAAGACGAGGGTATGCTTCAAAAACCAGTAACGTTAGTATTAGACCATTAGGGTTTATAGTCTTATTCAAACCCTTTACCACTATATAAAAACATGCCTCCTAGTCCATGAAGCTTTTAATCTCTAAAGTAAGGATATCATACGCGTTGAAAAGTAACGCGTATACCATCTTAAACTTTCTAATATTTTAATAGGCTTCAATAGGTACTTATTTCTATAAAATCACTATTATTTTAGTGGTGATTCAGAATTTTCTGCAATAAAATTAGTATGGACATCGCATATGATAATGTTTCGCAGCCCCAGGTACGTATTAATCTATAATATTCCCAATGTTTCCCAAGTATATTTCATTGAAAATGACTTAAGGAGTTTAATACCGAAAGAAAAGGTTGCCGAATCAACTATCTAAAAAATAAGTTTATTGTTTAAATCAAAAACATGATTTAAAATTCTATAATTCTTTCTCTCGGTTTTTAGCGTAAATTTCATCCTTTTGGGTGTTTTGATATGAGTTTTTCAATAATAACAAATCTTTTTAATAGCCTTCAAAGTAGAGTACTTTACATTTTATTCTCTATGGACTTAAAGACTCTGTATAGCTTATTGACGATTGGGTTATGAAAACACCAATGTAATTAATGTATTTTTAATGTTGCTAAGTTTATCACTCTTGCCTTTGGCTTTTAAAAAAAGAGACCACAAATATTTCTTCTTGTAAATGAAAGGAAACCTCCAGCTATTTTTAATTAGTTCATAAATGTTGACGTTGACATTAATGCCAAGCGTCTTTATATATTCCAAGTAAAGAAGAAATAAGTTGATAGACTCAAGGATGTAGAATATGATCGGGTTAACCAGTATTTGCATAGTTATGAATCTTAGTAACGATAGTTCCTTACCTGATCTGAAGTCAACTCTAATTTTGCAGATATTGTAACGATGAATTTTTGTATTAATAGTACTTTCCTTTCATAGTACGATATGCTAAGAATAACGTTCTATGAAGTATCTTACTACTCCTGTATGTAGTATAATATTTTAAAAAGTATAATCCGTGTAATCATTGCGAAAGTCAAAGATATATACGGGATTAAGTACTTAATTTTAATAAAAAAGGTTAAAATTTTCAGCTAATTAAGAGGTATAAGAAGGCGTAGTCAGCTAATTACTAGGTTTCTTTAAAAGTGATATTTTCATGTTATATAATCAGTTTCAAAACGTTATCTTTGCCGTTTAAAGTATCTTGACCTTTGAGGTTTGGTATATAGTCCAAATAGTCCTTTCTAGAAATAATAAAGTATAATATATAATATATTACCTGATATTTGTAGCGTTTAGTAGTTGAATAACGAGTCAAACAATTACTGGACTTAGCATGTGTGTAACAGTTCTTATCATTATTACAACAATAATTTCAATAGTGACAATTACCATATCCATTAAGATTTTATCCATGTTATTATTTCTTGTATAGCTTACTATTTAAAGTCTTTAAACCAGGTTTTAAGTGTAGTGGCTTTTTGTATCTGTGGTCGATTTGATATGCAATTAAAAGGTTATTGTTATTCTAGTCGCGAAAATTATCAATTTAGGGATATATATTAATTGAATTTGGCTTATTTGCTATTACAATCATTAAATAAAACCGTAACTAGCTAAAAAGAATATTGATAGGATTTGATATTGATATGTTAATCGATGTCACTATAAGGATTATTACTAAATAAATAAGATGGTTCTTAATCTCAGTAGCTGTTTATACCAATTTACGAAGTTTTTACGAGTGATTTTCTATGTTTAAAACTATTAATAAAAAACGTTTCACAAAGATCGTAATAGCGATGAAAAAAGTATACGAAGCCTAGAGAATCAACGAGTTTAGATAGATAAATGGTAAAAATAACTTTGTTGATATCATAATTAAGTCTATGCTTAATGGTGGTTTAGAAAAGTTTATTGATAATAATAAGTTGAATGTTTATATCACAGGATTCATAGACCGGTAAGTATATGATATAATTAGGTAGAGATATATAGGTAAACTATAAAACTGTTCAAAATGATTGGTAATGATTATAGGGTTGGTTATGTATAGGTTTATAATAAAGGATTTATATATCGGAATAGAGTAAGTTAATGCCTGTAGTTGTAAGTCAGAAATTTATAATTAGGGTATGATTCAGGTATATAACCAATGGAGATTAATAAAGTAATCGTTGATAAGAGTAAGGTGAATTTCTGCTTCTACTATTAATTGGTAAATTAATATATTAGTACGTATGTATAGAATACAAAGCTGCTAATATTAACACAGCAAATATTTATAATATGGTGAAGTCAATTGTATTAATTACAAATCCAGTATAGTACAACGTTTAACTTAGTATATAGTTTGAATTAAATAGTTATATATATTAACACATATATAGACTGGCTAACTGTTTGCTAAATATTAAAAACATATATTACCTATATAAATAATATATCTAACACATCCTTTATGTACAAATCTTATCACATGATAACTTAAATTATACTATTTATAATAGACGAGATTCCTCGTCTGATATGTTGGACTTTAAGCTCTAAGTGGCTCAGCTGATCCGTTAGTCTGTTTCCTGACCTACCCACTGTTTAGGTTATAACAGACGTTTTTTAATGCAATTTAGAGATTTCTTTGAAAACATTAGGTTAAATATATTTACAGTAGTTTATAAAAGAGAGAACAAAGAGAAATGAAGAGAAATCGGTTATTAAGATAAATAAAAAGGTTAATTTTGAATTGATTTCAATCGGGTAAATTTCAGTAGCATAGCATAATAATAGAAACCCGGGCAAACATCGGGTGCTTTCTGTTGGTACAACACATGTGAAAACACCCCTCCACCAAGCTTGTCCTATTACGTCAGATCATTTCGTCCAGATGTTCCATATTCCCCATCTTCCACCAGTCGCCCGTCACCTCCCTTCGCAAAGCAGAGGCGAAGCTCACGGCGATACTTTCCTTGGTCACGTTTCTGACACAACGGCCTTCTCGAACATTCTGCATGCGCTGGGGACCAGAGCAAAGCGGGGCCAACATTGTACTGTAGAATCCAGTTGTGACTTGTCGACAGCACACTCGACTCTGATGTGGTCCTGCCGCTCTACGTTGCATTTCACCTTCACCTTCACATTCACCTGCAGCTGCTACCATCTGTAGTCCACCTTGATCCATCAACCCGCGCAACCACCTACGTACTACTTGCCTGTAACCAGCCAACAACCCAACCACCCAACCACCCAACCACCCCCCGAAACGATGGCATCCACCCCCCGTCAGTCCCTGGGCACCCACGGTCAGGCCAACCTCTTCCCCTTCCCTGACGTCGCCGCCTTGGCCCCCGCCCTGCGCGCCTACGTGATCCACTGCCAGAACGCCGGCATCCAACGCCACGGCTCCTTCAAGGTCGCCGTCTCGGGCGGCTCCCTGCCCAAGATCCTCGCCGCCGCCCTGCTGGCCCCGGCCACCGCCGCCGCCGACGCCGTCAAGTGGGACAAGTGGGAGATCTTCTTCGCCGACGAGCGCGTCGTGGCCCTCGACCACGCCGACTCCAACTACGCCCTGCTCAAGGCCGAGCTGCTCGACAAGCTGCCCGCCGCCGGGCCCCGGCCCACCGTCTACCCCATCAACAGGGACAAGCTGCACGAGGAGGCCCTCGAGGTCGCCGACGACTACGAGCAGCAGCTCGTCAGCTCCTTCGCCTCGCGTGACTCCGTGCGCCTGCCCATCTTCGACCTGCTGCTGCTCGGCTGCGGGCCCGACGGCCACACCTGCTCGCTCTTCCCCGGCCACGAGCTGCTGCGCGAGGCCACCGCCTGGGTCGCCCCCATCGAGGACAGCCCCAAGCCGCCGCCCCGGCGCATCACCCTGACCCTGCCCGTCGTCACCCACGCCGTGCGCGTCGCCTTCGTCGCCACCGGCGCCGCCAAGCGGGACGCCACGAAGCGCGTCTTCGAGCAGGGCGCCGCCTCCGGCCTGCCCTGCGCGCTCGTCAACGAGAACACCGGCGACAGGTGCAGCTGGTTCGTCGACGACGCCGCCATCGAGGGCGTGAGCTATCCGAGGCGCGGCTTCAACCTGTAGGCCTGGGCCCAGTCCGCTTACGATGTGGGTTTTGCCGTCACCGGCAACGACAACGAGAAAGCCCCCCCTTCGGGCGAGGGGCAGACTCCAGAGTATGAGTTCGGGTGGGGATGGGAAATGAAGATGAGCGATTGATTTGCTGGTGGTGCTGCTGCTGCAATATGCAAAAGTCCGGGGTGGACTAGGCGGTTGCCATACTGTATGGAGCTTGGTTGGACAAGGGAAACAGAGGGGACATTCATAGAAAGAGCACGGAAATGATGGCGGGGGCATTCTGTTTCCTGCTGTCATCAGCCTGGGCCTCATGATTGCAGATGCACGTTTTTTCCAACTGCGTTACACGCCGACCATCGTCCACCCCTTTTGCTTTCGCAGTAGCCTTTGATATCCCTGATATCCCTAACGCAGCATCCAGCGGTCTCATGATGGAGACAAACACAGTAAGAGAGGAGGCGGAGATCATGGTAGCCAGAAAATGGCTGGTCGTGTGTCCTAGGGTCAAGAGCGCGCATCTCATGTACCTACTGACGCAGCAATTATGCATGTGGATTCGGAATTGGAACACCGCACTCAACAAGGACGTGACTGACTGACTGATTGACTCTCTGCGGTGCCGGAAAACGATCTGAAAGATGCTGCGTGCACCCTGGGAGGTTGCCAATCGAAAAGTGCGGTGGCCATGGGAGGCTTGCGTCTTTGTGACATGTAGCTGGCTGGCTCTATACTAGGTAAATATGGTGATGTGACATGGGCGGCGGTGATGGTGGTCATGAGCTTTACATATTGGTGAACCCATCTATCAACAAGAGCCGGCCTCTTCTGGGCCGGACTTGAATTTTCACAGAAGAGATGAGCTCTTTCGACTTGACTCCGCAGAGCAACGCAAGTGTACTGGAGTATTGATTCACCGGGTCAGGCCACTGTGTCGGAAATGAAGTGAAATTGTGAATTTAAAGGCTAGGATACGTTCTTGAGAGGATGAGGCCGAGTCATCCACCTACCTACTCTACCTAGACTTCCCATGGGAAGAAAGGCGGACGAAAACAAAGCGACTCCATGTTGTGGAGTGTACGGATTCCATGCAATGTGATAAACAATTCGAAAGTCTTTGGAGCTGTCTCTTCCCAGTTACCCACGCCGATTCCAATAAAAAGCTAGCTAGCCTAGAATCCTAGAATGCTCATTTCTTCATGTCAACTCCCAGTCCACAATCTAGTCCTCCCTGCGATACCTCTTCCGGGGCACACTACTGCCATCTGAGCTAGTCCTCCGCCGCCGCCTCTCACCCCGCTGTGTGTCGCTCACTGGCGACGCTGAGCTGTCCCTCTTCACCCGGCGTGGAGCAGGCGACGGCGACCGCACGCCCCTGGACGGTGACCGTTCCTCGCGAGCAGGCACACCCCTCCGCTTTACAGGCGGAGGACTCCGACGAGCAGGCGCGCCTCTTCGTGATGCTGCAGGAGAGGGACTTCGGCGCGCATGGACACCTCTCCGTGGCAGGGGAGACGGACTGTGGCGGTAGCTGCCTGGCCCTCTCCGCGGTGGTAGAGGAGAGGGACTCCTGCCATAAGGACCTGGCCCGCGTCTCGCTGGAGGAGGCGAGCGAGACCGCGAGACCGACCTCGGCACAGGACGGCGGCGCGGTGGTGACGGGGAGCGAGAGACAGGCCGGGCGGCAGCGCGTGGAGGCGGTGGAGACCTGGACCGAGACAGTGAGCGATTTGCCGCGCGTCTTGGGAGCGGCGACCGTGACCGCGACAGCGACCTGGACAGCGAGCGGTGGCCAGATCTTCCAGGCAGTGGGGTCCTTGACCGGGACAGAGACCGCGGAGGAGCAGCTCTGCGTGGGGGAGGCGAGCCAGAATTGGACAATGAGCTCCTTGCGGGAGCTTTCCGGGGCGGTGGGGAGCGAGATCGAGACAGAGACCTGCCCGAGGAGGAGGAGCGTGACGAAGGGCTGTAGGACCGGGCTTTTGCGGCGCCGCGGCGTGGAGGAGAGCGGGTAAGAGTCCGTCCCCTGCTACCACCAGCAGCACCAGCAGCTCGGCGCAGAGGTGGCGACCTAGAACGGCTCAGGCTGCGATCGCGGCTATCGTATGACCTGTTCCTCCGGACGCGGCGTGGCGGACTGACGCTCCTAGATACTGATCGGCGGCGGCCGAGGTTTTTGCGGCGAGTTGGTGATCGAGAGCGAGAGTACGACGAGCCGGTGTAGGAAGAATAGCTGGAAGCTGAGTCGGAGTCGGAGTCATCCGCTTTCACTGGAGCAGGAAGTGCTGGTGGAGGCAGGTTTTGAAGGTACTCTCGCATGTCTTCGGTGAGAGCACCCATACCGATCGAGGTAAAGTAGTTGATGGAGAAGCGAATATTGCGGCGGTTGTCGCCTCCACGTGGGAAGAGACCTTCGAGACTGGGCATGAGGATGTCGTCCCTGCATCGAGCTTGCAACTTGGCCATTCCAATCTCCTCGACAATCTCTTGGAAGAGAATCTTGATGAAGATACGCGATGCCGACGTGGTCTCTTCCTCGTTGAGGTGGATGACTGACAGGCAGTGCCAGGCAATAGCGTCCGATCCAAACATGTGTCCAAAGAGCCTTGCAATGTTGCGGAGCTTGTTGCTGTCATACCGGTGGATCTTCTCATAGTACTCCATAAAAGCCCTGTCGAAGAGGTCGTTCCACACTCTGTTGATCTTCGCCAACCGCTCTGCGATACCTCCGTAGAACTTGGTGTAGGTCTTCTCCTGACTGCAACATTCCACCACCATTTCAGGCAGCTCTTTCTCGTAGCCCACAGGGATCTGGATTCGTAGCAGTTTGTGGACGGACTCCTCGTAGTCGGCCGAGGACATGAGAGTCAGGTAAATGGTCCTCCGCAGGTTGACCAGATCCGCATTGCTCTGGTCCTTGATCTCCACGGCTTTAACCTCCTCATCCTCGCTCTCGGATGATTCGTCCTCGTCGTCACTGTCGTCCTCCTCATCGCTTCCTTCGCCCAGAATCTCGGCCTTCAGCTTCTTGTAGGCCTCCTCATGCTCTTCGTACTCGGGGTCGAGCTTGAAAACGTTAAGCCCATCTTGCCCTTCGATGTCTCCGTCCAGATCGACATTGTGAGTGATTTGGTCCTCCTCTTCCACCAGATCCAACTCTTCCTTGATTGCCGGGTTGTCCTTGAACTTGTCCTTCCGCTGTTGAAATAGGACCTCAATTTGATACTGTACACGCTTCTCGATGTCGCTGTCGTGTAGAATACTGCGAAACTGGTCGAAAACAACTCTGGCGATAGGCTCATTCATCTCCTCCAGGAACTGCCCGACCTCCCTCGTCAAGTTCACCGCAATTTCCACGCTGTCATCCGTTGGCTTGTGCAGCAAAAGCATTAGTATCTGCGCGACCAAGGTCTCGGATACAACCTGGCAATTCGTCAAGTGCGCAACAAACGTCGTAGTCGACAAGCACACCGCCTTGTCGTTCCGCTTGAAAGCCTTGCGAAACCTCAGCACCAGCCTCTTGACCAGCAACTCGCCCACGACGGGCAGCTTCGTGTTGACAATCGCGACCATGGCCGCGTAGATAGGCGTGAAGGGCAGCGACGCCGCCTGCGCCTTCATGATGCTCTGGCAGAACAGGCCCTTGCCGCGCACCAGGTTCTCCTGGAACAGCTCGGGCACGATCAGCTTCAGGTTCGGGCTGTTGGCCTTGTTGATCAGCCCGTTGATGGACTTCTTGAGCGCCTCCCACGCCATGCGCTGCCACGCCTTGCTCGTCTTGTCGGTCCCGATCTGCGCCTGCAGCGCGCGCAGCCGCGCGGGCGGGATGTACGTGCCGCCCGAGCGCGCGTTCACCAGCCGGTCGTACTCGGCCTTGGCGGCCGCCTGCTTCTGCTCCGCCGTGACGACCGGGGGCGGGGTGCGCTCGCGGCGCCGCGGCGGGATGTCGCGGCGGGGCGGGGGCCCGCCGGGGCGGTAGCTGTCGAGGCCTTTGCGGCGGGGAGGCTGGTGGGTGCGGTTGTTGCTGTTGCTGTGATTGTTGTTCTGGTCGCGGCGGTCCCTGTCGCGCGCGTCACGGCCCCCCCGGGATCTGGCCTCGTCGTCCGAGTGTTCATGGCGCCTTCGTGGTGACGGGGATCGAGGCAGGCGGGCAGGAGAGCGATCTTCCAGGTGGCGGTCGCTCATGACGGATGCTGTCTCCGTGGCCATGATGGAGGAGGTGGTTGACGCCACAAGCGTACGCTGGGCGATCGCGAGAATACGTTTCTCGGGAGCTCGGGTTTGGAATAGTGTTCCGGGATAATTGCGATCTCGAAAGTGATGTTTAAAAACGACGGCTCTCTATCTTCACGGTTTCGGGGGTGTGGTTGCAATTTGCTGTCCTTGCAAGTCAAACGAGCTGCAAACAAAAATGAAGGTCGGCCATGTAGGCCGTAGCCGCAGGTTCTGGCAGCACTATCATCCTTGCAATGACCCTCAAATGGTTCTACAGGCAAACCTGGTTAAAGCAATCTTGTTTGTAACATGTACCTTTAATGACTACGATAATCTTAGTTTTTAAGTATTGACAATTTAAATCGTGTCATTGAATTTTCAAATCCCTTCAATGCTTTTCTTTTTATATACTTTTGTTTAACTCTTTCAACTCCACATAACTAATTTATGGGTCATTTAATATAATTTGCTTTAAGAATATCTAGTTTTATTATATCGAGTTTAATTTTACTTATTAAACGATTATTATACTAATGCAACCATTTTTTTATGCTTTTTGGGGGGGTTTCTTCTATATAAATCTATTTATACATATCAACTGGTGGAACAATAGTTAACTGCAGTATAATTAAGTCAACTGTACTGTTAATAAGTTGACTATATTGATTGTAAGTTAACTATATTCTTTGTAGGTTAACTGTAAGTTAAGTACAGTAGGTGCCTACTTCAAACTAAGGTATAAACTAAGCAATTAGCCATACAAATTAGTATGCAAACCGGCTAGTGGTATACTAAATTTAGAAGTAACATATTCACCACTTAACTACGCAATATTACTATTACTTCGATTAAGATTCGAATCGATAACGATGTAATGTTTAAAGATTTATTAATACTAATCAATGCTTATTAGGTTACGTACAAATGAGTTAGATAAAAAAAAGGCTACATTCAAGTGACGCTTTACGTTGTATTACAAGGTAGATGAAAGATTCTTGTAAAAGGATTTTATAGATTACGGCGGTTTTTACAGCAATAGGTGGAGGAAATCTCTAGATTAGAGCGAGTTTTACGGCAATTTAAAGGTAATGATGGTATCACCATTAAAAACACCAAGAAATATTCATTAAACCCCTTTTAAAAAATAGTAAGATTAACCGTCAAAGTCTTGAATCGTTAAAAAAGCGATTATTAAGTTGCAAAGCTCTCCATAATTAGTAAACTACTAAATTACTACCACTACTACTATCGCAAATCGCTAAATCCAAAACCTTTACAATCACAAACACCGACTTTAACAATAAATAATCTTTAACTTTACCTTTTACAGCCACTTTTCCCTTCACGTTAGTCTTTTCTCCCCTTACATTACAAGATCTTCAATCAGACATGTTAACAAACACGTCAAAATCGCTACTTCGAGCAAAAACACTAAAAATCGTCAAATCACACTGGACAACCACAGCACACCGCTTTTAAATCGCCAAATCCCTTTGCTTAAATTACTGAATTCTCATCCCACCTGAATTAACGTCAAATTATCAACCATAACGTCAAAATAATATCGAAAAACAAAACTAAAACCTTTAAAGCACTTGGTTCTCTCTTCAACAAATGTTAAAATAAAAACCTCTAGTTCAAAAATATTAACACCAACTCAACAGAAAAACACTTAATCAACTTCATTAGTCAATTCATACTTAAATTAAATCTTAATATAGTTAATTGAAACACATAAACTTTTCAAAACTTCTGCGAATCCTTCACTGACTAAACCATTAGCATATAAAATAAAATTTTAGAAGTAAACAAAAGAAATTAAAAAATAAACCTTTGTAATCGTGTGATTGCAATCCCAAAAAGGAAAGAAAACCGATTACATACGCTTTTCGATTTGATACAAATGAATAAATGCTCCTAAAACTTACAAGCTTAAAAACCAAAAGGCAAAGAAAATACTAATATTAAAAATCGTTATCATACAACTTTCATGGAATCAATCTCTAATCCCTAATAAAGTCAACTCTTCATCCGACAATCTGAAAAACCGATTGATTGACTAGATAATCTAACTCCAATTCAAACTCACGATACCGTAAAGTACGCTTTCAGCAGGGATAGAACGTATAAAGTAGCGGTTGCTAACGTAACAAAAGGAATTAACGTCGGCATCATCTAACAATTGATTGAATAAAATCATAAAGTCCTTTTAAACATCCCTCAAAATCGTTAAATTACTTAAAACGAAGCTTTCCATAGTAGGTATACTTACATACATGAGCTAATTATAGGTTCTGCCATAAAACTTTATTTCTCAGGCTAGGTGACAAGCAATTACCACGATTATTATAATTCTAAAAGTTCGAAACTTAAATTGATTGTAAAAAACATCATCGACGACTGAAATAATTATTGTAATCTACTCACTCAACTGGTAAAAATAGTTAACATTAATTATAGACTCCTTATTGACTTCACTGAAATTTAGAATAGGATAAAAAAGATATAATGAGAAACCCTATAATAAAATTAATACAAAGATAACATCGTTCCTTGATATTTGTAAATAAATGGAGGTTTAATCATTTGATTTCAACTTAATATTTCCAAAAATACTTATAAGGCATACCAAAGCCTACTACCTGATCTTTTTGGCCAAAACACATACTTTTTGGGAAATATATAATGGAATAAAGAGATACTTAGAATACGACATCGACTTTACGTAATACTATACAAATTGAATTATAACAAAATGAATAACAATAATAGAAAAAAAAAGAAGAGGAAATACCAATGAAAAAGCTAAATCATATACTTAACAAATTAATATTGTGCTAAAAAATAATGGTGAAAGTGTATATTAGTGGATCCATATTTTGCAAATAGGTAATGGAAACTATTACAGGCGTTAGTAAGTGTGAATACGCCTTATAACGCCCAAATACCACCTGTAAAGATCTTTTCAGCTAATTGAAGTCCTTTCCTATAGCAGTAATAATACGAAAACCAAACTTAATTAACATGTACCTTTAAATTAACAACTTTCGCAACTGGGATAACGAAAACCTTTCAATTACGTACTATATCTATCGTAAATACGAAAGATTCCTACATTCAAAATCTGGTTTAAGGCCTTTAAATTGGAAACGAAACTAACGACAATAACATAAGTAAAACTTAATTGGAACTGCTAATCGTAAAAATCATCGTTATAATAGTACTAAAAGGTATTGGATCTGTAACAAGTCCAGTTATTAGTTAATTCACTACTTAGATGATTAACACTACAAATAAGAGGTGAAATATTACATATGATACTTTACCATTTTAAAAATGAACTACTTAAACTATGTCGTAAATAACAAGTATGAAAAGGTTTCAAATAATGAAGATATACAGAAAAAAATCACGTGATATAAAGATATAGCTTTTAAAGCAACCTATTAACTACGTTTTATTGTACCGTTTAATTGGCGAAAACACTTACCTTTTTATAAAGATTAAATATTTAACTCCTTATACACCTTAAACATTTATGATAGTTATGCAAACCATGCATTTTAAAGTATTATGTCAGATAAAAGGGTATTAAGGTACAGAATAGGAGGCTATTCGCAATACATTGTACTGCAACGGGAAAAAATAATATCATAGAGATTAATCATTAAGATGTTGGTAGGACTAGAGTTATCTTCGACCCAGGTAAAAAATTATCATTATTAGAATTGACGATTATATAAATAGTTGTTAAGCTAATTACGTTACATATCTTGTAATCCTCTATTCAATTCATTTTTTACTTAAAAACATAAAGATATTTGGTGTCAACGTCGATATTAACGCTGATAAACTGGTTAAAAAGAACCGAAGGTTCCTTTTTCACTTTAAGTGAGAACACTTATAGTTCTATCTTTAAAGGTTAAGAACAATGATAATAATTTTGAAAATTTAGAAACACTTCAATTACACTAATATTTTGATCAACTGACTGTTGATCAGCTATATAAAGTCTTTGACTTCGCAAGCTACAAAATATAGATAATTCTGCTTGAAAAGCTATCGAAAAGCTTTGTTATTATTGCCTAATTTACGCATAATCATACAAAAAACTGAAGTTTACTTTGAAAAACGATAAGAACTTAAATTATAAAATTTTGGCTAACGTTTTTTACTTAGATAACAAACATGTTCTTTATGTAGTGGACTCAACAACCATCTTCTACAGCTTTAAATTATTCGAATGCTTATCAGAAAAAGACACCTGGAAAACATTGAGGATATTATCAATCAACACATATCTAGGGCCACAAAATGACATTGTATACAACGTTAACACCAACTTTATTCCGGCGGAATTCTAAACTAATGCTAAAATAATGGCTATCTAATGCAAAGAAGAACCTATTCAGGCTCACTAAAACTTTGAAAAAAGTTAAAAAATTATATGCATGACTTCGCGGAGCGTATAAGACCCTTATATTGGAAATAAAACGCTTTATATATCAGAAGATACGGTTTTTGATATCAGTAAAAGTCCTGAACAATATTGTAATCCCTAACGACCTCGTACTAACACTAGTAATTTTTAAAATTTATCCTCATCTAAAAAATGAATCTCCACTGTCAGCAAAGACCCAAAAAAAGCTACTACATACGATGAAATCCTAAAGAAACTACGGAGGGAATCTATCAAACATTAAGTAAATAACGTTATTAACACCATGAACAATCCTACTACAATCGACATGTTAACTTCGCCATCATAAATCAAAATCCTCGTATGATAAAAACCAGTGAAATTAAATAACAAATTGAAAATATTAAGTATTACTAACCCAAAATTAATTATTAAAGTTATTAACGATCCTATAGCGTCTCATATAACTCAAGTTGAACTCTATATTAAGGTCATCAATATTAAGAATAAAAATCTCTAAGTTAAACAAATGAGCTGAAATAATCATATTTCTCCCGTATTTAACAAATCAATAAAATAATGGCAAAGTAGTAATCCACCGAAAAGAAATAAAATCAAAGATAAAGAATATATGTCTAAATATATATATACAACTATTAAGGTTAAAAGAGGAAAAGAGGATAATGAAAACTTAACCGTTAAGCATCACACATAATACATTATCAAAAAATCTGTTAAATATTTAAAAAGAGCGATAAAATTGAAAATAATAGACTCCTTACACGAAAAGTTGTACAATTTATATACAAACGCAACTTTGAACTTTATAATTCTAATATTACGATCTTTAAATCGGGGATTATATACGAAATTAAAGGCAAAACTAAGGGGAAACCGTATAAAAGTTACATTTAATCATTCAATGATCGAATAATAAAAGCAAAACTTAAATCCTTACACAATCGTCAACAACTCAAAAAATAGCTAATATTTAGTAATCGTATTTACAATAAGTGTGTTAGTGAGAATCAATGGAAAGTTTGTCCTGAATAGCTGTAATATTACTTAAATACACACACAATAAATAAATAATTTATGAAATATAGTTTTGCTAAAGTTATCTTAAAAACTACGTAGAAAGTACCCATGGAGAATAGTTATACTATACAGTAAATCACTATAAAGACTATCTGAATGAAGTATCCATTATGTTTCAACCTATTGATTGTTTTTAAGTTAACACAAAACATAAAATATTTACATTATAACCCATATTTAGCAATTATATAAATAAATGAAAATCTTGGTATAAAAATTATACAAATTAACGATATCGTTTTCGTTAGAATTATCAATTTCATAGTATGGGAATAACGTACGATTAAGGATACGAAATTCTGTAATTACAAACCAATTGTAACTCTAGCTAAATTCAAATATCTAACCTTTAACATATTGTAAATCCGAAATCATAATATTAATGATATGAACGACTACCTTAATTTTTGGGTAAAATTTTCAAGGCGTTGCCCTAGCCGAAATTAACAAAACTGATGGGGTAAAAGCTTGAAAGTATTAAACACAACATGCTAGTAACAATTACATCGCGATCCTATACCAACCAAAAATATAGTACTATTCATCAATTACGACAAAAACTTGAAATCCAACTGATGAATATTATAATGAATTAAATAAAAGGTTAAATTAACGAATGAGAAACTTTGACTAAAGGATCAATATAGTCTTCATTAACATATCAAAAACCAAGTTAATACTATTTATGGATAGCTCCTTTATCAATAACACTAACCTGTTGTTATAAATTAGATTTTTTATCATAATTGTCAATGAAGATAAATCACAAGACAACCAGTTCGCAATGAAATTGAACTCAATCCACTGAACCTATGTTAAATACGAAATGGTTATATGAAACGTACTTACTTCCGAAGTCTATAATATAATAACCAGTTTTAATATAGATATAACTATATAGAAAATACTTAAGATCGTTAACAAACAGTTGAAGATTCCACATATCTCGGTTGTTATCTGTACCGACTCGAAACGTCTATTCGAATACCTCTCAAAACTGGGAACTACCAATGAAAAAAGCCTGATAATCGATAATATAGCTCTTTTTGAAGCCTATAAAAACAAGGAAAACCTAGAAATTCAGATGAATTGATGGAAACGATGAGCCTATGAATTCCATGACAAAATCAATACCAAATGAGTTCCTAAAAAAGGTTTGTGGACAATAATAAGCTAACTGTTGGTAGGCCTTAAACATTGCAACGTTGTCTATTTGATTGGTCAAAGTAACAGTAGTATTACAGTAGTCAGATAGTGGATGTATTGTTTTAGGTTTGGCAGACTGCTAGCCGGTCTGCACTGTAAATTGTATGGCCAAGTGCTTGGCCCGTGCCCTAGAGTGAAGTGCAGCGTATTGCACTCGACTTACACTCAATGCGGTAAGTCTATACAAAGCAATACACTTGCAGTACGGTTAAATTTACTTATAGTAAAGTTGACTTGTTTCACTGTATGCAATACCATTGTAATACTGTTTTAATATTAATGGCTTTTTGTTTTGTACCTGTACGCCAACATGGCTTGCCATCAATTAGTAGCAATCTTTGAAATCCCTCCTTATTCCATAAGCCAGACCCCTATCAATTTCAATTCATCTGTATTGAAAACAACCTTAATTACAGACCCTTATATATCTTTTACTTTACCTCTTAGAAACCTTCGTTCCTCAAATCCTATGTATAGATTCTTTTCCACAAACCTACGCAAATTAAGTATACCACTACTTGCGTACCTTTTACCAGTAGTTTAAGTTACTGTTATCGTTAATATTACTCTGGCGGTCTTCCAATTTATTAGGTTAACCTTATTCCTTTACGTTTTGTGTTAGGCGATTTACGTATCCTTCAAATTGTATGGTTAGCATATTGCTATCTACAAACCTTTCCAAAGCGCTATTAGATGTAGCCTTAATTATAGCATCGGTAGGGTTATCTTTTCCGTTAATTTACCGGAAATTATCTATTTTCTGGGCTTTGTATACCTCCTTTAACGTTATTACATTTATTATTAGACGTTTTTCATTAGTTGTACCTAGTTTTAATAGGCATTCGTAAAGGCTTCGGGAATCGGTATATACCACTATAGGTATTATTAATGAACCCAATTATTTAGTAATAATCCTTAATTTATAGTTAGTTACCATACTAATATTAAAGCTTACTATTATACCGTAAACTTCCGAAGCTAATACACTCCGAATTACACGTTTACACTTCACAAATATCTAGTATATAAGGTTCCCAATAATCGTAAACTTCCCTTTAAATTTATCCTCGTTAACGAATATTATTAGGAAGTTAATTTACGATATAATGTTAGTAGTATCAATAAATTCACGAAAACCATATTAATTTCTTTTTTTATGTAATTCATTTTCCATTAAATCCATTTGTTTAATTTATTAAAGTTTTCGTCCTACGGGTCCTATGCTTATACTGTAATGGAAATGTCGTACGATACCTCCGGTTAATATAACGTGGCGATGTAAGCCGTATGTGATCTTCACTCTAGGTATTTTCATGCCATTACCTTATTAGCTTTGTCGATAATCGTTAGGCTCATGACTTGCTTCTTTTAACGTAAGCTAATATTAGTACCGCTTTTAGACTTAATATTATAAATATGGAGTAACGATCCGTTAGAGTTAAGTTATATATCTTTGACTAATATTTTAATCAACTTTTACTTTTAAAGGCCTAACTTTTCGATAATACGTTATTTCGCCGCTACAAATTTAATATCGCCGAAAAAAAAGGTATCGTTGATTTATATACCTACGATACCAAAGTTTTTACCCTTTTTAATTAAAACTTAAAAGTTAAATATTAAAGTCTTTATAGCTAATTTATTTTTGAAATATGGCTAATATGTTTTAAACCAGTAAACGTTAATCTTGACCAATTCGTATAAAGACTTAATATAATATATTATTATGATAGCCGAAAACTTATCCCTTAGTTTTTATAGTAATTCCAATAATATTATCCGCTGAAAATCGGTGGTAAATTACATATACGTTTACGTAATATTATGGCCATTAAGTGTAAACTAACCCTTAACACCAGGAGTTAAAATAGTAATAATTACAATCATTAAAAGTTGGCTAATCTTTTAGATTATAGGCGATTAAGTAGAGATTTCATCCTTACCCTTATTACTATATCTTTAGCTGATTAGTCGTAACTTTTCGTACGACCGGTCCGTAGTTTTACCCTTAACCTCGTAAACTATCCTCGACTAAAAGATAGTAATATTTCGGTCTTTAAATTACGTTGATGGTATAAATTATATAATCCCCCATAACAGTAGGCCGTTAATTTCCACTTAGTTACTTTCTTTAAAAAGCTTACCAGGCGTATTAATAATGCCTTCGACACGTAATTTAAGAGAAAAATTTCCGTTCAATTTCTTCTTTTAAAATACCCATACCATTGTATATACCTTGTCAAGCCTGTAATATTTATTTTCCTCCTTTTTAATATGTATCCTCCCTTTAGGTGGTTTTTTATGCTGTAGACGTTTTATCGGCTTGTTAATAATCGGTTTGAAAAGGTTATGTTAACTAAGTCGCCCAGCTCGGAGGTTATTATCGTCGAGATTTTTATTAAATTTAATTTATTTTTATACAACTTAATTCATATAACTCGCAAAGTTATGGGGCTATTAATGATTTTAACCACCACATTTGAATTAGTAATACTTAAAATTTTATACGTCCTTTCTAATTTGCCCGGCTCGCGCTATATAAAGACTTCAATTTAAAAGGAGAGTAAAAGCACATTTATTATTAACGGCCTGTTCATAATATTAAAGACATTATGAACCTGGCGGTATACCAATTACTTTTTCAATTTATTTAGTGCTTTATTATATGTTATAACACGCTTTTAGGTGCTTAAAGAAGGTAGCGACTCAGCTATTATACGTAAGTAAACTCCAAATACCAGTAAAGTTAATATAAATCCGTTAATACCAATAGTATTGTTAAAACCCTTGACCGCCATTTGAAGCCGTACCTTTAAAGTTGTAAAGCTTTCGATTTCTAATATAAAGATATCGTAAGCCCTTCGCAAGAGTACATATACCCTTTTAACCATACCAATACCTTAATAAACTTCTATAAAGACTTATTTATACTAAATCCCTATTAACTTTATATTAATTTAAAACTCTATCGTAATAAAGTTAGTATCGGAATTGTAAACTAACATGTTTAATAGACTAAGGTACGTATTAATCCATAAAGTATGCAATACTTTCCATATTTCTTTTGCCATAATAGTTTTAAGGAACTTCACTCTGTATAAAGTCATAACGAAGTCTATGACGTATAATACTAACTTACCTTCTAAATAAAATAAGTCTATAAAGATTTTCGAGTTAGAGTCTTAATCTTTCTTTAATGTAAACTTAAACCTTAAAGGGGCTTAAAAGTATATTTAGTAATAATAGTAAAAACGTTTAATTACCTTTAGTACTAGTAAATCTACATCTTCGTAACTAACTATTTCTTAAAACCTTGTAAAGTTTGTTAATTACCAGGTAATTGAACCTAGGATATAATTAATGAAGTTTTATCTCCTTAAAGTTCAATACCACTACCTGTGGTCCTTAAAAATAAAACCAGAAATACCCTTACTTAAAGCTAAGTAAAAACCTTTTGCCGGCCTTAACATAGATTAGTTTATCAGTCTAAATATTAACGTTAACGCCAAGGTTTTTTACATCTTTAAAAAAAAGAACGAAGGGGGTAGAGGATTCCAAGATATGGAAAACAATAAGGCCAATAATAATCTTCACTATCGTCGATCCCAATGAAAATATCTCTTTCCCAAAGCTAAAGACAACTTTAATCTTACTAACATCCGCGTAATCAAGTTCCATAATGGTATTAGTATCCTTTCGTAACGCTATATACTACGAATAGCCTTTTATTAAATACTATATCACCCCCTTATCCGGTATAATCCCTCAAAAAACTTATTTCGCGTACCGGTTTTAAATATTAAAAAGGTGTATAGGGCTAGGGTCTTCATCGTAATGGTGACGGTAAGGGTCTTTACCTATAGGTAGATATATAAATATATAGTCGGTTAATCATTACGTGGCTTCCGGGCTAATACCAGTGTTAATATTGGTATCTTCGTGTCAGTCGATAGCCTTCGGTTTATTTTTCTTTTCTTTAACTTTACTTCGTTCAAATTATGTAACATGTTTTATATAATCCCATTTTAATATAAAAGGGTACTATGTGTAATACATTACTTATTTTACGTTACGCACGGCGGCAATGTAACGTATTAACTAACAGCACTATTTACCGCAAATCCAACATCTTTTAATATTTGAGTTAAACTTATTTGGCTGACTTAAAGATTTTAAGGAGAATAAATACCCTCCTTCGTAAGTAGAGGTCCGAACCCTTTATTAACCGTACTTACCGGGCTTTCCGTACCATCGATCAATATAATACGAGTTGGAAAAATCTTTTTCGTTGCTGAATTCTGGAGCTTATAAGTATATACCGGTCGAACCGGAAACTCAAGTAGTTACGGTCGCTAACGAGAAACGAAATTAGCTAAAAAAACTCTTCGCAAGTGGTATCAGGACATTACAAGGCGTATTTGAACTTTTTATAACCCGTAACTGCTTGCCGGACCTATTAGCGTAAGGTGCCTTCGCCAGCTTCTACGTTCCCCATTACCTATTGGCAAAGAATCAGCCTGTCAAGCATCTAATTTAAAAGATTCATTTTACTTTCCGACTCTTATTTATAATCCAACATACAAAACCACGTGATAATATTCAAATTCGTATAATACTAGGCAAAGTTAACATCGTATTCGAAATAACCCTTTATACCATCGTAGATTTCGCGAAGAAAGGTATAATTTGTTAGGTATCGGAAGTAGTAGTTTTTAATTTGGCTAGTCAGAATACTGAAAAAAACGGGTAAAAAACTGGCAACTTAAATTTTATTTGGCGACAAATGTTAAATAATAGGCGTAACTTGATGGTAAAAAGGTTATACGACTTATTATTAGACTTCTCTTTTCCTCCTTAGATTTTAACGAATATAGTAATTGCCGTATAATCTGTATCCTCTATAAAGATGCAACAAGGGAAAAGAGTAATATACTGGTCGTAAGGATCTTTTCTACTTAATCGAAAAAGAAAAACTAGGATTATTACTAGTACTGGTAGGTAGGATAATTACCTTTAGCCGAATTTAAAAGTAAAAAGCCAATAATTATGCCTATAATAGGCTCTCGTATAAAGCCGGTACTTCCTTAGTTTGGTTATTAAAACTAAACTTATTAAGAAGCTTAGGGGAATTAAGTTTAAGGGTTTCTGCTGCAGGAAACTTGATAATGCTTCTTTTGGTATTAAGGGGTCCGGCGAGGTTCCTATTTAATGGATTGGTGGATCTAAAGGCTTAAGGGGTATAAATCCATCGATTTCTTGCGTTTTTTTGTTTAGGCTTAGGTAAATCTTTACGAACGTATATGTAGGCGTTAAGGATTACTACCGTTAGCAATCCTTTTCCCCTTATCTTCCTAAATCCATTATGGGTTTTTATCTGCAACGAAATTGTAAAGTATATCGACGAGGTTACCGTCTTTACCGACCTTTAAAGGTAGTAAAATCCTTCGTTTATATAGGTTTTCTCTTAACTTTAACTTCAATAACTTTTCGGTCTTTTTTCACATAATAAGGGTCCTATTCCTAAAAAACTCGATGTAGTCGAAAAGGGCTTTAACGTTCGTATTTTGATCGTTATAATCGATGTCGATGATAAAGTAACCAACATAGTTAGTAAGATGCTCGAGAGTAAAGACTTCCGTAGTATCAGCATACCAAAGTTCTTTATCGTAGTATTTCTCAAAGATATCGCCGAAAGCTCTAATTACCTTTTTTTTATAGCAGAATTGGTAATAGCTTCAAACTGAACGCTGGCGGAGGCCATCTTAGCGTTTTAGCTGGTGTAGGGATTAGTGTTCAGGAGGTCTAGAGACTTGATAATTTAACATAAAGTTGCGCGAAGTGACTTTCTTGGCGCTATTTAGTGTTTCCTTATGTTTTCGTTCCAATCAATGAACTTAACAATTAAAATGGTATAGGGAGTAAAAAAAGTAAAGTAAGGCAAAAGTTTGGTATAGGAGGTAAGGTCGGAGGTCGTTGTTAATGGTAGAGGTTATTTGTTATTTGACGTAGGGACTTATTCGTCTTTCTGCAATAGTAACACCCGTAGTAGTACTAACTTAACCGTTTGCCAACTTGCCGAACTTTAAGACTTCTGACAGTCAATCTCAAAATCTTCAAAAAGGTTAAATAAAGATTTTCTGGTATTTTCGAGTAATGATACCGTTGCTTACTTCTAAATTGCCGTGAAAATCGATGCAACCTAAAAGTCTCTTTTACGAACTGCCGTAAAAACCGGCGCAATAATAGAGGTCCTTCGTAAAAATATTCCCTCTACCTTGCGAAATTATAAAGCGTAACCGGAAATTAGCTTCTTCTTCTACTTAGCCAATCTGTACTTAACCTAATAAGTACTAATCAGTATTGGAAGACCTTAGACTTTGCAAAGTTATCGATTCGATTAGTTGAAGTAACAGTTGTATTGCAGTAGTCAGATGATGAATGTATTTTTCTAGGTTTAGCAGACTGCTAGCCGATCTGCACTGTAATTTGTATGGTTAAGTGCTTGGCCCATACCCTAGAGTGAAGTGAAGCGTACTGCACTCGACTTACATCTAATGCAGTAAGTATTCATAAAGTAATACACTTGCAGTACAGTCAACTTTACTGTAAGTAAAGTTGACCTACTGTACTGAATATAATATTATTCCACCATTTTTGGAAAATATTTACAATAGTTTCATGTATATTATAACCGGTTTATTTAGGTATTGATTGCGTAATTATTCAAGTCAATTTAGTAAACTATGTTTTTGTAAATTACCTATTGGTGATATTTATACGTTTGCGTAGTATTATAGCTATCAAGTGTGAATTTACCATTCATATTTATGATTAAATTCATTACTAATATGACTACCAAACGTTAACCGATTTTCCAAATGGTTAGCTATCACGTAAAGATTTAATTTTCGCCTTTATAACCGTATCCTAAAGTAATTAAACAAAATTATTCGTACGTTTTATCCGTGCCTTTTTGAAACCTCATAAATAAATTTCAACTTAAAGATCGTAATATCAGTGTTGCTAGAGTTAAAATCGCGGTTAAGTACGAATTATACAACTCTTCGTGTAAAACGTCCATGATCTAAACGTTTCACTTAAAGAATTTATTTAAAGTTTTGAAAAAATAGTTATATATAAAGTTTAATGATTCAATTTTCATTATACTTTTCATTTCTGCTAACCTAAATAGTTATTGACATAGGTTTTAATGTATATATCTTATCTTTATCTTTGGTATTCCTACTTCTCATGGTCGACTGCGCTGCTGTTATTCCATTAGTGTTGATAGGCCTTGATCGTTGCAACGTAGTCGATTCGAATCACTGTGGTTGAAGTAACTGATACTGTATTGATATTGTTGATTGAGATGTATAGGTTCTAAGTTTGGCAGACTATGAGCTGGTCTTCATACTGATTTGTATGGCCAAACGCTTTGGCCTGTACACCACTTTGAAGGGGGTACCTACTGTACTATACTTGCAATGTAGTTCCATAAATTACAGTCAATTTTCAGTACGTACAATTTACTTTACTATAAGTAAAGTTGACTTAACTGTATTGTATTTGACTTTTATTTTAACACTGACGGCTTTTTGTTTTTGTGCCTACACGTCAGCATAGCTTGCCATCGATTGGTGGCAACCTTTGAAATCACTACTTAATTTATAAGCCAACAATAAGCTAAACCCTTGTTGATTCCCATTAATTTATACTGAAATTAACCTTAATTACGGCCCTTTGTGGCCCTTTTGCTCCACCCTTTCGAGGCTTCTGTTCCTTAAATGCAGTGCATAGATCCTTTACCATAGACCTATATAAATCAGGTACACCATCACTTGCATACCTTTTACTAGGAGTTTAGCTTACTAATATTATCATCATCGTCCTAACAGTCTTCTAATTTACTAGGCCAACCTTATTCCTCTACGTTACGTGTTGGGCGGTCCACATAGCCCTCGATTTTTACGGTTAATGTATTACTGTTTACAAAACTTTCCAGGGCGTTATTGGGCGTGGCTTTGGTTATGGCGTTAGCGGGGTTACCTTTACCGTTAATCTACCAGAACTTATCGATTTCCTATGTTTTGTATACCTCCATTAAAGAAATTACGTCTATTATTTGACGGTTTTTATTAGTCGTGCCTAAAACTTAATAGGCATTAATAAAAGCTTCGGGAATCAGTATACATTATTATAAATATCGAAGGAAGTCGCAGCTATTTGGTGAAAATCTTTAATATGCCGTTGATTACTATACCAATGTCAAAACCAACTATTATATAGTAAAATTTTAAAGCCAACACTCTCTGGGTTATACGTTTACAATTAATAGATATCTAGTATACAAAATTTCAAGTAATTATAAATTGCCCTTAAAAGTTTTTTTTGTTAACGAATATTATTAGGAAGTCGATTTGCGATAAAAGGTTAGTATTATTAGAAAATAATCCATTCATAAAGGTTATAAGCTTCTCTTTCGCCATATTCATAAAAACCATATTAATTCCTTTTTTCACGTGGTCTATTTGTTACTAAATCCGTTTATTTGACCTGTCAAACTTCTCATCTTATAGATTTTATAACTATTCCGTAATGAAAAAGTTATACGATGCTTTTGGTCGGCACAGCGTAGCGATATAAGATGCATGAGCCCTTTGCTCTCAATATCTCTGAAATTTTACCTCATCGACTTTATCGATAATCGTTAGACTTATAGCTTACTCTTTTTAACGTAGGCCAATATAAGTACCGTTTTCAGTCTTGATATCCTAAATGCGGTTTAACTATCTATTAAAGTTGAGTTATGTTTCCTTAACTAACATTTCGATTAACTTACACTTCCAAAGGCCTGACTTTTCAATAGCACTTTTTTTCGCCGCTATAAACCTAGCATTTCCGAAAAAAATGGTATCGTTAGTTTATATACCTACAAGACCAAAGGTTTTTCCTTTTATAATTAAAAAGCATAAGTTAAACGTGAAAGTCTTTATACTTAACCTATTTTTAAAGTGCGTCTGGCATATTAGGAACAAATAGAAGTTTCCCTTAGCCAGTTCGTATAAAAGCTTAATATAACGTAGTATCTTACCGACCGGAAACCTATCCCTTAGTTCTTTTTAGTAACTCCAATAATACAATCCGCTAAAAATTGGTAATAGATTACATATATGCTTACGTGATGTTCCGTCCATTAAGTGTAAATCAACCTCTTTTTCCAGCAGTTAAACTGACAACAATTACGACTATTAAACTCTATTTAATCTTTTGGATTGTAGGTGATTAGGTAAGGATCCAATCCTTACCTTTATTACTATATCCTTAAGCGATTAGCCGTAACTTTTTGTATGGCCGGTCTGTGGTCTTGCCTTTAACCTCGTAAACCATCTTCGACTTAAAGATAATAAACTCTTGGCCTTTAAATTACGTTAACGGTAAAAATTATGAAACCCCCCGTAAAAAAAGTTCGTCAATCTCCATTTGGTCGTTTTCCTCAAAAGGCTTATCTGGTGTATTAATAATACCTTTGGCACGTAACTTCAGGGTAAATTCTTCGTCAGAATTTTCTTTTTAAAACACTCACGCCGTTGTATATACCCCATTGAGCCTATATCCCTATTGCTATCCTCCTTTTCAATATATATCCTTCTCTTATGTGGTTTTTGATACCATCGATATTTTATTGGCTTATTAACGATTAGCTCAAAAGGGTTGTAGTAGCTAATTCTCTCGGTCAGATGGTTATCGACGTTAAGATTTTCATTAAACTTAAGGGGCCTAAGGGGTCTTCGGTATGGATTGACTTATATAGCTCGAAAAATTACGGGACCGTTAGTAGTTTTAACTACTACGTTTAAAGTGGTGATACTTAAGATTTTATACGGTTTATTACATTTTCCTGGATTTCTCTACGTAAGGACTTTACTTTAAAGGGGGAGGGATAGCACGTTTGTTGTTAATATTCCGTTCCTGGTGTTGAAAACATCGTTGATCTGGCGGCGTACCGATTACTTGCTTAATTTCTTTAGGGATTTTCTATATGCCGTAACGCGTTTCTAAGTGCTTAACGAGAGTAGAAACTTAGTCTTTATATGTAGGTAGGTCACAAATACCAGTAAAGTTAATATAAGTCCGTTAGAGCCAATAATATAGTTAAGGCCCTTTACCGCTATTCGTATCCATGCTTCTTGATTTGTAAAGTTTTCAATTTCCAATATAAGTCGTAGGCTTTTCGTAAAACGGAATATATATTTTCGACATTATCAATACTCTAGTAAACTTTAATGGGGACCTATTTATCATAAATTCCCATTAACCTAACATTAACTTAAAATTTCATCGCAGTAAAATTGGTGCCAGCAACATAAACTAGCACGTCTGGTAGCCTAAGGTACGTATTAATCTATAAAACACGTAGTACCTCATATTTTTTCTTCTCCTTAATAGTCTCAAGGAACTTGATTCTGTAAAAAGCTGTGGCAGAGTCTATAACGTATAGTATTAGCTTATTATCTAGGTAAAACACGTTTATAAAAATTTCCGAGTTAAAGTTTTAGTTTTCCTTTAACTTAAACTTAAACTTTAAAGAGGCTTGAAAGTGTATTTAACAGTGATGTTAAAGTCTTTTAATTGCCTTTAAAATTAACAAATATATATCTTCGAAACTATTTTTTTTGAAATCTTGTAAAATATTTTAATCGCTGGATAGTTAAACCTACAGTGTAATTGACGAAATTTTGCTTCCGTTGGGTTTAATACCATTACCTCTGGCTCTTAAAAATAAAACCAAAGGTACCTCTATTTAAATCTAAGTTAAAACACCTTACCGGTTTTAACTTGTATTAACTTATTAGTTTAAACGTCAATATTAACGTCGAGGTTTATTATGTCTTTAAAATAAAGAAGAAAAAGGGTAAGGGATTCCAAGATGTAAAAAATAATAAGGTTAATAACGGTCTGAATTGTTGTCGATCCCAGTAAAAACAACTCTTTTTTAAGGCTAAAGCTAACATTAACTTTACCAACATCCGTGTGCTCGAGTCTCGTAACAGTATTAGTATCCCTTCGCAACGCAACTTATTGCAAATAGCCTCCTATTAAGTACCATACCACCTCCGTATTCGGTATAATCTCCTAAAAGACCTGCTTTGCGTAACGATTCTAAATGGTAAAAATGTGTAGAAAACTAGGGGTTTTATCATTATGTTGGTGATAGGGGTTTTTACCTATAAGATGGTATAAAAAAGCGTAGTTAGTAAATTACGTTACTTCTAGACTAATACTAATACCAGTATATTTGTATTAACCGATAGCCCTTAGATTACTTCTCTACTTTTTAAATTTAGTACCTTTGAATTACGTAAATTATTCGACGTAATCTCAGTTGAAAATAGAAGGGAATTATATACAATATATTACTTGCTTTATTTAGGCTCAGTGAAAGTGTAACGTATTAACGAATAACTCTGTTTACCGTGAATCCAATATTTTTTAGCGTTTGAATTAAATTTTCTTGACCGATTGAAAGACTTTAAGGAGAAGGAATACCTTTCTCCGTAAGTAGAGGTCCGGGATTTTCGTTAACTGTGCTAGCCGGGCCTTCCGTACTTTTAATCAATATAGTTTGTGCGGAAGAGGTCTTCTTCCTCGATATTAAATTTAGGAGTTTGAGGGTATATACTAGTCGAGTTAGAAACTAGAGTTATTACGGTCATTAACGAGGAACTTTCTTGGCTAAAAAACCCTTCGCAGGTAATATCTAGGTATTGAAGGGCGTATTTGAACTTCTTATAGCCTGTAACGACTTATCAAACCTATTGGTATAAGGCGCCTTAGCCAGATTTTACGTTTCCCATTACTTATTGGCGAAGTATCAGCCTATCGAATATCTGATTAAAAAGGTTTATTTTGCTTTCCAACCCTTTTTTGTAATACAGAATATAAGACCACTTGATATTGTTTCAGCTGGTGTAGTACTGGGTCAGGTTAATATCGTATTTGAAATGACCCTTTAGGCTATCGTAGATTTCGCGAGAAAAGGAGTAATTTGTCAGGTATCGGAGGTAGTAATCCTCGGCTTAATCGGTAAGGATATTAGGAAACAACGAATAAAAACCTGATAGTTCAACCTTTATTTGGCTGCAGATAATAAAAAACGGGCGTAACTTAATGTCGAGGGAATTATGTGACTTACTATTATACTTTTCCTTTCCTCCTTGGATCTTAATGAACGTATGAATTATTACGTAATACATATCTACTATAAAAACACGTCGAAAGGCGAAGGTAACATACTGGTCGTAGGAACTTTTTAAGTCTTTGAACTAGTGTTGAGAAAGGTGTTAAGATTTCTGGTACTAATGGATAAAATAATTACCCCTTGCAAATTTTAAAGGGATAAAGCCGGTAGTAGTGCCCACAATGGGCTCGCGTGTAAAGCCAATTCGCCTTTATTTTCATTATTAAAACTAAACGTATTAATGGGCTTAGGAGAAAGTTACATAAAAGTTTCCGCCTCAAGGGACTTAATAAGAATTATCTTCATGTTAAGGAGTCTGTTGAGGTTCCTACTTAATTAACTGGTAAATTTAAGGGATTTTAAGACGTAAGTTAATTAATTTTTTACGTATATTTACATTCAATTGTTAATACTACGTAAAAGGATCTAAGTCACTCATTTGAGATTGGGTAAGTCTTTACGAACGCGTATAGAGTCACTAAGAGATACTATCGCTAGCGATACCTCAAACCTTATCTTTAAAAATCTATTAGGGGTCTTTATCGGTAGTGTATTCGTAAAGTACATTGGTTAAGTTTCCATTTTTAATTTTCTTAACAGGAAGGTCGAGCCCTCGGTCAGCAAGCTTAATCTTTACCCTAACCTTAACGTTTTAATTTGTCATCTTTCACATATCGATAGTATACTTCCTAAAATATTCTTAAAAGTCATCGTATGTCTACGGGCTCTAAACGGTTTTAGTGGAGTCTAAGTTAATAATATAAAATCCGATAATGTTGATAAGGTACTCGACCGTCAAGTCTTCGTTAAGTTTAGAAAACTAGAGGTTTTCGTCGTAGTGTTTCTTGAAGGTAATGCCAAATGCGATAATCGTTTTTTTTTATGACAGTATTAGTAACGGTATCAATTTTAACGCGTTTTACAGCTATAGTAACGATGATTAAAGAGTAAAAATTGGGAAAAGAGTGGTATAAAATAATAGGTTATAGGTTTTCCTTCAAAGTTGATATAGGTTAAAGGTTGTAGGATTTAGTCGTTTTTACGATTTACAATAGTAATATCCGTAATAGTAGTAGCCATAAAAGTACTGACTTGGTCGTTTGCCAACTTGCCGACTTAGTAATCTTCAAGACTTTTAGGTGGTTAATCTTAAGGTTTTTAAAAAGGATTAATAAAAATTTCTTAGTGTTTTTAGTAATAATACCGTCACTTACTTATAAATTTCCGCGAATAACCGATATAGCTTATAAGACTTCCCTACTTGCTGCAGCAAACAGACACAGCTTATAGGGACCCTTCGCAAAAATAGTTTCTCTACCTTACTAAAACAAAGCGTAACAACCGGAAAGTAGCTTCTTCTTTTATTTAGACAATCTTTGCTTAACCTAATAAGCACTAATTAGTATTTGTAAGCCTTTATCGTTGCAACGTAGTCGATTCGAATCACTATAGTCGAAGTAACTGGTGCTATACTAATAATGTTGATTGAGATATGTAAGTTTTAAGTTTGGCAGACTGCTAACTAGTCTGCACACTAATTTGTATGGCCAAACGCTTTGGCCTATTCCCTACTTTGAAGTGAGTACCTACTGCACTGCACTTGTAGTATAGTCCCACAAACTACATTCAATTTGCAGTGTGTACAATAAATTTTATTGAAAGTAAAGTTGACTTGACTATACTGCATTTGACTGCTATCTCAACAACCAGCCTATTAATCATAGAAAAATAAAGGTTATATCAATTCATTAACTTATTTTAATAAGACTTTAGTATTTCAACTTATATAGAGTTTAATTTATGTTATAAGAAATATTTCAAGACTGTAAGTAGTTTTAACTATTACTTTCGTATTGACAATTTCTAAATTTTCAAATAACCTATCCAATTTTTTTTTTTAGCTTTTTTCATAATGATGAAATTGTTCAATATAAAAATTAAAACGTTGAATATTGTGGGATTGTGTTTGGTATTATTGATATTATTAATTTGGCTTTTGTCAGATTTTGTTTCGAATTTTATTCAAAACCTTATTGTATTACATAACCTTCTTTTGGGTGTCTTTAATAAAGGAGTTTTACTTATCAAACAAGGATATTCTTCAAATACTAATAACGTTTATACAATATTATTAGGGCTTACGATATTATTTAGACCTTTTACCGTTCTTTTAAGACGTGTATCCTAATACTTAAAGCTTTCATATTTTTAAAATAAAAATGACATACGTTTTTCGAAGTAACTCATATGATATTTTCATCTTTCCTATACTTCGATATACCTTAAAAAGTGCCTAATTACATGAAATTACGATTATTTTTACATTTATTTCAAGCTTCTTTGTGGAAAAACCATTATTGGCATCGTAAACAATAATCTTGAGTAGCTATAAATACGTACAAATCTGTAAATTCCTGAAAGTTTCCTTAATATTTTTCGGCGATAACGATTTTATGAAATAAACGCTTTAGAAAACCATTTACGAATTTACCACGTAAAAAAGAGGTTTATTATTCAAGTAAGAGAATTTAAACCTAATTTCCCAATTAAGATCCTTCTTGTTTTTTTTAAAAAAAATGATATTGAATTGTACATCTAACAATGATATAAAAGCTTTTTTAAGAACCTTTTACGTAAAGAATTCTAAATTTTGATCTTTATGAACTTGAAAACTACATATATCCTATCGAAGTTTGAGTCATTCAGGAGTTTACATAACTAATGTATCTTCAATCATGTCAAATGAAATTTTGTTCCTGGGAAACTTTAAAAATAAAATTATAGGTTTCTCCATTTAAAGGCGAAAGGGAATTTTAAGCCTTTTCAACCGACCTATCAACGCTAATATTAATATTGAAGCGAAATATATTTATGTTTTTATGTCAAAGAAGAATGAGATATGGTATTCAAGGATATATATAGTAATTGTTCCAATAGTCATTTATATAATTGTCAGTTTCAATATAGATGATTATTTTCTTAGGTTAAAGTTGACTTTGGCTTTTCCAGCGTTTTAATAATCAATTTCTGTAACGAGAATCTTTTCCTATAGTAACGCGATATAAAACTAACTGATTTAATAATATTGAATATTATTTTAGCAAGTTAATTAATAGTACAGTCAAGTTAAATATATATATTATAAATTAACTATGTTAACTGTAGGTTAAGTACATTAGGTGTCTACTTTGGGTGAAGGCATAGACCAAGCAATGAACCATATAAATTAATATATAGATTAGCTAATGGTCTGCTTAACTTGGAAGTAACATATTACTACTTTCAATATAATATACTAGTTACTTTACCCAGAACTTCGAATTGACTACGGTGTAACAATAAAAACATACCAACACTAATCAGTATTTATAACGTTGAGTATAGATAAGATAAGTAGAAAAAGAAGTTATGTTCTGGTTTTTATACTTTATTTGGGTAAGGTAAAGGAAAGATTTTTATTAAGTGACCCTATAATACTGTGTTAGTTTCGTGGCAAAAAAGTTGAGATAGTTTTTGAATCACGTTAATCTTCCCTGTAACTCGGGAGTAGCGACGATATAGTCATCCAAAACAATTAAAACTCTTAATAAACAATCTGACAAAAAAAAGCGTTAGGATTGACCGCTTGAAAGTCTTAAAGATCTTCAAGTTATTAAGTTATCGAACAGCTAGGTCCCTATTACTATTATAGGTATTATTATTGTAGTTTTCAAATATCAAAAACAACTAAATTTGATAACATTTAATTCCAAATAATAAAATTGACGTGGATATTACCATATATCCTTATGGTTAGTAAGTGTCCACTCTATGGAATGTATCTTTGAAAGAGTGCATGGTTACATACCACTCTACAAGGTGTATTCCTGCAGAGTGTATAATAGTGTACCACTGGCTGGAAGCGTCATTTGAAGAGTGTATGATAGAGTGCTACTGCCAAAAAGGGAGATTAGCAAAGTGTATGGTAGATTGTTACTGCCCGAATGAAAGGTTTATAACATTATACCCTTAGTGTATACTCTCCGAATGCTTCTTCTTTCTTAAATACTTATCTTTACTACTATAATACCAATTTTTACGATTACTTTTCTACTTTTTTACGTTTATGTAAATAAGTAAAAACTTTACTAATACTAATTAGTAACCAATTATGGAGACTATAAATAACTTAGAGAAAAAAGGTAAACCGAGATTAAATAGCTATAACGGAATGCAATAACGGTACTAACTATTAATACTTTAATATTATAACTTATAAAAATTATACGGAAATTTTCAATTACGCGGAAGCACCTTCAAAACCCGAAGCATAATAAAATTCTAAAATCCGGATTATTTGTAAAAAGGAATAATTTAGAACAACATTATGAATCAATGAATGCTATAATACCTAAAAGCTACGTTAAGTTATCTAGTAACTAGTTTTAACGTTTTAAATGTATCCGGGTACTTTTCAAAAGTCGTTCTATTATATATAAAGCTATGAACACTAAAATTACCTAGTTTCGAAACCCTTCGTTAAGATCCATCCGACCTAAATATAGTATCCCAACTGTTTACGAAATTTAAAACTACTAAAATGTAATATCCACACCTCTTACGAAACTTAAAAGCGGTTATAACATAATACCCAAACAGTTTACAAATAATAAAAGAGGTTATAACACGATATCCAAACCGCTTATCAAATTCGAACTAAGCCTTATACACCGGGTTAGATATATACATACCTTCTGACATTTTTTCCCTTCCCTTTTCCATTAACCCATTCAATTCCCTTCGTTCGACTTACACCATTCATTTCAAAGTTTATTACTTACGACGTTTAAGTTTCCTAGTCGTTAGGATAATGTAACTTTTGTAAAATATTAATAAGAATTGATTTAAATCGTCTAACTAATTTGGAACCATGCCTTATATATTTTTATTTAAATTTCACTCATGAAAGTCAACTTTAAAAGTTGTATTTTAAACGGTTTATTATACCTTGTTCCCTTTATATTTACGTATTTATACGATAATTCTTTTGGTTTTTTGGATTAAATTAACTTGATTATTACATTCAGATCGTATTTCAATCCCATTTATTACGTAAAACCGACATTTTAATCGTTTTGTTATTTTAGGTATACGTAAAAACCGTTCTTTCAATCGTTTAAGTATATTTATACTCCAACGACTATATATTTACTAATAATAAAGCTGGTAAAAGCGAACGAATACATAAATTACTTTTTTACAAATACATCGTTTTGCAATATCATTTTAAAGTATTTGAACCTTAATGTATAAAAAAAAAAAATCGAGGTATTAATGAGGGATTTCAATCCTTTCATGATAAATATACATTTTATTAATATAATCATTAACTATAATAACGGTTATATTGCAAGGCGTAATTCATTTGACGATTTTATTTTCTTTTTTGCAAATTAAACGTCGGACATATAACGTGTAGTTGATAGTATAATTTCCAGAATATTACGAACATAATTACGAAGGAAAGATATTAATACAACTGGTGGTAATAATATCCGTATTGTAAAAACCTTATTAATATTAGCTTAATTTACGTAAATACCGAAGTAGACCAACGATAAGGTGATAAAAGTAAAGTTTGTAGAGATACTGATTAAAAAAGAGTTAGGATCGCGTTTTTAAAATAATAGATAGGAAACGAGAAAATTCTCCGTAAATAAAAGAAATAAAGATTTTAATAAAACTAAACGTACGTTGCAAAGTAAAAACGAAGCTGAAAAAATCGATGGAAGAAAAGGAAGTATCATAAAGATTATTTACAACACGGGTTCAATACGAATACTCACCGGAATATAGTTTTAAATAGAAACTCGAACGAAACCATACTTAGGATGCCGTTAATTACTAGTTCGATCATAATAAAAGCGGCCTAAATAAATAAAAACGATCCGCTCAGAAATAATTAAAGCGGCCTAAAACGCTTATATATGCCTTACGAAATAATACTCACCAACCACAACCTTTACCGTAACCTTCTACCGCACCGCTTTCCTATTAATAAAAGTAACTTTATAAAGCTGACCAACTTTATTAGGCTTTAGGTTAAGGACGAAAACTATAACGGCGACCCATATGGCGTACTTAATAACAAAATACATATAATATTAAATACGTATAAAAGGCTCGATATTAAACCGTTTTCATTTTATGTTATTTTATCCAGTATACTTTTTAGTTAGACTAAATAGTAGTATAAAACTATTTTACGTAATTATATGCATTTACGAAGTGTTATAACCGCTTAAAACTGTATTTTCATATATAAATTAACTATATACTTTATGATAGGGACTAGATTGATACCACCTTAAAATTCGTAAGAAACTAATGTAAAAAAGTTAATAAAAACATATAAAAAGTGTTTATTACCCTCTCAAAGAATTTTCGAAAGTATTAGGCGGCCTTTAAACCAGAATATAAGGGTAATGGAATATTTATCCAAATGATAATAAAAGCGTATCGAAAAAACCCAAATTTCGACTTTATATTACTTAAACTGAGAAAAACCCCTAAGCTTTTCATATAATCTTAAAAATTATTTAAAACTTTCATATTACAATAAGCGAATTTCGAATCATTATTTATAACCGACAAGGCTAAAAGCGAGGGTTAAATGACGAAAACAAACCTCTTTGAAAGTATTTAATATATTTTAAATCGAAAGTTTCAAGTGTACTTAAGATAACGTAAGCGCCGTAAATACAACTATCAGAAAAGAGGTATTAAGGAGGTATCCTTGAAAATAAAAGATAAAAAAGCTATTATCGAAGACGATTTTATAGTTAAAGAGGAAACTTACCACATTTATAATGATAACCGCGAAAAAGCATACGAATTTTTACGGGTTTCTAAAAACGTTATATTATACATGGAAAAATCGGTTATTAGTTTACTAACTACCTAATATACGAATGAATTTTAATTGAAGGGTAGTTTTAAGCTGATGAACAACCTGAAAATCAAACCGAAGCTGATTTTAAAGTATATGTAGCTGAATACAACGGCGTAAAAAATATGTGCTTGAAGTCTACCCCCATAAATATACGTCCGAAAAGGAGTATTTTAAAGGCGATAATACTAACCTAACAGCTTAAGATAACGAGGCCTCCTAGCGAATTTTTATAGGATTATATGATGCTTTCTTTTTATATAATATCGTAGTTTATACTTTCAGATATATACGGAAATCGATTTCAAGTTATTATACTAAATACCGATGCGGCCGAAATTTCAACCGCCGGAAAGCGATAATTCGACGCGTTCGCGGCAATATTTTCGAAATTTCAATTAAACTGAATAAAAAACATCGAAAAGTCTTATTCGATAAAAATAAAGCGTCGTTACTAAGCGTAATCGTTATAAATATAAGATTCGCACCGGTGAAGTTTAACGTAATAAATATTCTAATGTTAATCCTATTATCGTTAATTAATATAAATAAGCGCTAAAGCAAGGTCAAGAATATGACTAACCAATTTATCCGCGTTTTGGATAGTATATTCGTACCGTTTCAGCTTAAGTTCAGCTACTTGTGATTTTTCTCCAAAATACGTACGATAAAAGATATTTACCTAACGTAACCGGAATTACGGATATTATACCGCCGATTCGGATACCTGATTTCGAAACGCCTTTTACGGTTATTTTACGCTGTAGATTATACAGATATAGGGAAAGAACACTTGAAGCTATCGAAAAGTTTTACTATGAATACCAGTTATATTTGAAAGCTTTAAAGTGGTTTAAATTCCACTTTTAAAACAATGTGGACTTTAATTACGAGGTAATTTTAAATACAATATATTTTAATGGCTATTGAGTATTATATACTATTGACGTAATAATATTATTTCAAACCGCAAAGTTTATATGAAGTGTTGTCGTTCCAAACTATTAAAATTCTTTAGTTAAATACTAGCTAAACATTCGCTTAAAGCCTCCGGTTTAGATTACTTACAACGACAGTAAGGCTTTCGATTTATCAAATAGCGTAACAAAGCTAAAATCGCCGGTAATAAGTATAAAAACATACTGTTAAAATCATTATAAGGTATTGGAAAATGTAAACGGTATCAATCACTGTTTAAAAAGCGTATATAATATTATTTATAAACCTAAAGGGTACTAGTTTCAAAGAATTTATCCTATATATAACGGTTAAAGCCGTTAATGACATTGTTGACTCGAGTAGACTAATCCCAACATTCCTTATTTTTAATATTTACTTAAAAATTTATACGGACTTTACACTATTACTTACCACGTTATAAAGCGCGAATGTTATAGCCAAAGCTTTAGCAGTATTACGTTTTCGGCGGGCTAAAAATAATTTTTCGAAAGCATTAGATACAAGGAATGACTTATGTAAGATGTGGGTTTTGAACCTATTATTATACTCTAAGTTCCTAATTTCAAGAGCTAAGAATAAATAAACTAGTTTTTTCAAAATTAATGTTTTTCAAAGCATTGATGTACACGTTCATTTGCTAAATAATATAAGTTCGTTTCGCTAAAGAATAGTATGAAAGTATAAATGGGAAAAAAGGAGAAAAGCGGCCTAAAATAGTAATTCGACTAGCGGTACCGGCGGAATTACTTTTACGATTACGGATCTAAACCGTACCCAAACCCAGCACACATTTCGAATCGTATTTTCGAACCGTTACTATTACAAAAAAACGGCCCACCTAAATTAACATTACTAGTACCTCACCGTCGAGAACGCCTACTTAGCTTGAAAAATGAAATCCGCCGCTAAATCTTTATTACAAACTTTTTTTATTATTGAAAAGGAAATAGTAAACCGCGAGTTTAACTTATAACTCTGTCTTGAAGGTATTATTACAGCCCTGAATATCCTATGTAAATAATTTTCATAAACATAAATCTTTAACTTAATCGAACAAAGCGTTTTTCTCTTCAAAAGGTTCAAATCAACGATTTACGGCTCTTATTGTTGGAATAGTATTACATGAAGTGCAGTAGATCAACTTTATTTACAATAAAGTTGAATGTACTGCAAGTTGAGTGTATTGCTTTGTGCGGACTTACCGCATTAGATGTAAGTCGAGTGCAGAATGCTGCACCTTACACTAAGTCATAGATTAAGCAATTGTCTATACAAATTACAGTGCAGACCGGCTAGTAGTCTACCAAACCTAGAACAATACATCCACCATTTGACCACGTAATACTTCTATTACTTCGACTAATCGAATCGATAACGTTGTAACGTCTAAGGCCTACCAATACTAATCAATGCTTTCCTGCCTATTAGGTTAAGCACAAATAAGATAAGTAAAAGAAAAAACTACTTTCCGGTTACTCTTTAAGTTATACAACCGTTGGGGTATAGGAAAGATTTTGCGAAGGGTCTTTACTGCTGCGTTAGTTTTCACGGAAATAAGTAGAAAAGACATTCAGGCTACGTCGGTGTTCACGGTAGCTTAGGAGTAACGATGGTATCATTATCGAAAATACTAAGAAATCTTTATTAATCTTTTTTAAAAACGTTGAGATTGACTACCAGAAGTTTTAAAGTATGGCAAGTTGGCAAACGGCTAAGTTAGTACTACTATGGATGTTAATACTGTAAAAACGACTAAATCCCCATACCAAATAACTACAATAAATAACCTTCGACCTCTACCACCACTAACAACCTTCGAATTTACCCTCTACACCAAAATTTTGCTTATACTTTACTCTTTTCACTCCCTAAGCCACTTCAATCGTTAAGTTCGCTACTCTTAGTAAAAACACTAAGTTACGCTGAGAAAGATACATCACGCGACTCAACGCTGAATCGCCAAATTCCCACACGAATTTACACCAAAACACCAAGTTTCTTACGCCCAAAATCACTAAGTCACTCACCCTACATACCCTACACAAGCTGAACCGCCAAGATGGCCCCGAGTAAGGAATATATAAAGAAAGTTGAAGCCTTCGGATCAGTTTTCCTCGACTACTACAACCAGTAACCCTGGATCACAGACGTTGATAAGACCTCAATTGAAGCCCACCTAACCAACTAAATTGGCTAATACATTATCAACGCGGACCCTAGTAACCAATACAGTCGAATATGGTCGCGGTGCCCGAGATTTCCAAGACTTCCGCGAATTCTTTAGTTACTAAACCCTTAACATATAAAAGATAATCCAATGCACGGTTAAAACCAAGTTAAAAAAAGAGGTTACACGCCGTAGTATTTACATTCCTAACAAAACACAAGTAAGACTAACGAAAACTTTTTTCGAATTATCCTAATAGGAAGACTACCCCTAAGATCCTAATCCTTAAAACTTCCAAGGAAAAGGGAAAGGTGTTAAGATATCTTAACGCCCTTATATACGATTTAAAGGACCCCTAACCTACCCTTAGCTAAGTCAAACCTTTTTAAGCGCTAACGATAAGGAACTTATTAGCCTATTCGGAAATTTAGTACTATTACGTAATAACGTGAAATATGTTTTTAGTGATAATAGAGTACGCAAAGCAACGGCCGCTCATGCGACCTAAAGTATTAATGTTAGCGCTTTATACTAGTTAATTAAGTAAGATCGTTAGGCGTTCTAAAGCCATCAGGTACTCATTACCCCTCAGCAATTCAATCGCTAAAATCCTTAAAACCCTTTCCCCTCTAAATTTGCCTATACATGCAAACCTACTATAGGTCCTACTACAGGATTTCACCCCTCGGGTTAGGCGACTGGCAATTACCCTTAACACCATATTTCGAAAGCTTTAAGGCTTCAACCATTAGGAAATACCATTTAAGGTTAATATAACTATCGAGACCTTCCTATAAGACCTATTAAAATAGTTAACATTAACTATAAATCTATAACGGAAAGCTTTATAACCTTTTTGACACTAAGATAATGCCCTTCTTAAATATTTGCAAGTAGATAGAAGTCTCACCTTTTGGTTTTCACTTACTGTTTTCCAGAATTTTTACAGGTTAGGCCAAAGACTATTACTTAATCTTTTTAACGAACGCCAGTACGTTTTGCGAGATTTATGATGGTATAAAGGGCCATTTCGAGTATGACGTCCACCTCGCGTAATATCATATAAACTTGGCCACCACAAGGTGGACTATAATAATAATAAAGAAAAAAGAGGAAAAATCACTAATGGATGTTTTTAACCAAATGTTTAACAAGTTGATGATATGTCAGAAAGTAATGGAAAAGTCTTATTCTGGTAAAGCCACACTTCGTGAACAGATACGGGTAATAGTTACAGGTATTAGCGAGTTCGAATACGCCTTATAATGCTCAAATAGCACCTACGAAATCTTTTTTAGCTAATTAGGTTTTTAGTTTACCACCGTAATAGAACGTACATTAAAATCGCTCGATATGTACCCCTAAGCCGGCAACTTCCTTAACATGTATAAAGAAGACCTTACAGTAATCAACTACGTTAATCGTAAGTACGGACGCCCGTAACGCCTAAGGTCTGGCCTATCGACTTCGGCCCCGGACTAAAAGCAGCATTCACGTTAGCGCTAACAAGATATAGACGTACCTATTAACCGCCAATACTATCGTCGTGATAGTAATAAAAGATATTAAATATGTGGTAAAACTGGTTACTGGTTAATTCAACACCCCATTGCTGAGCGAAATAACAAAAAAGTAATGTATTATATCCAATACCCTACCACTTTTAAACAGTAATACTTAGACCAAGTTACAAATTTGGAGAGGGATAAACCTATTAATGGTAATATTCTTAAGCAGATTAAGTGGTACAAAGATACTATTTCTGATACAATAACCTATTAATTAGCCAATTATGCCATTTTATACTGTTTATGTAGTAAAAACCCTTACCTTTACCCTAACTATACCCCTTATCCCTTATACACTTTTAATTTTTGCGATCTTACGCGGATTACACGTTTCAAGGTATTAATCTAGATACAGAGGCAATAAGGTACTTAACAGGAGGTTATTCATAATAGGTAACACTATGGAAAGAAAATACTATAGCTACTAAGATTAATCGTCACGATACAGGTAAAGCTAAAGTTGGTAGTAGCTTAGGCGAATAACTATCGTTACTAGGGATAATGGTAATTTAAATCATTGTAAAAATAATTACGTTTTGAATTTTTAAATCCCTTACCCCTTTTTTACTTTACTTAAAGAACATAAAGACTTTCGATGTCAACGTGAACGTTAATGTAAACGAACTAGTCAAAAACGGCTAAAGGTTTTCACTCGCCTTTAAGTAAAGGTAATTATAATTTTATTTTTAAGGTCCGGAAGAAATAATATGAAACTTGACGGAGCCGGAGATATGTCAACTACATCGACGTTTCAACCACCCTGTAATTAACAAATTATATGAAGTCCTAAACTTCGTTGTCTACAATACTAGTATTAAATTTATGATAATAAAGTTTAAAACGAATACCAAAAATAATAGTGATCCAATATAAACAGATACCTGTTAAGGTTTACTAAAGAATTAAAACAGTCGTAAAGATATATGCACTACTTCGTATAACGCATGGTATTCTTACGTTAAAAATTGAAAGCTAAACAAATTAGGAGACATGCCTTGAAATAATAGTAAAAGGCCAAAATGATACTTTAGGCCTTAATTGGTTAATGCCAACTTTACTAATTTTTAAATTATATCCTTGTTCTACGATTACATCTCCGCTACTTAAAAAATACCCCAAAAAAGGCGGTAGCTTATAGTAAGACCCTAAAGAAATTACGGAAGAAGTCGGTACAATATTAAGTTAATAAAATTTTGAACACTAAAAAAACCTCACCGCTATTAAAATACTACTTTTGATTTTATAAAATGAAATCTTTGTATGGTAAAGCTTGAGCCAATAGGATACCCCATTTGGAATCTTGAGTATTACCAACCCTAAATTATTTATTAAAACTATCAACAGTTTAGCAACATTTCGTATAATTTAAATCAAACCTTATGTTAAATCGATTGATGGTACCAACAAAGATGATAATGAAAATCTAAACTGAACATTTATGAGTTAACATAAGTTTCCATCTCTTGTAATTGATAAGTTGATAAAATATCGACAATATAACCAATTACTAAAGGAGAAAAAGACAAAGGATAAAAAATATATACCGAAGCAGATGAACAGTATTATATGAATTAATAGAAAGTAAAAGGATAATTAAAGTTTCACTGTAAATATCTAGGTATAAATATCATCATAACCCTTGGTAAGACTTTTCAAAAAAGTGATAGGGTTGAGATCAATAAACTTCTTGTTTGATAAGTCGTACAATTCGTGCCTAACCTAGACTTTTGTTATAACTCAAGGATCAACTGCAGACCATGGAACAGGTCAGCGGCCAGCTACGCCATCAGAAGCTTGATGTCCAACATATCAAGCGAGGATATCTCTTATGTAAGGACCCAGGGTTAGGGTTGGGACCGCAAGGACCGAAGAGCAGTCCAATCGATACTACATAGGACTGCAGGAAGCGACCAGCGACTTCAGCGGTCCAGTACTGAAGATGGTATGAAGGCCATAGGATATAAAGACACGGCCATCACCATATAGATAGTATTTACTTCATAGCTCTTCAGTTGTCAATATAAGTATTCAGTATATACACCTGAATAGCCTAACGGCTAGTAATCGTTCTATAGCACGAACAAACATTTTCTTGATATTGCACCTTTGTTACCTCTGCTACCTTACTGCTAATATAAACCCCCTGACGCCTTCTATTTACTCACGGGTATTTAGTGTGATTATTACAACTTTAAACTCTGAGACCTTAATATCACAATCTTCGAATAGAGCAATCTATACAATATTAAGTGTAAACCTACTGGGAGGTCATACAAAATATACAAATAATCTCTTAAGGATACGGGGAAAAGGGTAAAATCTAAATCTTTAAGTAATGTCTAACGATTGAAAAGATAAATTAACATTTGATATTCGTTTCAATAATAAGTTTATTTACTGAAATAAATACGAAATTTACTTTCGATGATTGTAATATTACTTATACATATATAATATTAGTTACCTGATTTGCAAATCATTATATTCTCATAACTATTATCAAAATCTGTAATAAATATCCTTCGGAAATAGTCATACAATGTATCAAGTTACTATAAGAATTGGCCGAAGTAAATATTACTTAATTCCTAACGTATTGATCGCACCTCAAATCGATGCTAGGTATTCTATCTTTGACCTATAATCTATATTTATTAATAACTTAAAAGGAAGATTTTGACTTAATAGGTATATAAACTAATGATACCTTTTTCGATGAAATTTTTAAATTTGTAACATTGGATCAATAGGCGATTTAAAGCTCAAAGTTTTAAAACTACAAGCCGATTACAACTTTATAGAATGGCAAATACCTCAACTTTAGCAGATCATTATTGCGCAAGTATAGTATTAACGATACCAATATCTACTATAATTTCAGTTAAAATGGTTAAAGTGTTGAATAAGCTATAATTAACAAGATTAACGTAAATAATACTTCAAGATATCTGGAGTAACACTTTCATAATAGTTACATCGTTAATTTATGCTAAATAAAAACTTTCTTTCATCTCCAGATTACTATATAAGCGCAAAGTCTAATGGATAAATAGTATAATCGATTGAATAATATATTAGAATAATAAATGATGAATTTTAACCGTGAATTGATAAAGTTTGAGTTAACCTGTCAAATGCTAAATTTATAGTCTTCATAGATACTTCTTCTACGAATAACACCAACTCATCATTAAAAATCTGATTTATTTTGAGGATCATTAATGGAAAATGAACCATAAAAAATTTCATTTAAAATCATCATAACCTTAATCCATTAAACCTCTGTCAAATACAAACGGATCATTTCAAACGTGCTAGCTTGAAAGATATACAATATAATATCTTGATTTGATTTAGTTATAACGATGTTAAAAACATTTGGTATTGTTAATGAATAGTTCAAAAATCTAATTATCCTGATAATGATTTAAACTGAATCGAAAAACCTATTCAAATACCTTTCGAAACTCGGAACTACTAGAAAAAAATGTGTTATTATCGACGTAATGACACTTTTTAAAGTTTATAAGGGTAAAAAAATCAAGTAATTTAGGTATATCATGGGAAAAAACAATTCGAATAATACCATCAGGAAGTTGATGCCACGTAAGGCCTTAAAAAGATTCATAAATAATAATGAAATAACTATATATATCGAAAGCTACGCTAAAAGACTTCTTGGTAAAGTCAAGTTATGTGCCGATAAATAAAGATGTAAATGAAGATATCTTGGTAAATTTAATGACTGAAATATAATTAAATCCAGCGACTTTATTAACTCATACGGCTAAGTTAAATACTTACATAAGTCTGTAACGAAAGATTTATTTGTGGGAATTAATAAAGTCGGAACTTGGAATTATAAGAAAATTGGGGTTCATTTAGCAAGGTAATTGGTAGGGGTTTTGTTAGTTAATGAAAGGGAAATTTAGCAGTAAATAGAAACGATTAGTCCATTACATTGGCGTGCGCGCACAAAACAAAAAGCCGATTATATTGGAATAGTAGTAATTTCAATGTACTTAGTTAACTTTAATGTCAATAAAGTTGACTGTATTAACTGCAAATTAAGTTCATTGTTTTGTAGGTCTATTATAAATTCAAGTACAGTATGCATCCACTTTATACTAAAGCACAATCCATGCCATTGGTCATACAAATCAGTGTGTAGATCGATTAGCGGTATGCCAAACCTAGAACAATACATCCACCACTTAATCATGCAATACTACTGTTACTTACACCGATTCGAATTGATAACAATGAAATGTCTAAAGGCTTATCAGTCAAGGCCTATCAACATTAACTAAAACTTTAGATTTGAGATTTTGATTTTTTCCAACGTGATTTTGAATTTAAAAGGCGTTTGATAATACTTTTAGTAGTAGTAATAATGTTTTTAATCTCTTTCAGTACAGATTAGTCTTCATCTTTAGGATCAGTTGTCTTATGCATATTATATTACCAATAAGTTATAGGATAATTCAATCTCTGGTATAATTAGTGAGATTTTGACTTTATGAAATTTAATACCATAGTTTCTAATATTGAAAAATGAAATTAAAAATGTATTCATTTCAAATTTACTAGGAACTTTTAATTGTTATCCTTGAATAGATTGTCAATCTGAACGTTGACTTAAACACTAAGATTTTCTATGTCTTTTGATAAAAAAAGAAATGGAGTTGGGGATTTCAAAATATGGAAAATAATAAGTTTAACAACTATAGTGATAATAGTCGATCCGAGGAAGGAAAGTTTCTTCCTATGGTCAAATCCAACTTTGACCTTACCGATATCCATATTGTTAAGTTTCGTAATAGTATTAGAATCATTTAGTAATACGATATACTATTAATAATTTTTTGTTGAATATTTCGTTGTCTGAATATTTAGTATAATTTCTTGAAATACCTACTCCATATAACGGTTATAAACAGTGAATAAATTTTCAGGTACGTGGTCACTACCGCTATAACGATAATATTGATCTTGACCTGTCATAATTTACAAAACGGCGTAATTAGCTAATGATTACGATATTTTAGGGTCAAGGCAAGTATTTTGATACTAATTTATAATTTTGAGTATTTCTCATTTATTTTTTACCTCCATTCCTTTAAATTTTGTAACACGTTCAGTTTGTTCCTGGTTAAAAGCAAAGAGGTATCAAGTATAATATCTAATCTTTTTCTATCTGAGCTTAATAGCATTGTAACGTATTAATTAATAACTTCATTCTTTATATATTTACCATCTTTCAACGTTGTTTCGATAGAGACACTTGCGGGTTTAATTAAAATCTAAGTTCGATACAAAATACCATTCTTATATGCAATGCTATTTAGGCTTCTAATCCAAGGACTTTTGTTTCCTGAACTGTTTTGGTTTTCTATATTTGATATTAATTTAATTAATTAGCGTAGAGTTTTCATCCTCGTTTAAATGAAGTATATAATAAACTGAGGAGAACATTTCAGTTGAATTTGGTATTCGTGTTATTATACTCATGCATAAGGACCGTAATTATCTAACAAGTATTTAAAGGTGGCGTTAGAGTATTGTAGGGCGTATTCAAACTTCTTATACCTTGTAATCGCCTAGAAAACTTGCTAGTGTAGTTCATTTTTTCTATATAAAAAATTCTGTATATCCTTCTGGCAAAACATAGGTCTATCCAACATTTAATTCATGAGGTTCATTTTTGTTTCCGACATTTTCTTATATCTTATCATGTATTACTCTTTAATTATATTTTTGTTGATATAGTTTTGGATAAGATAGATGTTTTTGTTTGAAATGAAATTTAAAGCTGTTGTAAATTTTCCGAAAAGATACGTAATTCGTCAGGTAGAGAAGGTAATAATATTTAGTTCATCCAACAAGAATACTGGAAAATATCGAGTGGAAACCTGGTAGTTTAATCCTTATTTGGTGGTGAATGTTGAAGAATAATCGTAATTTGATATTTAGTATATCATTTGGCTTGCCGCTATACTTTTTACTACTGATCTAGATATTTACAAATATGGTAATCGCTACATAACCCGTATTTATTATAATTATATTTCAAGGGAAAAGAATATTGTACCAATCTTACGGCTTGTTTGGGTTTTTAGATAGAAATTATTAGTGGGTAGTGGAATTATCTTTATCAGAGTTTGGGAGGGAAAGTTAGTGATTTCATTAACCGTAGGTTTAAGCGTAAAGTTATTTCTTCCCTGGTGAGCTTGTTAAAATTAGTGTTAGTAACGAACCTATTGAAACTGAAAGTGCGGAGGGATCTATTGAGTATTTTCTTGGTGGATTTGGTTAGGCTTTTAATAATATTAAGGATTCCTCTAATAAAATCGTTAACGTTTCTACTCTACCGATTAATGGACTTGAGGATTTTCTATATAAAGCTTAATAGATTCTTTTTACTTATTTATAAAGGAATAAAGCATTGATATACTTGAGCAGTAGAGTTAAAAAAAACCTAACTATGCTAAATTTCAAGTAGAATGTAGTAAATATTTATTTAATCATTGTGTAACAAGGTTGAAAACAATATATTTTCCCTTTATAGTCAAATTTTTAGTTTCTTTATCCATAGTTTTGTATTACCAAAGCATATTTGTCAAATCTGTTTTCTTCCATATCCTGTCAAAGAAAAAGAAGTTATGATTACAAGGCTTATTCTCTAAGCTTATCTTAATACCTTTTACCGCATTTTTCGATATAGTAAGAGACCGCCTGTTTAAATATTTGATAAAATAGTAATAAGAATGAATATTGTTATTTATTCGCTAAAACTTTTATTCGAAGATGAATTAACTGATGTAATTTATAAGGTGTTTTTCGGTGATATCATTATTAAGCTTTTTTACTATAAATTTTAATTATAATATTTGGCAAAAATGGGCGGAAGCTCTATTAGGGCATTATTAACGTTTTTATCAGTTACTTCGGCAATTTTGGAGTGGAGGAAAATATTAATACAGAATTTTATTGTTTTTTTATCGGTAAAGGGATCTTAAACTTAGCGGTTTTCAATAGCTACTTAGCTGTTTATCAATTATCGGGTTTTTTTTCTACTATGATAATCGCCTTTCAATTTGAATAATTTCAGACTTTTAGTGGTTAATATCAAAATTGAAGTTTCAAAACTGGTTTAATAGAAATATTTTGATATTTTAGTGATACTGTCATAACTTCTATATATATAGATACAGCAGACTTACTCAAAACCTTTCTATTTTGTTATATATAAACAACAAACGTAGCGTTAGCGATACTTAGTAAAATTTTTTTACCTTAATGTTAATGTAAAATATAACCTGAAAGTCGCTTCTTCTATATAGCTTATTCATGCTTAATTTAATACCCACTTATCAGTATTTATAATTTTTATTTTTATAACGTAATCTATTTTAATCTGTGGTTAAAGTAAATAATATTGCGTTGAACGCGGTAGTGTATTGTTTCTAAGCTTGGCAGACATCTAGCCGGTCTACAAACTAGTTTGTATAAGCAACTACTCCCTTGTGCCCTACATTGAATTGGTCACTACACTGCAATTGACTTGCAGTCAATACAATTAACTTGCAGTTAATATGATCAATTTGCAGCCAATAAAATCAACATGTAGTCTATACAATCAACTCGACTGTACTGCAATTAACTGCTACTCTATCACTAAATTCATTTACTTATACTAAAAGTTGTTTTTACTCGTACCAAAAGTTATTCTCGATTTTAATAATATTACGACATTAATTTTAGAAATTATTTTTAATTTTCCTTTTTAATAGTATACAAATATTGATAGGTGTTAAGATTTTTCAATGTTGTTGATTTGAAGTGTGGTCGAAGTAGCAGTAGTATTGTTAAGGTCAAGTAGTAGATTAGTATTTCTTCTAAGTTTAGCAGACCGCTAGCCGGTTTATACACTACTTTGTATAGGCAACTGCTTAGACCGTACCTCACATTGAATTAGGTACTCTACTTCAATTGACTTGTAGTCACTATAGTTAACTTTATCTGTACTATACTTGTATGCTGTCCTAACACCCAAACTTCTTTCAATTAAAACCCGAAACAAATCTGAAAAGAAAAATTATAATAATGCTATATTTAATGGTTTGTTTCATTTTTAACTGATTTAATAACATGGATATCAGCGGGAAATAAGCGGTCATAAATTGGAACAATATTTATTGAAGTACAATATATAAACTTTACTCATAATAAAGTTAAATATATCAACTGAAAGTTAATTGTATTGTTTTGGAGTTTATTGTAAAGTAAAGTACAGTATACGCTCACTTCACACTAGAGCATGTGCTAAGCAGTTGACCGTATAAATTAGTGTGTAGACCGGCTAGCAGTCTGAAGAACCTAAAAAAATGCATCTATCACATGGCTATGTAATACTACTATTACTTCGACCGATTCGAAACAATAACTTTGAAACATCTAAAGTCCTATCAACATTTATCAGTGCTTATTAGATTAAGAAAAAATTTGCTAAGTAAAATGATGAGTTATTTTCCGGTTACGCTTTGTGAAAGATTAAGGTAGAGAAAAGATTCTTACGAAGGAACTTGAATATTATATCGGTTTTTCACGACAGTAGATAGGGAAGACCTCCGGATTGCATCAGTTTCTTACAGTAATCTGAATGTGGAGATTGTATCGCTATTAAAAATACCAAAACATATTTACTAATCCTTCGCGAGAACGTTAGGATTAACTATTAAAAGTATCAAAGATCGTCAAGTTAGCATAAGATGAAGTCAGTATTATTATGAGTACTATTATTGTAAAAAATACTAAGTCTCAAAGCTTATAACTTTCAAATATAACTAATGACAAATTACCTTCGATTTTAACCTTTACATCAAACTTTATACTTCATATTAAGTTTATCTTATTACATCGTTTCTTTTTTCTTCGTTTACGTTATAATCATTAATTGAATCATCAAGATCGCTATCCCGCGCGAAAATATTAAGAATCGTTTAGTCGTGACAAGAAAGACACGTCGCGTGGCTTTATGCTAAATTACCAAGTTTTTATACCAAAATCGCCAAGTGCCTTGCCAAAAACATCAAGTTACTACGCCCTTAAGTCCCTAAGTTCCTTTAACTTTAAGATAGTCTTCGACCAGGAGTAAATGGAGGATATCAAAGACCTTAGATCCCTTTTCTCAACCCAATTTAATTATAAACTATGAGGAAGAGATGCTTACGAAACGTTTACTCAAAAACACTTGACTAATTACATCGGTTGGTACAACCTCAAATATGACTTTAGAAAAGAGTTAAGTTGTAGTATCCAGGCCTTTTAATATTATTGTGAGTTTTTTAACCATTTTATAATTAATATATGGAAGATGCTTTAAAGAAGTATTAAAGCTAGGTTAAAAAAAAGGTTAACCAACGTAGTATTTAAGTTTTTATAAAACCCATTAGAGCTAACGAAAACCTTGTTAGAGTTAGATTAACGTGAAAACTCGCCTTAAGATCCTAATCCTTAAGAATCACAAGTAAAGGCAAAAGCTTTAAAAATTCTCAACGTCATTATACACGTTTCAAGGGACTAACCCTTAATCCCTAATGAAGTTAAACCTTTAACCTTCCCGTTGGCAACAATTTTTTATACGCTAATAATAAAGAATCTATTGATTTGTATAGAAGCCCAACATCTCCACTTGATAATGCGAAGTACGCTCTTAACTGCGGTAAAGCACGCGAAAAACAGCTGTAAACTCGGTAAAAAGAATTGACGTCGACGCCATTCACTGGTAAATTAAGTAAAATTGACAAGTTCCTCAAAACCCTCTCTATAGCCAAGTTCCTCTTACCCCTCAAAAATTCACTTAATATCGTCAAACCAATTCAATTCATTAAAGCCTCCCCTAGAATCATAAAGTATTTTAAAGCGAAACTTCTTACAGCAAGTACGCTTATATTCGCGAGTCCATAACAGGTTTTAATACAGGAATTTACCCCTCGCGCTAGGTGATTGGCAACTACCCTTATCATAAAAAATTGAAGGCTTTAAGGCTTGAATTCACAGCATGAAATATTATCGATGATTTGGATGATTATCGTAATGTTTCTACTAGATCTATTAAAATATTTAATATTAATTACAAGCTTTTTACAGACTTTACGAAGATTTAGAAAGATGTATAGGAGTATGATGGGAAGCCTTATAACCTTTTTGATACGAAGATAATACTATTTTTAAATATTTGAGAGTGAATAGATAATCCTCCTTCAAGTTTTTACTTATCATTTCCCGGATTCTTTTACAAAACATGTTAAGGATTATTAACTATCTTTTATAACGAGAATGAGAAAATTTCCAGAGCTTTATAATGATATGAAAATTTATTTCGGGTACAATATCCATCTGCCATAATATTACACGTATTAGGTTATAACAATATGAATAACAATAATAATTTGAAAGAAGTAAAAGTAAATACTAATACATATTCTTGATTGAATCATTCATACGTCAATATTGTGTTAATAAATAATAGAGAAGGTTTATATTGGCGAAGCCATATTTTGCAAACAGGTACGTACAGTCATTATGGGCGTTAGCGAGTTTGAATACGCTTTATAACGACTAGATATCACTTTTGAAGGCCTTTTTTATAGCTAATTACAATTTTAGCTTATGACCGTAATAACTCGTACGATAAATTCAGTTATTTTGTATTCATAATTTGATGAATTCCGCGATTAGGATAGAAAAGACCGCGTAATAATATATTTAAATATGAAAGACCTTAGCTTTTATAATCTGGTTCAAGGTTTTCCAATTGAAAGTTATAGTTATATTAGCGTTAGTAACGAGGGAAAGACTTAAACGGATCTATTGACTGTAAATACGATCGTTGTAATAATAATAAGAGGTGTTGAATTTATAGAAAATCTAGTTATTGGTTAATTCGATACCCTTCGGTTGAATGCTACGAATAATAGTTAATGTATTATACTTATTACCTTATTAATTACGGTCAAAATTACCTGGATTATATTGTAAATTGCAAGGGTAAAATTGTTGTTGACAATAACAATATGTCTAAATAAGTTACGTGGTATAAAGATATTGTTTTTGATACAGCCTAGTGATTTTTCAACTACGCATTTTTGTATCGTTTGAGTGGTGAAAGCCTTTACATTTGTCATAAAAACTAAATATATAACCCTTTATATACCATTACCTTTAGCAATCGTTATGCGGATTACATGTTTTAAAGTAATATACTTATATAAGGGTAGTAAAGTATTTAATAGGAGGCTATTTGTAATATGTAGTATTGTTAAGGGAAATCACTATTGCCATAGAGATTAATCATCAAGATATTGGAAAAGTTGAAGTTAGCTTCGGCTTTAGAAAATATTTATCGTTATTAGAAAAAAATATTATTTAAATTGTTATTGGATTAATTACATTTCACATTTTCAAGCCCTATATCTTATTCATTCTTTTATTAGAAAATATAAAGATTTTTGGCATCAACGTCGATATTAATGTTAGCGAATTGGTTAGAACCGGTTTAGAGTTTCTTTTTGTTTGTAAGTAATGATACCTTTGGTTCTATCTTCAAGGCCAAAAAGTAACGGTTTTTAACTTAACGGAGTTAGAAAAACGTTGATTATACCGTTTTTTTAATTATTTAAATATCGAGAGGCTATACAAAGTCCTTAAATTTACAGTGTATAAAGATGTAGAATCTTTTCCTTTAAATTTTATCGAAGAGTTTTGTTACTGTTGTTAAATGTATATTTAAACCCCCCAAGTATATAAATTTATACTAAAAGAAGATAAGCATTTCAATTCCGAGATCTTTGTCGATATGTTTTATTTAAATAACGACCCTATTTTTTACGTTTTGAACTCCGCAGCGCTTTTTATGAAATTAAATTTATTATATCACTATCGGTGAAGAATACGTGGAAAACATTAAAAATCTTATAGATTGATATATTTCTAGACCTATTAAATGTTATCATTTATGATATCTATATTAACTCTGAGATGGCAAAGTTCCAAACAGATACGAAGATAATGGGGATACAGTGTAAACAGTTGTCTATTAAGGTCTATTGGAGCATTAGAAAAATAGATAAGGCATATATATTGATTTGTACATCGCATAATATCCTTACGCCTGAGATTGGAAGCTTTATGGATTAAAAAAAACGTTTATGGATGGTGGTAAAAGGCTTGAATAATATAATAGGCACTGACGACTTGGTGTTAACATTTCTGGTTCTAAAATATATCCTCATTTGATGAGTGAATCTTTACTATTAGCAAGTATTTAAAAGAGGGTTGAACTATGCGATAAAGACTTGAAGGAATTAGGAAAGGAATCGGTATAGCATCAAGTCAATGATACCCTTAATACTAAAAAAAGGTCTTATAACGATCAATGTATTTTTTTTACTATTATAAAGACAAGTTTTCGTATATAAAAACTTAGGTAAATGGAATAACCTATTTGAGATTCTAAATACCATTAGTTTTAAGGTAATTGTCAAAATTTCTAACGATCTTATAACTATATAATTTAGGTAAAACTTTATATTATGATAATTCACGATAACAATAGCTATAAAGATCTTAAAGTTAAGCGAATGAACTAATATAACCCGTTTTCCTACATAATTAATGATCCAATAAAACGCCGACGACGCAGCCGACTACCAAAAAGGAAAAAAGTTAAGGATAATGAATATATACCGGGCTGGATTTATAATACTACCTGGGTCAATGGAGAAAAATAGATAATGAAAATTTAACTCCAAATCTCCGAGTATAAGAAATTATTAAGATTTTTAGCAGTTTTTTTTTAAGAAAGCGAGAAGGTTAGGATCAATGGATTTTTTACCCGAGGAATTATATAATTTGTCTTTAAATACAATTTTAACCTTTAAAACCTCAATATTACGATTTTTTAGTCGAGGGTTATATTTATGGTTCAATGTAGGATTATGGGGCAACCATACCCAAAGATAATTTTAATCGTTCAAAGATACAGTAATAAAGGTAAAACCTAAATCTTTACGTAATCTTTAACGATTGAAAACATCAGTTAATATTTGATAATCGTTTTGATAATGAACTTATTAGTAAAGATTAATAAAAAATTTACTCTGGATAGTAATAATATTAATAAAAAAGTATATATATAATCAACAACTAATTTATATATGATTGTCTTGTTAAAACTACCGTAAGAACTTCGTAACAAATATCTCTCAAAGAAGGTTATATGATATATAATGTTATTATATGGACTTGTTAAAATAGTTGTTTATTGGTTTTTAACGTATTAATCGCACTTTAGGTATAAGCTACATATAAAATCATTAATTCATGATTTGTATTTACTTGTTACATAATATAAAGATTTTGACGTAGCAAGTATACAAATTGATAATACCCCTTTCGTTGGAACTATTAGCTTTGTAACATTGAAACAATAGACGATTATGAATTTAAATTTTTGGAATCACAAACCGGTCATAACTTTGATAAAAGGTAAACATATTAACTTCAATACATCTTCAATCCACAAATACTGTAATAATGATATTAATGTCTACCTTAATTTCCATTACAAAAGCCAGAGTATATACTTAGCTACAAAAAAATAAGGTTATCATGGCCAGAGCTCAAATGTATTTGTAATAATGCGTTTGTATCAATTATATCGCCATTTTACGTTAATCGAATGTTTTTTAAGACTTGTCAATTACGGTATAAACGTAAAATCTAACGGATGAAGACTTCGATTAACCTGTCGAAAAACAAATTAATAATATTTACAGATTTTTTTTATAAAAAAAATAGAATTATTTTCATAAATATCATCATATGCAACGATTATTAATAAAAAAAGTTATAAAAGACCAGTTTATTATTGCTGAAAACCTAATTTATTGGATCTTCATTAAATGTAAGAATTTTTTGAAGTTTGTTAGCTTTAAAAGTTTACAATATAAAAGCCGGTTTCAATCTAGGTATAACGGTATGGAAAACTTATAATATTGTTATTAGAAAATTGAAGATTTTTTATATACTGATAGTAATTTATACCGAATCGTAAAACCTATTCGAATACCTTTCGAACCTCGGAACTACCAACAAAAAAGCCTAATAATCGATATAATGGTACTTCGTAAAGCCTACAAAGGCAGAAAAATTGAGGAATTCGAATGAATCGATGGTAAAGATAATCCAGCTAATACTATAACAAAGTTAATGCTAAATAGAGCTTTTGAAAAGTTTGTGGAAAGCAATAAGCTAACTATACGAATCGTGGGCTGCGTTAATAGGCTATTTAATAAGGCTAAATTACGTGCCGATAAATAAGAGTACCTTGGCAAACTGGAAAACTGCCAAAGAATTGAGGCCGGCGACTTAATTGATTGGTATAGTTGAGTTGGAGGTTTATATCCGTTTGTAGCATAATATTCGTTTATAGAAATTAACAAAGTTGAAACTCGGAACCGTGAGGCAATTGGAGTTAATTTGGCTATGAAACTAATAAGGGTTTGTCTGGTTAACGAAAAAGCAATTCAGTAGCAACCGAAAACGATTGGTTGTTTATACTGGCGTATATGTATAAAATAAAACGCCGTTAGTATTGAAATAGTAGTAATTACAATATAATAGGTCAATTTTATTTACAATAAAGTTAACTATATTAACTTCAAGTTAGGTATATTGTTTTGTAGGCTTACTGTAAAGTTAAGTACAGTATGCGTCCACTTTATAATAGTGCATAAGTTAATCAATTAGCTATACAAATTAGTGTATAAACTAGCTAGTAGTCTGCTAAACCTAGAATAATACATCCACTATTTTACCACGCAATATTACTGTTACCTCGACCGATTCGAATCGACAACGTTACAACGTCTAAAGTTCTACCAACAGTTATTTTATAATTTAAATACTATAGCTATAAAAGTTTTAAAATACATCTTTAATGTCATACCTCAAAATATTATCATATATAAATAGTAATTTGAAAATTTGTTCACATACCTATTATATGAAGCTGTTAGTTATAAGTATGGTATGTTAACAATGTTTTTCTGTTAACATTACTCGAATCCTTCTCCCAAAATATCTATTTTTTTTAGTAATATAATACTATTACCTTTTATGATTTATACGTCATAAACTAACCCTTAAAATAGTTAAATACTTTTATGTTGATAGTTTTCGATAATATAATGATCATCTCACTCTTCTTTTGCTTTCGTATAAGTTAAATAAATGAATGATATTCTTGAATTATATAGGGTTTATCAATTTAAACATGCTACTATTTATTAAAAGCTTAGTATTTGTTTTTAAATACTTATTATTAATGTTCTTCCCGATTTACTTCACTAAAAAAGGGTTTACAACGAGTGTAAAAGCAATAGTAACTTTTTGAATAAAATGTATTATAAATAAGTATCTAATTACATTCGAATTGAATATTCTTTAAAGAAATTATTATCAAAGTTTCCTATAGAAAATTACTGTTTTAACGTAAAATAGTAACGTATTTTTTATGATTCTACCAAAATTTTATTGTTGATACTAACTATATCCTCGGATTTAAAATGATGGAGTATTTAAATTAAATGTTACATATATTTAGTTAAAGAATATACTATAACTATTTATGTATATTTTCTTATAAATTCGTTTGCTTATATGAACTACGTCAAAAAGTTTGAATTTGTATCCGGTTTTATTTGGTAAGATCTTGAATATAGATTTATAAGTAGCATTGTTGGTAGGCTTTTATCGTTGTAACGTAGTTGATTCGAATCTCTGGTCGAAGTAACTGGTATTGCATTGAACGTGGTGATGTGTTACTTCTAAGTTTGGCAGACCGCTAGTTGGTCTGCACACTAATTTGTATGGCCAATTGCTTGGCCTGTGCCCTAGTCTGAATCGGGCACCTACTGTACTTGACTTGCAGTCAATACAGTCAACATAAAGTCAGTACAGTTGACTTGACTGTACTGCAATTGACCTGCTAAAAATAGCAGTCAATATTATTCCAACTAATATAGAATTCTTAAAAGCATCGTAGGCTTTGCTAGTAAAAGAAATACAAGTAAAGAAATAACTTGGGCAAAAGTGTACAGTACAGAAAATATATGGTATACCAAACCAAATATGGTTAAATTTACGCGCCAGGGTGGCACAAACCAGTTACCTCGCAGGGATGAGAATATTTCAGTACGCCACCGTAGTACATGAAGTTGTTGCATGTACATAGTACTATGTACATGCCAAGTGCCTAGGTAGGCCCCTGCTCTGTTCATAATTTGGCCGACAACCCCTCACCTCGGGATCCCGCAACCAGGCGCCGGCTGCAGGTTGACATCTCGCAGGCTCGCCGAGCAGTCACTCAACACCATCGCACCCTACTTACCCAGTCTGTTATTTCTGCCGTTGTTCCTACACGAGACACATCCTGTTGTTTAGCCACGCCACCTACAACCCCCATCATAGCACGGTCGAGTGTTCGTTCTCAAAGTTCCTGACACACTGCCCCTGTGTTGCTTGACGCCTTCCTGCTGGCCCTTGGCGACCGCGACCGGACCTTGTGGGACTCCGTCTCCTGTCTTTCCCACTCCGGACGCTGCCGTCCATATCAGCACCGCTAGCCAGCTTCGCTCCGTAACGGCGCCCCTATTGTTCTAAATCCGTCACCCGTGTTCCTGACGATCAGAACAGCTTCTGCCACGCCCGCGTCATCCTGCCCCGTGACCTCGGTCCTCTTCTGACACGCGCCATCTTTGTCACGGTCCCAGTCCAGCGTGCCCTCCGCCAGCTTTCTGGTGGACTTGCAGAGGACTCTCGACCGTGTGCTCTGTCCGGAGCAGGAAACACCTGCTCTAGGCCTTCCAAAAAATCGGATGCCCGGTTCGTTGTTTGATCTCTGGTCTTTTTACTCTCAACTATCTGCATTAGAATCACATGAGCACGCTTGAGACCATCGCTGATCTGTGATAATGAAAGGCGCAAAGAAGGAAAAGAAGAATGGAAAAGACGGCGGAGGTGTTGTTGCTGCGGTGACAAAGCACGCTGCTGGCAGATTCTCGTGGGTCCTTTCCATTGCTTCTATAGCCCCTGAGCAGCGCGTTACCAATGCTAATATGTTGCGACGCAGCAGTAACCCTGAAGAGTCCAATCCAGAGAACCCGCCTCCTTCATCTCAGTCCCCGAACTTGAACCCCGCCAATGTCCCTTCACATGGAAACGACGCGCCTTCGCCGGCTGTGCACAGCATCCCACGTGAAATTGCCCAACAGAAGAATACCCCATGGGAAGCAAATCCACAAGAGGCAGTTTCTGCGACTTCCTATGCGACAAGCAGCACCACGCGAAGCACAGCTGAATGGATGAGGGGAGTACCAGGGCCAGGAAGCTCGCCGTTTGGAAACTTGATCAACTTGATGAGCGAGTCCCCACCAACACAGCCTTCGTCCTACGAGGACAGCCGCGGTTTGCCATACGGCTGGCCATCCCCTGCGGCCCGACCATACTACGCGGGACAGCCTCAATCAGCTTCGCCTCCTGTCCAATCGAGGAGACCACTGAGCTTTCACATGGACAACCAGTACACCCCCTCGGAGGCTCATGCTCCGTCTGCCGCTTCCATCAGGCGAAGTTCGATGCATTCGCAGTCCGCCTATGCTCGCGGTGCGATGAACCCACCTCTGCCCCATCAAACCCAGGCTCATTTTTACGGCGCCCCTGAGATTGATTTGGATCTGGGTCCAAAGACGGGAATGAGAGCTGGCGAGAGGGGCTATGCGTACGGTTTCGACCAAATCACTGGGCCTCATGGAATGAGTGCTCGAGGCAAAGACACTGTCATTTTGACTGGGTTCGAAGGCGGACTGGAAGTGCACTCGGTCACAAAGAATGGCCTGGACACCATCGCGAGTGTGAAAGGGCTGAGAGGCGGTGTCTATCAGGCAAAGATCCTTCCGTGGGCTTTGAATGGCCCAGGCTCTGATCCAAGTCCACTTGTGGCGGTGGTCGTCCATGGGCCCATGACAACTTCACTCACTCAAGAAGTCAATGGAATGGAACGATCCGGCGCTGCTTCGCCCGCTGGCACAGACATGGCCCAGGGAGATGCCAACGGGGTTTGCATTGCTTCGGTTGAGTTCTATCAGACCACAGTGGACGTCTATTCTCTGCAGGACAACCGGCACATTGCCGTGCTTCTCGAGGGTCCCAAAATCCCCCTGAGCACATCTATTACCAGTCCCCTGTTCCAGCCCCCACCACCCACGGGAGCACTGCGGCTTCTGGCAGAGAATGGCATTGTTGTGGTCGCTTCTGGACAGACGGGCGAAAGCTGGATCTACCATCAAGCGACCATCCCGCACCAGCCCAATGTTGAGTTTAGATGCCTTGGCAAACTGTGGACGGCCATTCAGCAAGACCCGTCCCCGGAATCCGAACGCTCGCGACCTTCACCACAACGTCAAGCGATGAAGGCTCCTATCATCGCGTTGAGAGGGAAGTGGATCGCGTATTGCCCTGCCGCTCCATCCTCGCAAGTGGGACTCCGAGCGAAGGTACCAGGCCCAGTACAGGGCAAAGCACCAGGCCTGACCTCTCATACGCCGCCTCAACTGCCTAGTGTGGTCTCGGACGTCGACTTGCCAGCAGGCGACAGTATCATGAACAAGCTCATGCGAGAGACCACACAAGAGGTGATTTCTGGTGCCAAATGGATTGGGGAGCGTGGATTGCAAGCTTTCAATAACTATTGGAACAAGCCAACACAACAAGGCCGCTCACCCACGAACACTCAGCCTTGGAATGTTTCTTTCGCTTCAAGGCCCGAGCTACAGTTCCCGCCAACTCATGGCGCAGCGGCTCCAGCCGTTTCCAAAGAGCCGGGCTTGGTATCGATCGTTGACGTTGAAACGTCCCTGCACTCGACTTCGATACACCTACTCACCACGTTTGTGACCTCTGGTTGCAGCTTCCTCTCATTTTCACCCAACGGCCTCTCGCTCTTTACCGCCAGCACCAAGGGCGATATCCAGACAGTCTGGGATCTGTTGCGCATACAGTATACGAAACTGTCACCTTTACATTCAGCAAAGATGCCCAGCTCGTCGGGTGGACCCCGTGTGCGACAGATCGCTCAATTCTCCCGGATGACCGTGGCCCGGATTGTGGATGTTTCTTGGATGAAGCCCAAGGGCGAATGCGTGGCGATGGTGACGGAAAGGGGAACTGTGCATCTCCTCGATCTCCCTTCAAGTGCGTTTATCTGGCCCCCTCCGCGTAAGAGATGTCGTCCAGAAGAGACGGCAAGCAACATCTCGGAAGGCAATGTCTCTGCGGTGTCCATTGCAGCTGGCGCCTTGACCTCGGCTTGGGACGTCGCTCGACCACTCATCAACCGGTCCCGGCGCAGCAGTTCGATTTCGAACGCGAATGTGATCACGACACAGACAACGGGCTCGAGGATTGTGGGTCACGCGAACTATGGCGGTAAAATGATTGCTGCCGGTATCAGCCATTCGCTGGGCAAGACCGGAAGCGCCATCAACCACCTGAGACACAGTGGTGACAACCGTATATCACTACCGTCAGGCTCGAACATCCTGGGCTCCTCTTGTGTGATTTTAGTTGCGAACCGTCAAGACCATTCGCTCTTCGTTCTTGGCAGTGGCTTTGTCCGGACATTCCCTCAACGCCCGCGCAGGATGAGCATCAGCGAGGGCAGGCAGCGTGCTACTCAGTTCCGGCGTTACAAGGACTTCAAGCTCCCGATGCTGCCCGAGGACAAGATCGCACCCAAAGTCAAGAGAATGATTGACCCCGATGAGTATCTGGATCTGCTAGACAAGGATGGCGATGGAATCAACAATACGATGGTGCTCGGTGCTCGGGCAAAGCCTACTCGACACGTAAGCGCGGAATCGTCCATCCCGCAAGCCGAGATCGAATCTTCTGCTCCCTACCAGCCTTTCCATACCGATAAGCGGGTTGTGCTTTACGAGTACGCTCCTGAGCGACCAGGAATGGTCCCAGTGCCACAGCTTCCTACGGTGTCGGTGCTATTAGTCGACGCTTGCCTAGAAGACAAACTGTCGACGCCTTCGCAATTTAACAAGCGCAAAGGCAAAGCATCCGCCATGAAAATGGCAACCAACTATACTAGTGACAATTGGGCGTTTGGGCAGCCCATCGCCATGAACAGGATCAGTCATATTCATGTCACCAGCAGTGACGATGAAGCATTCAATGCGTCGACGGGGGACTTCCGCCCACTACCACAATCTGCCATGGAGCGCTCTGTGGCTCGTCACATGTATGTCGGCGACGACGGGGAGCAGATTGTGGTGACGACTAGGCGTCGTAGAGGTGGGGGTCGCAACGGAGATACGGATGATGACGGGTTCTTTGAGGATGATTGTGAGGTCCTTGATTTCGCCGACCAGCGAGTCTAAATTGGACTCACGGTGGGGTGGAATGAACTGGCGAGGCCAGTTCTTGGCAACAACCCAGGCAACTGGGTGAGAGAGATGCGTTGTGTTGTTTGTTCATATGACAGAAGAGTGTTGATTGATGATCGGTCGGCTCTTGCTTCTGCGGTTTTGAGCTTCACACTCCTTCTCTCCGGCTGGTCACTGGTGCTTTGAGGGGCGTTGGTTGAGGTCTATGGGGATATGGATTACACACGCAGGTATCATCCCTGAGACAATACAGAACCAACTTTGCCACATTTGTCTATGTGCTTTGGATTTGGACGCTCCTGCGCCGCACAGCGTCTTTGCGACTTTACGCATATTCTTCTTCCAGCCACAGACTGAGCATTGCCACCAAAGTGCAGCATGGTGTTGGTGTGTACATGCTGTGCTGGCGGGGGCATATCCCCGCACCACGTGCCGATGAGGTACAATTTTCTGGACCCAGCTGTTGTGAACTCCATCCTGCTTGATGCTGCCCGAACCTGTTGCCGCCTGGCAAGACGGCTCGCATAATCCGCCTGTTATCCCCAACCCGTTGAGCGGTGTCCCGAATGCCATGTTTCCTGTATGCCTCCGCGCATATGTTTTGTTCCCTCCCTGCACCCTATGCCTTCTTCTTCGCCGCAGCAGCCTTCGCCTCGGCCGCCTTCTTCCGGTTGCTTTTGATCATGACGACACTGAGGAAGGAGCCCACGACGGCGGAGCCCAACAGGACCAGGATGACGGGGATGCGGATGGCCCAGACGCGCGGCGGGAAGAAGTTCTGGAGGGGGTGGTCCGAGTCGACGAAGGGCTTCGCGGGGGTACCTGTCAGTATGCGCGGAGAATCGGATCGAGTAGAACAGCCTCCCGAAGGAACGGCACATACCATAAACAGTGTCCAGAAGGTGTAGTAGAGGAAGACAACCGTGGCGGCCACAAGCATGGCGGCGCCGACGAGTTTGTCAAGCTGTGCAGCGCAAGGGGAGGAGTGTTAGTGGGTGGTTCCTTTGCTGAGCGGTTGTAAATGTGTGAGTGTATACCATTGTAGAAGACTCCGGCTTGGAGGGAATCGTGTGGTGAATGAGTGTGGGGAATGTGGAAAGTTTGAAACCGCGGCTTGCTCTGGCGGAAGGAGCAAGGGAAGAGTATTAGTACAGTAGAGGGTGCTAGATTGACGAGTGCGGGGAGCTTCCCTGTCAACTTACCACAGCACATACTATGTACATGCTGTAGTAGTACACTGTAGCACACTGTACTAGTAGTAATAGTACAGGTAAACCTGGTTACTCAATAATTTGGTCCAATCAGGCGGCCCCCGTTACCGCAACCCTAATGGGGCTAAGATCCTACTCTCCTACAGGAAATAAAAGAAGCTTCGCCGGAAAGGCACTACCAATTACTATGTACGTGGAGCAGTAGGCCCCTGTTGAGGTTCTCGCTGACGAGTGGTCGTCTGATACAACGTACACACGGCCGAGAAGCGTCCTTCTCTGAAGCGGTGCCGGGTTGTTGAGGATGGTCCTGATTCCTTCCTGTTTTATTTTGACAGCACTTCCACTACGCCAGCCGCGACGGGAACTCCATCACCGCAGGCGCCGTGGGCTCCCTCGTCGAGACACAAACTGCCGTGGAATCCACTCAACCTACGTTCCTTGTTGAGACCGACAGCCCATACGCTGCACTCTCGGAAAACAAGGCCTTGACAGCCCCTGAGCCTGTGACGGCTCCCTCCAATCTACAAGGCACAAGGCACTATTCAGAGAGTGAGGATTGCGTATATTGAATTAGTTGAGCCTGAAGAAGGAAGGGAAATGTTGGTAGATACTCAGAGTAGCTACTATTGTCGATTCGAATCGTAATCGAAATAACAAAGTTGCAGCATGAATGAATGGATGACGATATTATCCAAGTCGTGGGTACGGTTAATAGTAGTTCCCATGTTGGAACAGCAGTCAATTGCAATACGGTCAAGTCAACTGTATTGACTGCAAGTCAACGGCAGTGTGGTGCCCAATTCAATGTAGGGCAAGGGCCAAGCAGTTGCCCATACAAACTAGTGTGCAGACCGGCTAGCGGTTTGCCAAACTTAGAAGTAACATATTACCACTTTTAATGCAATACACCAGTTACTTCGACTACGATTCGAATCGACTACGTTACAATGATAAAGGCCTACCAATACTGATCAGTGCTTATTAGGTCAAACACAGATAAGCTAGGTAGAAGAAGAAGCTACTTTCTGATTACGCTTTGCAATTGCATAAGGTAGAGGGGAAATTTTTGCGAAGGGCCCTATTGCTGCGTCTGTTGTTCACAGGTAGCAAAAAGGAATATTTTTGAGTATGCTGCTGTTTACGGGCATTTAAAAATCGCGACGGTATCGCTATTATTGAAAACACTAAGAAATCTTTACTGTATTAGTTTTGGAAGCAATGAAATTAATCGCCTTAAAGTCTTAAGATCATTAAGTTACCAAAGTTAACAAATGGCTAAATTGTTACTATCATTGCTGATACTACTGCTGAAACTCGCAAATTAAAAACGATTAACTATTATAAGCCTTTTGAACTGTAAATAATAACTTTGACAACAAATAATACATATTTTGTTACATGAAACCTTTCCCCTATAATATTTTAATCTTTCTCTATACTTTTTGATTTTTGCCAAAATAGTTATCAAAAACATCGGAATTAACACTGTTACCAACTTTGCTAAGAAGGAAGCAATAAAAAACCTCGTGCCTATATTCCTCAAACACTTCAATGATAACCTATGATTTATCGAGGTTAACAAAAAAATTAACCTCAATCATATAACCAATTACATTGGATACTTTATCCTTGATATGAACTAAAATAACCAGAACTTTAACATTGAAACCTTTTACCAATTCATCGAGTTTTTGAAGGAATAAAGTCTAAATATAAAAAAAAAGTTGGTTAAGGTTAAGTTAAGGGCCGGCCTACGCAAACAAAAATCTTACTGCTGGTAAAACTTAGAAAGAAAGGTAATTTGGCTGAGATATTATATGAATGTATTACGGATAAGAATCTTTAATGGATATATAAATATGAAAGTAAAAGTATCACTAGCAACATTATTTTTCAACGCCCAAACATATGTTTGTAAGGTTACTCCTAAGCCTAGATAAGTTTTTTCACATCTCTACCTAAGAGCCTTAACACTCTAGCGTCACTAGAAGCGATAAAAAATTGATTAACTCAGGCGTACCAAGTTTCTAGAGATATAACTACTCTTAAGTTTACAAGTCAATGAAGTAAAAACCCTATTAAAACCTCTTTAATACCAACAGAATTATTACCAAATTTATAACAATCGTTAAAGTCCCTAGCATGTGCAATTCCAACAGGTTCGCCAGCAGCACTAACATTGGGGAAGGAGCGGCTTTGTTGGAAAGTTCAGGAGGTAGGGAACAATAGAGCAATAGAATAACGAATATAGTGGTTGTATTGATAGAAAGTTAATAGTATTAAAAGTGGTAAGAATGCGTAAAAGAAGAAATCTAAGTTTGACCTGCAAGGTCTAACAAATAAGAAAGACTAAGTATATACAATTAAGCATAGACCACCACTTGTAGGTATCCTCAGTCAATTGCACTGACCTCGACTCCCTAGATTAGTACAATAGGCTTTATACACAAACTCACTGTAGGTACGATTAATAGCCTTTTCCTTTTAAACTAGGCTTAAGGTAACTATTTTGCTTATTAATACCAACATCAACACCAATATTACTAATTAAAAAATCCAAAGGGTTTTCACAACCAACATTTTACTTTTCTCTTTCCAAACCTTTTTATAATATATACAGATTATATTGTAATTATGAATTTGGTTAATATTTAGGGGACTAAGGAGAAGTATAACGGTAAACTGTATAATCTTTTCGACTTTACGTGATGACCGTGTTTAATATTCAACTTTAAATAAAAATTAAACTAATAGATTTTTACTCGTTGTTTCCTAGTATTTTTACCGGCTAATCCAAAGATTAATAACATTGGTATTTAACGGATTGCTTATCATTTCAGGAGATTTACGATAGTTTTAAATATTACTTTAGAAAGATGTTCAATTTGCCTAGTATTATATCGACTAGAAGATTATTAAGTGATTTTACATATTGGAATACAAGAAAAGTTAGAAAGTAGGATAGACGTTTTTAATTATATATATAATAGGTTAATTCTTTGCCAATGATCAATAGGTAATATAGGATCTGGTAAAGGTATATTACGCTAGCAAGTCTATCAGGCTATTAATAGCTATCAAAAGTTTAAATACATTTTACAATATATCAACTTTATTTGTAAAGGCTTTTTTAGCTAGTTAGGGTTTTTCGCTTGCAATTGTAATAGCATGGGTTCCAAATTCGACCGGTATATACACTTCAATCTACAACTTTGATAATAACAATAAAAACCTCGTCTATACCCATTACATTAACTGAAAATACAGTAAGTCTAGGTAATACTGTCAATAAAAAACTTTGATCTAGAAGTTTAACCAGCAACGCATATAAAGTAAAAAATATTCATTTTTTAAATTTTGTTTCATTGCCTATGTAAGGTCTCTTAGAATTCTAAAAAGATCTAGATATGTAGTAAATAAATCCATTAAATAATACATTAAATTGTCGCCTAATTCAAATTAAAGTTATTAATGTATCATATTTAATACCCCTTTACTTTTAACTGGAAATACATTAAACACGTGAAAAGTTTTCAAAATACAAAGGTATGAAATGAGTAAAATAAGACTAGATGTAGATATTACCATATATCCCTAAAATTAGTAAGCGGCTACACTACGTAGTACATCTTTGCAGAGTGCATGGTAACGTACCACTCTTCAAGGTGCATTCTTATAGAGTATATAATAGCGTGTCACTGCCTAGAAGTGGTATTTGTAAAGTGTACGATAAAATTCCACTACCCAAAAGGGAGATTAATAGAGTATATAGTAAATTAGCATTGCCTAGGTAAAAGGTTTATAGCCTTTTATCTGTAGAGTATAATATTCGAATACATTTTTTCTTTTTAACCACTTATATTATTATAATAATACTAATCTTTAACTACTTTTCTATTGAGTTAACGTATTAACAACCTTATAGATATTCATTAGTATCCGATTAGGTCAATTATTAACAACTTAGGAAAAAATAAATAAATTAAAGTTAAATGTTTATGATGAGATACTATAACGGTTCTATTATTTATGCTTCAACATTACTAATTACGAAAATCATGAGGAAATGTAAAATTACGCGGGAATAACTTTAAAAAGTGAAGCGTAACAAAATTATAAAATCCGAAGTAACTTAAAAAAATCACTTTAGTGCGATACTATTAATCAATTAGTACCTTGTTTATTAAAAAAACCGTTACATTATTCATTAACTCGATTCAACATTTTCAACGTACCCGGGTACTTTTTGGAAAGCTTCCTATTATGTATTAGCCTACACGAGTTAAAACCACCAAATTTCAGAACCTTTCATTAAAATCCGTCCGATTTAAACACAGTATCCAAACCGCTTACGAAACCTAAAAGCGGTAAAACACAATATCCACACCGTTTACGAAACCTAAAAGCGATTAATATATAATATCTAAACTGTTTGTAAACAAAAAGAACGGCTACAATATGATATCTAAACTCTTACCAAACGCGAATCAAGCCTTATACACCGCTCCGAATCACATACATATACCTCTCTACACCACTTTTTCCCCTTTTTAATTATCCCGTTTGCTTTTCTTTTACTCGCTCTTTACCGCTTATTTAAGTTTATTACTTACGACGTTTAAATTTACTAGCCACTTAGATAGTATAACGTTTACAAAGCGTTAAAAAGCTGATTTGAAACGCCTAACTAGTTTGTAGTTACGCCTTATTCATACTTTATTTGGATTTCAGTTATATTGCCAAACGTTAGAAACCTACTTCAACTGCTTTTCTATACCTTATTTGCTTTGAATTTACGTATTTATACGTTTTTATTTTGAATTATTTAAACAAAACCACTAAATTGCCTTTAATACTATATTCCAAACGTACCTCAATCTCGCTCATTACGTAAAGCCAATATTTTTGTAACTCTAACATGTCTTGTATGTATAAACCAACCTTCCAACCGCTCCAGTACACTTTACACTTATATAACTATAACTCCGTTAATAACAAACCTTCCTGAGGCTAACTAATATATAAACTACCTATTTACGAATAGGAGGTTTCATAGTAGTATTTTAAAATACTTGCACCTTAGCTCATTAAATAATAAAATCGAAATATCAGTGGAAAATTTAAACTCTTTTACAGCAAAGATATACGTTATTAACATGATTTTAAACTATTGTAATGAAGATATTAAAGGACGCAACTTATTTGAAAATTTTGGAGAGAACTTTGCAGACTGCACGTTAGACATATAACATATAGTCTACGGTATTATTTCTAAAATACTACTAAAACAACTATAGAGTAAAGATATTAATACGACTGGTAGTAGTAATATCTGTATTACAAAGGCTTTGTAAATAACAGCTTAGCTTACGTCAATACTAAAGTAAACCGACGATAAAATAATAAAGATAAAGTTTGTAAAAAGATACTAATTAAAAAAACAATAGGATCGATTTTTTCAAATAACAGATAAGTAACGAGAAAAGACTTTGTAAATGTAGGGAACAAAACGCTTAAAAAGGTTGAACGTACGTTGTGAAGTAGAAACGGAGCTGGAGAAATCGATAGAAAATGAAGAAATGCTATAAAAATTATCTATAACGCAAGTCGAACACAGACCCTCACTAGAACGTACTTTTATACAAAAACAAATATAAAATTACATCCCGGATACCGTTAATAACTAGTTCGATTATAATAAAAGCGGCTCGAATAGAAAATACGGCCTGCCTGAAAATAATATAAGCGGTGTAAAACGCTAATACATATCTTATAAACTAATGTCTGCTAACCAAGACTTTTACCGTAACCTCCCACTGTATCGCTTTTCAATCAATATAATCGATCCGACTAAACCTAACGATTTTGCCAAACTGTAAAATGAGGACGGAAATTATAACGGCGAACCATACAATGTGTTGGATAATAAAATACGTATAATACTAAATATGTACAAAAGACTAGATATGAAGCCGTTATAATTTCATGTTATTTTACACAATATATTATTTGGATAATTTAAAGAGTGGTATATATATCAGTTTATGGAAGTGGATATATTCATAAAATTTTCTTACCGCTTAAAATTGTACTTCGATACAAAAATTAACTACGATTTTTACGATATAAATTGGATTGGCATTATCTAAGAATTTGTATAAGGTTAGTATGAAAATGTTAATAAAAGCCTATAAAAGGTGTTCGATGCCTTATTAACAAAATTCTATAGGTTTTAGGTTGTGTTTAAACTGGAATATGAGAGTAACAAACTATTTATCTAAATAATAATGAAAATTTCCTTCGAAAACCCTAATTTCGACCTTATACTGTTTAAACCGAAAGGAAAACCTCAAAGCTTTTTATATAAGCTTTAAAATATCGTTTAAAACCTTTATACGTTAATAAGCGAACTTTGGATCAGTATTTCTAACCGATAAAATTAAGGGTCAAGATTGGATTACCAAAACAAACCTTATTAAAACTATATATTACCTTTTAAATAGAGGTTTAAAGTATACCTAAGTCAAAATGAACGCCTTAAATACGGTTACTAAAAAGAAAAGTATTAAGAAGGGAGCCTCAGAAACTGAATGTAAAGTAATTATTATTGAAAACAAATTTATGGTTAAGGGAGAAACTTACTGCGCTTAAAGTAATACCCGCGAAAATGTATACGAAGCTTTACGGGTTTTTAAGAACGTTATTGTTGGAATAATACTACATGCAGTGCAGTAGGTTAAATTTACTTACAGTAAAATTAACTGTACTGCAAGTGTATTGCTTTATGCGGACTTAACGCATTGGGTATAAGTCGAGTGCAGTACGCTGCACTTCATTCTAGGGTATGAGCTAAGCAGTTGGCCATACAAATTACAATGCAGACCGGTTAGCGGTCTACCAAACCTAAAATAATCCATCTACTATCTAACCACGTAATACTACTGTTACTTCGACCAATCGAATCGACAATGTTATAACGTCTAACGCCTTCCTAATACTAATTAGTACTTATTAGCTTAAGCACAAATTGGCTAAGTAGAAAAAAAAGCTACTTTCCAGTTACGTTTTGTAAAAAACCAAGGTAGAGGGAAGATTATTGCAAAGGGTCTCTACTGCTACGTCGGTTTTCACAGAAGTAAGTAGAGAAAAATTTTAAGCTATATTAGTTTTCACAGCAACTTAAAGGTAACAACGATATCGCTATCAAAAACACCAAGAAATCTTTACAAATCTTTTTAAAGACATTTAAATTAGCTATTAAAAGTCTTAAAGTTCGGCAAGTTGGCAAACGGCTAAGTTAGTACTATTATGAGTACTACTACTATAAAAAAAGGCTAGGTCTCTACGCTAAATAACCTATAACAATAAACGACTTTGAACCTTACCTTTTATACCAAAACTTTACCCCTAATTCGCTCTTTTCACTTCCCCCATACCAATTTAATCGTCAAGTTCGCTATTTTGAGCGAAGAACTCAAGAATCATCAAGCTGCGCCAAAAAAGCTACGCCACGCGACCTAACGCTAAGTTGCTAAGTTTACACGCAACTTTACGCCAAAATACCAAGCACCTACGCCCAAGATGTTCGCGAATTCTTCAACCACTAGACTCTTGACATATGGAAAATAATCCAGCGCTTGGTCAAAGCTAGGCTGAAAAAAGAGGTTATACGTTGTGGTATTTACATCCCTAAAAAAAAAAACCGGTAGGATTAGCGAAACCCTTCTTTGAACTAGCTTAATAAAAAGACTGCCCTTAAAACCCTAATACTCAAGACTCTTAAGGAAAAGAAAAAGGCGTGAAAGGATTTTAATACTTACACACACGTTTCAAGAAACCACCAGTTCACCTTTAGCTAAGTTAAGCCTCTTTATACGCTAACAATAAAAAACCTATTAAGGTGCTCAGCATTCTAGCACCATTATATAATAGCGCGGAATACGCTTTCAACGGCGGCAAGGTATGTAAAACGGAAGCTGCCCACGCGGTTAAAAGCATTAATGCTAACATTTTATACCAGTCAATCGAATAATATCTTTAAGCCTCCCAAAGTTATTAGGTACTAATTCCACCTTAGTACTTTACCCAAAGCCATCAAGCCCCTTAAAAACTCTCCACTTTTAGATTTGACTACGCGCAAAAGCCTACTATAGGTTCTATTATAGGACTTTACCCCTCGAGTCAAGCGATTGATAATTACCCTTAATACCGTGCCTCGGAAACTTCAAGTCTTAAACTGTTAGGAAATACTATTTAAGATTAGAATAACTATCGCAACCTTCCCTCAAAACCTATCAAAATAGTTAATATTAATTATAAGTTACTTACAGATTTTACCAAAATATAGAATGATGTGGAAAAGTATAATGGGAATCTTTAAAACCTCTACGACTTCAAAATAATGCCCTTTTTAAACATTTATAAATAAATAAATATTTCCCATTTAGGTTTTTACTTACTATTTCCTAGAATCCTTATAAGGTACGCCATGAACTACTACCTAACCTTCTTTACTAAAACCACTAAATTTAGCCAAATCTACAATAACATAAAAATCCACGTCGAATACGATATCTAGCTTACATAAAACCATACAAACTAAGTTAATACGAAGTAAACTACAATAATAGCAAAGAAAGAAAAAAGAAAAAACACTAATAGGCGTCCTTAATCAAATGATTAATAAGTTAATGCTATGCTAAAAAGCAATAAGAAAAGCCTACGCTGGTGAAACCATACTTTGCTAATAGGTACGAGTAATAATTACGGGTTTTAACGAATTCAAATACGCCCTATAACGTCTAAATTCTACTTACGAAAACATCTTTAGCTAGTTACGATCCTCTATTACCACTGTCATAATGCATATACAAAATTCGCTTAGTATACACTCCTAAGCCAACAACTTTTTTAACGTAAATAAAAAAAACCTTACGGTGGTTAATTATATTAACCGCAAATACAGGCGCCTACAACGCCTAAGGTTCGGCTTACTGGTTACAAATGGAAGGAAATAGTCACGCTAATGGCAATAAGACCAATATTTAGGCGAATCTATTAACTATAAATATTATCATCGTAATAGTGGGGAAAATATTGGATTTATACCAAATCTAGCTATTAATAAACTAGACACTCCCTCATAGAACGCAATAATAGAAAGATAATATATTATGCCTAATAACTAATTGCTTTGAAATAAAACTACTTAAATTAAATCGTAAACTTCGAGGGTGACAAAGGAATTAACGACGTTAATACCTTGAAGCAGATTAAATATCATCAAGATACTACCCTTAGTATAGTCTAATAATTAATCAACCACACCTTCTTATACCGTTTAAGTGGTAATACTCCCTACCTTTACCCTTATCAAACCCCTAACCCCTTATAAACCTTTAATTTTCGCGATTTCTACGCGGACTACATGTTTTAAGGTATTATACTAAACATTAAGGCAACAAAATACTTAATAAAAGGTTATTCGTAATATATAACACGAAGAAGGGAAAGTACTATAACCACAAAAATCTATTATGACCAAACTGGCAAGGTTGAAGTTAGCTTTAATCTAGGCGAATAACTAGTATTAATAAAGACAGCGGTAATTTAAACTATTTTAAAAGCAATCGCGTTTTATATCAATAAGTCCCCTACCACTTTTTTACTTTATTTAAAGTTTTTAAAAACCCTCGGTATTAACGTTGACGTTAAAGTAGACGAACTAGTTAAAAACAGCTAAAAGTTTCCACTTGCCTTTAAATGGGAATACTATTGGTTTTACCTTCAAGGCTCAAAAACAGTAGTATTAAACCTAATAAAGCCGGATATACTTTAATTACACCGATGCTTTAATTATTCAGCCATTAAAAAACTATAAAAAAGTCCTAAAGTCCACAGAGTATAAAGATATAAAATACTTTACCCTAAAAGCTATTAAAAGGCTTCACCACCACTGTGAAACATATACACAAATCCCTTAAAAATTTAAGTTTACACCAAAAGATGACAAAGACTTTAACTATGTGATCTTTATTAATGTATTTTATTTAAATGATAAGCTTATTTTTTATGAAGCTAAATTCCTAAAGTTCCTTTCGACAAAAAATACGTGGCAAACGCTAAGAATATTATAAATCAATACGTATTTAGGTTCGCTTAACTTTATCATTTATAATGTTGGTATTAACTTCATAGCGGCGAAATTTTAAAAAGATACCAAAATAATAGGTATCTAGTATAAATAGGTACCTGTAAAAGCTTACTAAAGTATTAGGAAGGTTAAAAGGGCACACGCCCTACTTCGATGAAGGTACAATATCTTTACGTTGGAGATTAAAAGCTTTATAAATCCAGAGGCACGCCTATAGATAGCAGTGAAAGGCCTGAATGATACTATAGGCTTTAATGGCTTAGTACTAACACTATTAGTCTTTGGAACGTATCCATACCTGACGAGTGAATCTCCGCCTTTGACAAGTACTTAGAAATGTGTTACGGCTTATAGCAAAGCTTTAAAAGAGCTGCGAAAAAAATTGTCATGCCGTCAAGTTAATAATTCTTTTAATACTAGAAACAGCCTTATAGCAATTGACGTACTTATTTTTCCATTATAAAGTAAAGTACTCGTATAGAAAAAGCCGGGTAAATGAAAGGACCAGTATAAAATATAAAATATCGCGAACTCTAAAGTGGTTATTAAAACTGCTAACAGTTTTATATCTTTCCTAATTACTTAAGTCAAGCCATATATCAAAGTTACTAATGATAAAGACCCTTAAACTAAATGACTGAGCCAATAGAAACCTCTTCTACCCGTTATCGATAAGCCGATAAAACGCCGCTGACGCGGACGACTTTCGAAAAAGAAAAACGTTAAAGAAAAGGAATATGCACTGATCTGTATTTACAATACTATTTAGGTAAATAAGAAAAAAAACGAAAACTTAACACTAAAATTCCGAACATAAAGGATTGTTAAAACTTCTAGCAAACCCTTTAAGAAAAGCGACAAAGTTAAAATTAACGGCTTACTAACTTAAAGGGTTATACAATTCGTACCGAAAACCGATTTTAATTTCTAAACCCCAATCTTTACGATTTTCAAGTCGAGGATTATTTACGAGGTCAAAGGTAAAACCACGGGGCGGCCGTACGAAAAATCACGTTTAATCGCTTGAGGATACAGTAATGAAGGCAAAAACTGAATCCTTACATAGTCACCAACGATTTAAAAAATCAGTAAATGCTTAGAAGTCGTTTTAATAACAAGTTTACTAACTAAGACTAAAGGCAAGTTTACGCTTAATAGCCGTAATATAACGTAAGCCTATACGTAATTAGCAACAGATTTACAACGGATCGTATTAATAAAACTGCTATAAAAACTCCATAACATTTACTCTTTAGATACGGTAACGCAATGTATTAAGCCATCATATAGATTGGCTAAAATAGGCGTAAATTGGTTCCTAACCTATTAGTCGCACTTTAAATCCCAGCTAGTGATAAAGTCTTTAATATACAACCCTTACTTACTAATAATGCAAAAGAGGAACTTTGGCGTGATGTGTATGCAAATTAATGATACCCTCTTCGTCGGACCATCTAGCTTCATAATATTGAAATAACAAACGATTGAAAGTTCCAAATTCTAAAATTACAAGCCAGTAACAACGTTAACGGAGGTCAGCTAACTTAACTTTAATAAATCTTCAATTTGTATACTTAATATTAACGCTGGCCTTAGCTTTCTCGAAAAGAGCCAAAATACTATTTTAGCTATAATTGTCAAAACTGATATGGCCAAAGCCCAACGGTACCTTAAACAATGTGCTTGTAGTAGCTATATCGCTACTATATTCTAATCGAAGACATTATACGACCTATCCATCGCGGCGCAAACACAAAAACCAATGGATAAAGACTTTAACCAGCTAAAAAAATGGCTTGAATGGTAAATGCGAAACCTAGACCACGGGATTAATATAAACCCAATCGACCTGTCGAAGGCTAAATTGATAATATTCACAGACAGGTTTTTTACAAATAACACCTATTTATTTTCACAAATAGGTTTCCTAATAACCCTTGTCAACGAAAATAGGCGAGAAAATCAATTCAGTATTATCGGCAACTTAATTCACTAGACCTCCATCAAGTACAAAAGGATTACACGAAACGTGTTGACTTCGGCAGTCTATAGCATAATAGTGGGCTTTAATGTAGGCATAACATTATAAGAAACCTTTAAATTCATTAACAAGTAGCTAAATATTCCTCCTTTTTCAGTGGTAATTTATACCGATTTAAAAAGCCTCTTAAAACAACTTTTTAAGCTCGGAACCACCGGCGAAAAGCGCCTAATAATCGACGTAATAGCATTCCATAAAACTTACAAAGGAAAATAAATTAAGGAGTTCCGATGAATCGATAACAGAGGCAATTCCGCAGATGACATAATGAAGGCAGTGCTAAATAAGGCCCTAAAAGGGTTTGTAAATAGTAATAGACTAACTATACGTATCGAGGGCTATATTAATAAGCCGTCTAGAAAGCTCAGATCATGTGACGACAGACAGTGATATACTGGCAAACTGAAAAACTACTAGGGGATTAATAATAAAGATTTATTTAATTAGCATAGTTAAATTAAAGGTTTGTAAAGGGCTGTGGCGGAAGAACTTATTGTAAAAGTTAATAAACTCAAACTTTGGGGCAACGAAGTAATTAAGGTCAAACGGCGAGGTAAATTTCAATATGGGAGTCAATTAGAATTAACAAAGAGTATGAGGTCACTGTTCAATGCTAACCGTAAAAGATTGGTTAACCACATTAATGTGCACGCACAAACTATAAAGCCGTCAGTATAAAAATAGTATTACATAAAATTCAATATATCAACTTTACTTACAGTAAAATTAACTGTACGACAAGTGTATTGTTTTATACGGACTTACCGCATTGTGTGTAAGTCAAGTGTAGTATGCTGCACTTTACTCTAAGGAATGAGCCAAGCAGTTGGCCATACAAATTACAGTGCAGACCGGCTAGAGGTCTGCCAAACCTAAAACAATTCATCCACCATCTAACTACGTAATACTACTGTTACTTCGACCAATAAAATCGACAACGTTGCAACTTCTAAAGCCTTACCAACAGTTATATCATATATGGAAAAATCGGCTATTGTTTTACTAAACACTTGGTATACGAATGAATTCGGATTAGACAATAGTTTTATGTCTATTGAATACCAAAAACTTAAACGAAAACTAATTTTACAATATAAGTAGTCGAAAACAAAGACATAAGTGATAAACATAACACCTACCCTTATAAATATACCTCTGTGAAGAAAAACCTTAATAGTAATAATGCTTATCTTATAGTCTAAGATAATGAAACCGCCTAACGAATTTTTAAAAGCTTATAGAATACTTCCTTTTTATATAATAAAGCCTAGATTATGAAAACAAGGTATTAAACGCCTATATGGCATCGTAATCTATACTTTTCAATAGCTATGAGAATATATTTTAAGGTATTATACTTAATACCAAAGCGATTTCAATTTGAACCGCCGAAAAGCGATAATTCGATGCGTTCGCGGCGAAATTTTCGAAATTTTCGTTCGACTAAATAGGGGAATACCGAAAATTCCTATTCGATAAAGGTAAAACATCGTTATTTAGTATGGTTGTTATAAATACACGATTTGAAACGGTTAAGTTTTACGTAATAAAATTCAAAACTTTATTTCTATTATTAATAGCTAATATGAATAAGCTTGGAATCGAGGTTCAGAATACAATTAATCAACTTATCCGCATTTCGAATCACGTATCCATATCGCTTCGGCTTCAATTTCGATACCTATGGTTTTTTCTCGAAACATGTATAATCGTAGCCGTTTACTTAACGTAGTCGGAATTATGGATATTATACCACTAATTTGGATATTGAGTTGAGAAATGCCTTTTACAGCTGCTTTATGCTATAGACTTTATAAATGTAAGAAAGAGAACGCTTGAAGTTATCGAAAAGTTTTGTTATAAATTCCAATTACACTTGTAAACCTTACAGCAATTTAAATTCCACCTTGAAAACGATATAAACTTTAATTACGAGGTTACTGTAAATACAATATATCTCAACGGCCAGCTAGTGTTACATATCGTCGACGTAATAATATTATTTTAGGCCACAAAGTTTACGCGAAACGCTTTGCTACGGATTACTGAGATACTTTAATAAAATATTGGTTAAACGTTTACTTAAGGCCTCCAAACTGTATTATTTACGACGTAAACATGGTCTTCGACTCGACTAAATAAAGTATTAAGGCTATGATCGCCGGTAATAAATGTAAACAGATACCGGTAAAAGTACTATAAAGTATTAAAAAGTATAAACAATACTCTAACCTGTTTTAAAAAGTTTATACAGTATTATATAAAAACCTAAAAGATACCAAATTTAAGGAATCCATTTTATAAATAACAGTTAACGTTATAAACAACATATCTAGTCCGAGTAGACTTATTTTAACACTCTTTATTTTTGATACTTACTCTAAAGTCTATACAAATTCAGTACATTCGCTAGCCTCGTTACAAAAAAAAATGTTGTGGAAAAAACTATAGCAATAATATGTTTTTAACGTGCCAGGAATGATATTTCGAAAACATGAGCTACGAAAGACAGTCCGCATAATATTAGCATTTTAGACTTACTATTATAATTTAAAGTATTTATTTGAAAAACAAGAACGAATAGACTAGCCCTTAAAAGATTAATAGGTTTAAGAGACACTATATACTCGTTAACTTATCAAATGGTATAAGTTCGTTTTTTTAAATAATAGTACGAAAGTATAAGATGGAAAAATTGAAGAAAAAAAAACCCAGCCCGAAACCACAATCCGACTAATAGTACCGACGGAATCACTTTTACGATAACGGATTCAAGTCGCTCCTCAATCCAGTATACCCCTCGAATACCACTTTCGAACCTTTACTACTATAAGAAAGCGGCAAGCCTATATTAAAGGTACTAGTACCTCGTTGTCGAGGACGCCCACTTGGCTCGAAAAACAAGAAAAGATCTAGGATTTTTATTACAAATTCCTTCGTAATTTAAAAGGTAAATGGAAAATTGTAAGTTTAATTTATAGTTTCGCTGCGAAGGTATTATTACCATCTTAGGAACCCTATTCGTAAAATCCTCCCGGACTAAAATCTTTACCTTAATCTAACAAGACGTTTTTCGCTTTAAAAGGTTCAAACCAGTGATTTACGAAGTTTACAGTATTTTTTCTTTACGTTTCGTATACAAAGTAAAGTATAAAACCGGAAAGTTATATAAAAAGATTCTCCTTATTGTAAAGGAGTGTAATAACGACGATAAAAAGAATATTATAACTTAATTGCTTATATTATAACGGGTAATCTATTGTTTAATTTTTACCCTTATCGCCTCCCTTAATACCTCCTATAGATTGTATATTAAACTTAGTAATATTAAGTAAGCTTATATACAATTCGAAGAGCGGTTTAAACGACGTATTTATGCCTATATACTTATAAGCCTTAAAGAACACTACGTATCTAGGACGATTTTACGTATTATAAAGTTAATTTATGGATCAGTTCACGCTAGAATATACTGGTATAATACTTATTCAAGGTACCATAAAAAGCGGTTCGAAATAATTAACTCAACCTTTGACTCATACCTATTAATCTTAACAATACGTTCAAAAAGCTTTATATTAACGAATATGTAATCGGATAACACGTTAACGTTATATAACAAGTCGTTTTTTGTATTTAAAAAGAGAAAACCTTTAAAGGCTGGCCTAAAGGAAAAACCTAACACGTACCTAACGGAGGATCGTATAATCGACCTTAACAGCGCGATAGTTACTCTTCAGAATGGTTTTCTGAGCTTTGTATAAAAGGGGTAATTATGAAAAGTAGCCCTTATCGTTCTAAATAGTGTAAAACAGGCCGACTAGTATAAATATTAGTGCGTACATGATGTTTCGGTTATTTAAGTAGTATAACCAGAAATGGCGTTTAAATTTTCGGTCGCCGCATAATATTAAACCACCTTTTAGTACGATACATATAAAACGTTTAATAAGCGCTTTATGTGGCAAATATAAAATTGAAAATACGATTCATAATTTATATCGCTTAATATACGTATCACGAAGTTATTTGTCTTTACTAACGATTTCTCTGCTAATACTACGGACAAATTTTTGTAAATAAGGTTCGGTTTTATTTTGGGTAACGAAACACCGGTTCGAAACGGATTTAAACTCCGTGGAAATTTATTTATTTAAATTCGATGAATTATAAGTAGGTTATATGAATCGTCCTAACCTCAAAAAATTATAATAATGTTAAAGGTTTCGATTTAGGAATCATTTTAGAGATAATTATTCGAATAATTATTTTAAACCTTAGTTTAAAACTACTTTCTCTCGTCGTTTATACTAACTCCTTTTCGATTTACAAATACCTGATTGAACTTGATATTACGAATTAAAAACACCTTATAATATATATTATAATTTTACGTGAATCGTATAAATGCGGCGAAATGGAAAAAAAATCGATCGAAAGTTAAACCTTATAGATACAATAACTATGGGTTCTCCAAATAGGGAATTAAAGGTGCTCATATTAACGAGTACTCTTTTCATTAGTATTGCTAGAAAGGGTTTACGACCCCTTTCGGATTAACATTTTATGTTTTACTTTTACCTTTTTCATTTTATATAATTACACCACTTTTAATATTTCAAAGCGGTCCGTATTCGCCAGTTACGTCTCTCTTACGAGTTTTTCTCTATTTGAATCTGCGATTCATACTGTTTATAACATATTATCACTTTTTGTTTCTTATATTACAACCTTAATAAAATAACTTTTACTTTTTAATTTTTATATTTGTTTCTTATGTTACGTTTTTGAAAAAAAAAACAATTATATTGATATTTAGTATAATACACTATAGTCGGGTATACTGGTCCGGCAAAAAAAGGCAACTATTAGCAGCTGAAGAGAAAGGGAAAAGGTGACGTCGCATCCCTAATATCATTCTCTTCGCCGCTCTTTCCCTTTGTGTTAACGCCACTACTATTACCGCTATTGGCGCCGCCATAGGCGCTATCGGAGGGGTGGTCCCGCACCTTAAGACGCATGCTTTTAGGCAGAGACACCGGGAGGAGGGGGCGGGTTATCTTCTTTATAACAACGCGAAATAACGTCATTGAATTCGACTATATAGTATATATGTAGGCTCCGCTTCTAGGCGGTAATAACGACTACGGAATTTTTAGTTCGTCGATTAACGCCTATTATTCATTAGTATGTGTTTGTTTTAGTTATTTACAAAAGTAGTTACTTTTAAAAGCGCTTTAAGCGATATATTTTTAAAAGTAAAGGAATTGGATTTATGATTTTAATTACAAGTTTCAAGTAAACTTATTACAAATATGGTGGGCGCGTAAAACAGCTTCAGTTTACAGCTTTAAAAATACCGAAATAAAGGCGTATATGTTGTCAGTTCGTTCGTAACGATGGTAACAGGTTGACCGAACCCCGTTTTTGTAATAATCGCTAATAAACTTATCTGCGACCGCGAACGCGATATACGGTACGTAAGGCGTATTTATTAACGGTCCGTGGCTATGGACCCGAGTACGCCATTTTAACACCTTACGCATTGAAAAGACTTCGTAATGTATTCTAACGATATGCAGTTCGAGGCGGCGGGAAAGATCCGTCTCGACTACCTCGTTTACAAAGACATTAGTATGGCGAAATATACAAAAATAATTAACAATAAAAACCGCGTTATAACTTTTCCAAGTTACGTTTACGGTGATAGAAGGGAGATCTTACAAGTAATAAGGTTTTTACCCGTAGGGAAAGGGTAAGGTTTATAACTTTAAAAGCCTTCCGCTTCTCTTTTTGGGAATTATAGAGAAAGGGGAAGAGTGTGAGGAAAGGAAAAGAGATAACGGCTTCGACGGCGATGGCGGCGGCAAACGAGGCGAAAAAAAGGGCAGGGATTAACAATATAGTGCTAAAGGAGGTGGAGCTAATAGTGGCAGCGATAGTGGCATCGGTAGCATGGTGGGCTATAGCGGCAGCCACTTTTACTCGTTTACGTTTACATGCTAAAAGGCGTTTAAAGAACCTGTTTTTACACGGTATCTACTTACAGGCGAAGTTAGTATATGGGAATTAATTAAGTAACCTAGTTATCAAACTAATTTAAAATAACTAATTAAACAATTGAGATTTACAATGGTTATAGGCATGTGTTGTTAAAAGAGAAAAATAAAAAAGTTTTACCTAAACCGACGATGATATATTTTTTATACTCATCTTAAAGTACGTAACACTGTAATTACCTTTACGTAATTATACCCCTATAATACATAAGTAACTACAACTTTGTAAAAAATAACAACAAAAGTTATTTATAATAATATTATTACCAATTATTTAAACTAACTAGGCTTTAACTATAATTACTACTACTGTTGAAAACTATCAATTTAAACATTTATAATTTCTACCGTAATTATACCATTATTACTAAATTACAGATATATGTGATATTATAACTAGACCATTATTAATAAACCACGGTCACGCATTATGTTATAAACTCTATTATTACTACTAAATAACAAATACGGGCCGTAATAGGGGAAAAAAGATTACCTATATTGATATTATTATTACAGGCTAGTGCCTGACTAGTATTTACCAGAGATCCAACCCTGGTAGTTCTGCTCGCTCCTGCGATGCTCTAGAGAAGGGAGAGAGCCACTTGAGGACATGTCACATGACTGGGGAAGGGGCTATACCATCTTAGCTCCATAGACGCTCCCTAGCAAGGGCTTCTCCTTTTTCTTCTTCTTCATCGAGGTTTATAGACAGAATCCGACCACCTTAAGCGACAGCTCCGGCTATAGTCTCTTTACATAAGAGGACTAACTTACGTCAACTGATGGAAGCCACGCTAACCGGCTTGAGCTTACTTAGTAAAACCATTACATATAATCCAGACTTACCAAGGTTAACGGTTAGAGCAGACCTCATCCACCTGCTAATCGGATCGTGGCTGAAAGGCGATGTCGCGGATGAGCTTTGGAGTATTCTAGACACTATAAGAGGAGATGGAGAGCGGGGTATGTTATGGACTTAGGCTGTGAGTCGTCAGTCTGAGTCATGAGTCATGTGTATAAGGTGCACGATGTTGTATCATGTCCAGCCCTTATAGTGTGGTTAGCGTAATCTAGGACATCTGAATTATTAGTACTTTTGACATGGTGCAACGGTCAAGAGGGCTTACTCACGTCAGCTGATGGAAGCCACGCTAACCGGCTTGAGCTTACTTAGTAAAACTATCACAATTACCATATATCTCTATAGTTAGTAAACGGCCACGTTACGGAGTACACCTTTACAAAGTGTATGGTAACATACTAATTTGTAAGGTATATTCCTAAAAAGTAGATAATAGCGTGCTACTACCTAAAAGTGTTATTTACCCAGTGTACGATAAAGTTCCACTGCCTAACAGAGAGATTAGAAAAGTATATAGTAAAGTGCCACTGCCTGGGTAAGAGGTTTATAACTTCTCATCTGTGGCATATACTCTCCGAATGCCTCTTCTCCCTTTCACAACTTATCTTACTACAACAATACAAATCTTTGATTACTCTTCTATTACGTTAACGTATTAGAAACCTTACCGACATTAAGGTTATCGGTAGGTATAAAAACGTTTGATTTAACTTCTAAATAACGTAATAATTGGACGACCATGCATTTTTATGCCTCTTAACAGGTGAAAAAATTTATCGTTGCTATAACAGTAAAGACACTGGCTTTATACACTTATTTACTATGTTCAATCTTTACACTAAGCAAGTCTTTTAAGGTATTATTACAGATATTATAGTGATATATTATTCAATTAGGGGTTATTGATAATACTTAAAATTTCGAAATTATATTAATATTATAACTAAATTTGATTATATGAGTGTAAGTAAATTTAAAGTTGGATTTAGCCCTAGTAAAAATCATGCTTTATTGAGATAGACGACTGTAACAGTAGTTATTAAATTTGGGGGTTTTTATTATTTTGAATCTATTACACCCCTTTCATTTTACCAGAAAAACATAAAAACCCTTGTTGTTTACTTCAATATTTAGATTAACGAATTAGTTAAAGGTAACGGTAAAAAGTTTCTACTAAGTTTTTAATAGAGATACTTATGGGTTTACTTTCAAGAGTTAAAAGTAACAATGTTAAACTTAATAAAGTTGAAATTTTATTAACTATATCCACGATTCAACCACCTGGAAATTAATAGGCTATATAAGATTTCAAGGCGGATAACTATAAATATATAAATTTGTTAAAGTTGAAGTCAATTAAAGGGCTATGCTATTACTGATAAACACACTGCTAAACCTTTTATAGGTTTAAGTTTACGTTAAAAAGATTACAACTTCAACTTTTAAGTCTTCGTCAATATATTTTACGTGAATGATAAGTTTGTACTTTACTTTATTCATTCCGAAATAATATGTTTCGTGGCTAAATTCTTTAAAACAATTATAGAGAAAACAAATAAGAGATATTATGTACCTTAGAGATCAACATGTACGTCTGACTCCACAATATATTCGCTTATGATGTATATACCAAATTTGCTGAGATAAAATTTGAAATTATTATTATAGTGATAAGAATTTAATGTAAATAAGTTACTGTTAAAGTTTACTAAGGTATTAGTGAGGTTGAAAGGTTATACATACTTTTACAAAAGGATTACGATATTTTTACTTTAAAAATCAGTAGTTTTAAAAGTTCAAAGGTAAAATTACAAATAACAGTGAAAAACATTTACTATATTTTTATTTACAACAGTTTTTCATCAATTGAATTGATATTGAAAGCGTATTCGCGCACAGTGATTTAATTACTACCATTTTTAAACACTTAATAGAATATTTGGTATAAAAATAGCCTTGAGGGAATTAACAAATGAATTAGCACGCCATCAGATTAATAAAGCCCTTAACACCCAAAAAAGAAGATTGTTAATAATAAACATACAGTTTTTGCCTATTCAAAGTAATGTTTTTTAGTAGGGAGAGTTAAACAAATAAGATAGAATCTATAGAATACTCATTATTGGTAACCTAAACGTAATAGTTAAAACCATTAACGGTTCCGTTAATTTTGGTATTAGGTAGATCAAACCGTACAAAGAAACTCTCAAGCATAATGAAAATCATTAATATAAACAAATTAATCAACATAACCCTTCAAAACCGATTACTAGCAAGCCAATGGTATGTTAATGGCGTGCAAAACCGCTTAAAGGGAGTATATACACCAAAAGAGAGGATAACGATAAGGATTACAAACATAAAAGGTTATATATAACGATTTGGTTATCATAAAAGGAAAATTTAAACGAAGCCTTAGCTCTTGAGTTGTAGATTAAAGGTATTATTAGCATACCCTGTGAGTTATTTAAGGAAAGAAATCGAATTGAAATCGACGGCTTTTTTATACGCGAATTCGTATAACTTATACTATTATCGCAATTTGAAAGGAAAAAAGTAACGATATTTAAGTCGAGTATAGTTTATAAAGTTCAAGGTAGAATTACTAACAGGTGTTACAAAAATTTGAAACTAATTATTAAAGGATACGGTTAAAAAAGTAAAAACAAAATCCTTAATTAATCACTTACAATTTAGAAAATTTGTCAGCGTTTAATTGTTATAACTGCTATTAGGTTAAGTACTTTCATAAGTGGGATATAGACCTTTAATAACCTTAATATTACGTAAAAATACAAATAATACGCTACAAACCTTTAATAGATTATAATATTAAAACTACTCAAAGAACTAAAGGATAAGTTCTTTATTAAAATCAATATTAAGATATATTACAATGTTTTACAGATAAGCTCAGGTAGGTATTTATTGGTTTTTAAAAAAGATATTATTATACAACACCATAGTAAGCATACGTAGGGGACTACGTTTGCGGAGTATATGATAATTTATCAAGATGCAAGGTGCACATTTACAAAGTATACAATAACATGTCACATTGCAAGATACATGTAATAATCACACTAAATACCCGTGAGTAAATAGGAGGTGTCAGAGGGTTTATGTTAGCAGTAAGGTAGCAGAGATAACAAAGATGCAATATCAAGAAGATGTGTGTTCGTGCTGTAGGATAATCATTAGCCGTTAGGCTATTCAGATATGTAGACTGAATACTTAGATTGACAACTGAAGAGCTATGAAGGAAATACTATCTATGTGGTGTTGACCGTATCCCTATATCCTATGGCCTTCATACCATCTTCAGTACTAAGGCTCACCAGTGCTCACTGAGACTTACTGAGCACTTGTGATCTAGATAACCCTAACCCTGGAGGGTTGCCTAGTCTGGTGATGATGAAGAGATGTTCTCCGCCTGATGTGTTGGACTTCAGGCTCTCGGTAGCTCAACTGCATACTGGCCTGTTTGCTGACCTGCCAACGTGTGGGGGTCATAACAATATACTCTTGCAGTTAACCTGGCAGCGTATCGATTCCTTCCGTAATTTCTTTAGAGATTTACCGTAGGCTATAACTTGTTTTTGAGTATTTATTAATAGCGGAGATTCACTCGTTTGGTGTGGGTATACTTTAAAGACTAGTAGCGTTGGCATTAGGCCGTTAACACCTATAGTATTACTTAGGCCTTTTACCGCTATTTAAAGGCGTGTTTCATGATTCATAAAGCTTTCAATTTTCAACGTAAGCATATTGTATTTTCGACGAAGTAGAGCGTATATCTTTTTAACCTTTCCAATACTTCAGTAGGCTTTTAAAGTTACCTGTTTGTACTGAATACCTATTATTTTGACATTTTTTTTAAAACTCCGCCGTTGTTCAATTCGTGTCAGTATCGTGGAAAACGATGTTGGATGAGCCTAGATATGTATTAATATATAATATCATTAGTGTTTCTTACGTATCTTTTGCTGACAAAGACTTTGAAAACTTAGCTCCGTAAAAAAAGGTTACGAAATTAACGACGTAAAAAACAGGTTTGTTATCCAAGTAAAATACATTGACAAAAACCGTATAATTAATTTTTTTGTCGTTTTTTAATATAAATTTAAATTTCCGGTAGCTTGAGTATGCGTTCAATCGTGGTGGAAAAGTTTTTCGATGGTTTTTAGGGTAGTGTATTTCATATCTTTATACTTTGCGGATTTTAGGACTTTATATAGCCTGCTGATGGCTGTCTGGTTAAAACATAGATGTAATTAACGTATTTATGGCTCTATTACGTTTAACATTATTACTTCAGGATTTTAAAGATAAAACTACAGGTGTCTCCGCTTAAAGACAAAGGGAAATTTTCGGCCATTTTAACCAGCTCGTCTACATTAACGTCGATGTTAACGTCGAAGGTCTTTATATTTTCCAAGTAAATAAAAAAAGGGGTAGGGGACTTAAGGATAAGGAACGTAATTTCTTTTATAATTATTTCAATTACTATTATCTCTAGTAATGATAGTTATTCGCTTGATTTAACGCTAACTTTAGCCTTGCTAATATCGTAACGATTAATCTGAATGACTGTATCATTTTCCCTCTACAGTACTACGTATTCAAAATAACCTCCTATTAAGTATCTTGTTGTCTCGGTATTCGATATAAGACCTTAAAACATGTGGTCCATGTAACGATAGAAAAGGGTAAAGGTGTATAATGGATCAGGGGTTTAATCAAGGCAAAGGTTAAGGTCTTTACCGCTCAAGCGGTGTAAGAAGGTGTAGTTGGCTAATTCCTAGGCATAGTTAGAAATAATATTTTTATACCACTTGATTTTCTTAGGGATATTATTGCCGTTAATAGGTTTATTGCCCTGGAAACCTACGATTTAATTTAAATAATCCTGTTTAGAAGTAGTAGGGTATTAGATATAGAATATTACTTCTCCATCATTATACTTGGTTAAAAAGTGTCTAATGAACTAATAACCAAACTTGTTATAAATTCATTATCTATTTCCACTATTACGACGATAATACCCACGGTTAACAGGTTCGTTTAAGTTTTGGTCATATTAAAGTTAGTGTAGATATTGCTTCCAGTTTATAGTTGATAGGTCAAATTCTAGGCGTTAAGGGTGCCCGTAACCGTACTGACGGTCCACGTAATTAATCACTGTAAGGTTTTTTTTATTTACGTCAAGGAAGTTACCGGTTAAGGGTATATACTGAGAGAATTTGGTGTACACGTAATTACAGTTGTAAATGAGAAACGCAAATAGTTAAAAAAACCTTTGTATATGGTATTTAAGAATTGTAAAGCGTATTCAAACTTACTAACGCCCATAACTGTTACCAATACCTACTTACGAAGTGTAGCTTCACTAGCGTAAGCTTCCCCCATTATTTTTTGTTATAACTTTAATTTATTAATCATCTGGTTAAATACATTTATCTACATTTCCTCATTTTTTCCCTTAACTATTATCTTCGCCTACCTTATAATGCCTTAATTTGTGTGATATTATATAAAGTGGACGTCATGTTCAAAGTAGCCTTTTATACCATTATAAATTTTTCAAAACGTAGTTATTTGAGCTAGGAAGGTTAGGTAGTAGTCCCTAACGTTCTCTATAAGGATTTTGGGAAATATTAAGTGAAAACTAAAAGGGGGAACCTCCATTTACTTACAAATATTTAAAAGGGTATTATCTTCGTATCGAGGAGTTTATAGGGATTTCCGTTATACTTTTCTACATCGTTATAGATGTTAGCGAAGTCTGTAAGAAGCTTGTAATTAATGTTAACTATCTTGACAAATCTTGGGAGTAGGTCTCAATAGTTATCCCAGTTTTTATTAGTATTTACTTGTAATTTAAGTTTTAAAACCTCTGAGGTACAGTGTTAAGGGTAATTACTAATCGTATAACCCGGAGATAAAGTCCTATAGTAGGACTTGTAATAGAATTTCGCGTGTAGGCAAACATGCCATAGAAAGGCTTTTAAGGGGTTGAACGGTTTTGATTAAAGTGTTAGGGGGTAAAAAGGAATTGAAGATTTTAAGGGACTTGATGGTTTTGCTTAATTGACTGATATAGAGTGCTGACGTTAATTCTTTTAGCTATATAGGCGGCCGCTGTTTTACGTGCCCTGCCACCATTAAAACCATACTCCGCGATATTACGTGGAAGTGTTAGGCTGCCGAGCAGATTAACAAGTTCCTTATTGCCAGCGCGTAAAGAGGGTCAACATAGTTAATAGTAAAGAAGAGGTTTCCTAAATCGTATGTAAAGGCGTTAAGGTTCTTTAATACCTTTTACCTTAGGATATAAATCTTAAAGGCGTTCCTTAAGCTGGACTTATTCGAAAATAGTTTTTAACAACTTAGTTAAGCTTTCTATTACTACATATATCCCTTGACGTTTAAATTTAGCCTTTAGTTTAGACTTTAAAATCTTTTAAATTATTCTCCATATATCAATTATCCAGTCGTCAAAAAACTTACGATATTTTCGGAAAGCGCGCTTGGGATCTTTAACATTATTGTATTTAACGATGTAACAATCGATAAAGTTAACTAGGTGCTTTTCCGTTAAGTTTTTATTGATATTTTGCCCTAAAGATTTTTATTGTATTACTTGCAAAAGACAGATCCGAGGACTTTAATTGCCTTTAGTAGTTATTGAAAGGGTGTTATTTTTGGGATTTTAGGTTGTATAGGGCGTATAGTGCAAAAAACTTAGTAGTTTTGAGTGTAGGAACTTGGTGTTTTGGTGTAAAGTTGTATGGAAACCTAACGACTTAAAGTTTGGTTGCACGGCATAGATTTTTTGGAGTGACTTGGTGATTCTTAGTGTCTTTATTTAAAATAACGATTTTGACGATTAAATTGGTGTAGGGAGAAAAGGAAAAAAATGAAGTAGGTACAAAGGTTTATTATAAAGAGTAAGGTCGAAAGTGGTTGTTAATGTTAGAGGTTGAAGGTTATTTCTGGTTTAATCATGAGACTTAGTCGTTTTTACAAGAGTAGTCTTCTTAATCATATTGATTTAACCGTTTGTCAACTTGCTGAACTTTAAAGACTTTTGATAGTTAATCTTAACATCTTTATGAAAGATTTGTAAAGATTTTTTTGGTGTTTTTAATAGTGATACCGTCGTTACTTTTAAGCTGCCATAAAAACCGCTGCAACTTAGATGTTTGTTTTATTACTTAATGCTGTAAAAATTGCACCAGTTTGTAGGTACCTTTCGTAAAAGTCTTCTACCCTAACCACTGTTATTAACATAGAGTGTAACCAGAAAGTAGCTTCTTTTTTTACTTAGATTATTTTTGCTTAACTTAATAAGCACTGATCAGTATTAGTAGGGCTTTAGACGTAACATTGTCGATTAGATTGGTCGAAGTAACAGTAGTATTATGTGGTCAAGTAGTGGATGTATTGTTTTAGGTTTGGCAGATTGCTAGCCGATCTGCACTGTAATTTGTATGGTCAATTGCTTAGCTCGTGCCCTGGTGTGCAGTATGGCGTACTGTACTTGACTAATATCCAATACAACAAGTTCATACAAAGCAATACACTTAACTTGGAGTTAGTATAGTCAACTTTATTGTAAGAAAAGTTGATCTACTGCACTACAGCTAGTATTATTCTAACAGTTAAATAAATAAATACCAAACGATATATTAGAAAATTAGATGATGAATAATTATATGAAAGGAATAAGTTATTTACTATAAAGGCAGTGGGCATATAATAAGGCTTCGGCTCGTAGCCTTAACACCATCAAAATATGAGTGCATTTATTTCCGTTCTGTTTATAACGGTGATGATAGAACGAGTTACCCCCGCTTTAACAATATTCGCTAGTAGACTTACCTGCGGCAGCAAATACAACGTACTACATACAAAGCTATCTATTAGTAGCTCGGAGTCGTAAACTTTGGTACGCCATTTTAACAATTTATGCGTCAAAAAGATCTCGCAACATATCTTGATAAACCGCGCCTTTAAACGGAGGATTCGCTTCGCCATTTCAACCTAGTCTAATAAACGTTAGTATCTTTAAAATGGGGATTAAAAAGGGTAAATATTACTTACCATATTATAGTTTCGTAATATTACATTTACGGTAACGAAGGGGAGCCGCTATAGGTAAAGGGGGTTTTACCTGTAGCGAAAGGATAAGGTTTGTAATTTTAAAAAACCTCCGCTCCTACCCTTAAGAGGTGAAAGAAGGAGGAGAGGGGAGGAAAAGGGTTTGTAGCAGTTGTAACGGCGGCATAAGAATGGAAAAAGAAGGGAGGGAAAGGCAGCAAGCTATTGGTATTAGTGTTAGTGTTGGTGGAGCGGCGTGTTACGGCTACAGCGGTTTTATCATAGTGCCGCTGTCATGCCAAACGGCGCCTTTATAACTAATTTTCATGCGGACTTTATTTAAATAATTAGGGTATGACTTAAATGAAGTGATTAATTTATACGAAAGCGCCAAATAACTGATTGGAAACCGGTGGTTTCAGCGTGTAAACGTCGAATAATAGATTAGAGCTTTACATTAAAGGTAGAAACACGTCGTTAAAGGAGAAAGAAAAAAAGTTTTACCTCAACCAATAACGATATATCTTTTTATATTAACTTCAAAACACGTAATATCGATAATTACACCTCTTCAATTATATATTTATAGGGATCACTAGCCTTCTTAAATAATTTTTCTAAGCTTATATTACTGTCATTGCCAAAACAACCGATTAGTGCTTAAATAAATTGCACTATTATTACTAGATTGTGAATACGAAACTCCCTAAAAAAGAAAAGATTACCCGTATAGATACTATTATATATCCCTATAGTTAGTATGCGATTATGTTATGGGGTGCACTCTTGCAGAGTTAATAGTAACGTATTATGCTGTAGGAAGTACTCTTGTAGAGTGTATGATAGCATGTCACATCCTAGAAAGGACATTGTTAGAGTATATAGTAGAGTGTCACGCTTTGGGTAAGAGTTCATAAGCTCTTACTTGAGGTGTGCAATCTCCGGATACCTTTTTTCCTTCTTACATCCAATACTACCTTACTACTTGAAATACTATACTATCTTTTTCTTACATTAATAGATAGAGACCTAATTAATATATTAAGTTTCAAAATTTAGATGAGTATCTTTTTCAATTTGAACAACTGATAGGAAGTGTTTAATAATAGATGTAATGGCGTTGGAGAAAGTATTTAAATGCCGAGAAATTGACGAGTTTAGGTAAATAAATGATAATAATAATTTTGCTAATATTATCGTTAAAGTTATATTTAACGGCACCTCTAAAAAGTTTGTAAATAATAATGAGTTGACTATTTATATTAAAAGATATATAAATTGGCCGGTATATAATATGGATGGGTAGGGATATTCTAGTAAATTGGAAGATTATTAGGACTATGAGTAGCAAAGTTGTTTAAATTTCTTATAAAAGTTCTAAAATTAATTATATAAAAATTCATAATAAAAGATTTATCTTCAAAAATAAAAAGGTCGATACCTAAAGTTGTAGGTTTTATGTCTGTAATTAAAGTGTGATTTGTGTGTAAAACAGATAGAAATTGATGGAATAATAGCTACCAAAGTTAGGAAAAACCTTTATCATTACCATTAATTAATAAATCAGCATACTAATATATATATACTGGTATATACATACAAAACAAAAATTCGCTAGTGTTAAAACCGCAGTTGATTACAATACGATTAAGTTAAGTGTATTAACTATAAGTTAATGCTAATGTGGTGCTCAATTCAACGTAGGATATGAGCCAAGTAGTTGCTTATACAAACTAGTATGTAAACCGGCTAGCGGTCTGCCAAACTTAGAAGAAAAATGCACCACTTTCAACACAAACACCAGTTACTTCAACCGGAGATTCGAATCGACTACGTTGGAACGATAAAGGTCTACCAATATCCCACCTATTTATCTATAGGACAGCGCTGGTACGTACCCATTGCACGAGTGGACAGTTACCCTTCCTTCAATCTCGATTCAAGACAGTCGTCATTAGCTGACGTGGACCGGTCAAACAATATTAACTGCTAGATAGCTGCGTGCCATTGCAGTTGGAGCTGCGTTCGATTGCAGTTAGATCAACAATATCAGTTCCTAGAGTGTTGTGTGCCATTGCAGTTAGTGGAGTTGACTGTTGGCTTATTGCATGCCAGTGCAGTAGGTCGCATCGGGAAAATAAATGGGCGGATGCTGATAAGCGATAAGCCCTGAAGGGTCGCAGTGCTAGTCCCTGCGACCTTCTTATCAGCCTCATCGGTAGGAGCCTTACAGAGCCACAGTTGTACTATACCCTACCCAATTAGAAAGCCCTCCTCGTCAGGTACCGGCAGTTAAACCAACGTCAACGCTAATGCATCTGCGCTGCAGCACTTCCCAACATCCCTGCTGTTATGACATCGGTTGGCTGACAGTGTCCACAAGGGAGCCTACAGAATGTGTCATTTGAACCGTTCCTATTTCCAATGCCAGTCCGGGCACGTTGACCAACTCCTCTCCAATTACCTTCGTCCCTCATTGCATTTCCCACCGTATTCTTCATGGCGATGCCGCGGAATCGGAAAAGACAACACGCACACGATCCCTTGCAAGACGGTCGTTTGACAAAAGCTCAGAAGATAGACCAGTCCTTGCCAAACGAACATTCTACCCAGCGACCACATCGAGACCCCACAGCACACAACAATTCCTCCGTTAACCATCACCGTGCTTGGAATTATCCACCTGAGTTTTGGGACCGACTTTCGACTATTCCACTCGAACGCGAAGCCTTCCGAGAACTCGACCGGCGGACTTGTAGCCAACGTCCTTTCTTTCCCCCTCTGCCGCCATCGACGGGGCGTGTACCAGCCGTCATCCAAAGGGACCTTGCTCGATTTGCACGTCACGGTGGACCAGACTTGCGTAGCCTGCGAGGATATCATACTCCTGCTACGGTCCCCAAGGAACACCTGTCGGTCAACGCCATGAGTTCTTCGTCTCAAAGCCCAGCAAGCAAGTCTACCGATCCAACAACTGTCACAAAGTCGGGGACAACTAAGAGCAGGAAGTCGATTTCAGCTTACAACCGTGGGTTCGAACAGCATTTGACCGACAATGGTATTCATACAACTTGGAATTCTCAAAAGCCCGACTTGGACGCGGTACACACAACACTCGCGAAGCCGAGACCATGACTATCGCCCTCTCGGTTTTCTGATGACGCATTTGAGACCTTCTGCAAAATCAATGCTCAAGCTAAGGACGAAGACGACGTGCTAATAAATGTGATTCCAACCATTACTGGCACCCGGGCAGCCAACTTTCCGTTCGCTAGAAATACGGTATTCGGTCACCTTGATCCACTGACAGACGGCACTATTGTATTGCCTAAGCCAGACATCTATTATGGTGCAGTACCTGAACAACTTGATTCGACTGTCCGCAACGAACTCGGTCGCTATATCATCCCTTCAACTACGGTAGACAAACCTATTGCGCCGAATTTCTTTCTGGAGGCTAAAGGGCCAGATGGTTCTACAGCGGTCATGATGCGACAAACTCGTTATGATGGGGCGGTTGGAGCCCGCGCTATGCACAGCCTGCAGAACTACGGCCAAGAGGAACCAGTCTATGATGGCCAGCCGTACACTTACTCGGCAACGTATTGTGACGGATACCTTAAGCTCTTCGCCCACCACGCCACCCCGCCCGCGACCTCCAGTAGCCGGCCAGAGTACCACATGACACAGCTTAGGACGTTTGGGATAACGGACACACGGGAGACTTTTGTTCAAGGTGCAACTGCATTCAGGAATGCACGAGATCTGGCGAAGCAGCATCGAGATACCTTCGTCCAGGCCGCAAATTCCAGGCACCATGGGCGATTGACGGCTGCTCAAGAGAAACCTTGCAGTCTCCACTGAACGCCACTCTACATCAGACAATATTGAAAGGCAACAAATTTCGTCAGCTTACCAGCTACAGCAGTCGTTCAGTGCCACTAAGTCTCATCCCAGATCGATGTATCTATTTGACTGATTGTCTCTGCCTGCAGCATGATCAACGAGACAACAATCAAGGTTTCGAGTCATCTCCCGCTACAGAACCGACCTTTAACGTCGATCCCAATGTCAAGCTCCAGTAGACGCGACAGCACTGACCGGCCTGCGGCCAGTTCCAAGCGTACCAGGAGTTCTCAGAGTCCGCCTTCGGTTTCCCATCATTCAAAGAGGCACAGCACTCGCAAGACCCAAAAGTAGAACCAGCGCAGGCTTGCGGGGAAGCTGACTGTGTGAACATTGTCAATTGAATTGAACTGACATGATTGTGTTTGCATGCCAAAAGTACTCGCTAACGCCCGGAGCAGCCTTGGCTCCCTAATCCTCGTCACAAGGTACGAGGCAACAAATATGGAATGCTGGAAACAGCGGATAATGAACACAAAACAAAGATGAGGCAGCGAGAGTTCAAAATGATCCCCGCCGGTTCTAGTAGCAACAGCACATGCCGAACAGAGATAGATAGTAGCTTGACCGATCGGAAGTTCCTCACGAGACGTGCTCAGAGGAAACCACCTTCCCCAGCACCCAGGACCACGCCCGTAGCTTGGTGATGGCGGGCGCACCGACCAAGAATCCTGAGTGCGTACTGCGTATGTGCAATGCAGTATCTCGGCGTCTGCCTCGAGAGGGCGGGGATGAAGGAGACTTGTGAATGTGTTGACTTGACAAAGGTCGCGCTGCACTGGGGGCCCCTGACTTATAGATACCGAAAATATGGTGGCTGGTACGTCGGAGGTCGGAAGGCTTGAATTTTCGAACCTTCGACATGTGGTACCTCCAATTCCGCGCAGGCCAAGTACTGCGGCCCACTTGAACAGGTACTTCTTCCCAGAAGACCCAATTTCGGGTGCACCATGTTGTGGCACCTTGACGCTGAGCCCCAGCCGGTGCCAGTGGGGACCGCCTTCCCGGCCACGAGCTTGGCGTCGCACGTGCTTGCGATCGCGAACGTGTGTGGGTGGCGGGCGGCTATGCGGAACGAGGATGCGCCGGTGATCATAATATAAACAGCGAAACGGGATAGGAGTGCCTGTCGCTGGCAATGCAGCCCTCAGCCTCAACCCAGCAATGGCTTTTCGACTGCGGCACACTATGGAGGCAGCACATGTGCGTCAGCTGCAGCGTTGTGGTCCGGTATTGGCCCGTCGGCCGCCATAACGACCTTACTGTATCGCTAAGGCTCGCACTGGCAACATGGATACTTTGATCCGCATCCCCATCCTCGTAGCCCGGCAAGTCGACCAAAGGACTGCTGCTCCTGTTGAAACCGTGAGTGGTGAACGAGTGTGAAAGAGGAGGCATGCCGTCAGAACCCGGGGGCGATGATCCCATTTGTTGAACAGTCTGGACCCGAAAGCGGCTATGCGCTGAGCAGTATGGAGACTGTGTTGGAATGCTCCGTTTTGGCAACCCGAACAGAAAGAGAAATGAGCGTTCACGGATCCACAGCACGGTAGTGACCCGTAATACGACTTTGGCTGTTCTTGCGTTCCTCTTGTCTCCCTCTTCTGGGCCATGCAACAATAGATCATATTTTGACCGTCGTACATCACGAACTTGCTGTTCATCACCATTTGGTACCCGATGTCCTCGGGTAGCGTACCCAGTGCTATCTTCCTCTGCTGGGCGTGCTGCCAACATCCTCTCGCAGCTTTCCGAGGTTCATCTTGAGCTCCGTCTGCGGTTTTCAGTGTCTCCTTGAGTTCCAATTTGGGCATCTTGGTGCTCTTCTCGTCAACGACCGAGCTCGGTCTGCAGTTCTGGCAGGTCATTCCCATAAAGGGATGTCGGATCGATGATGGGGCCAGCGTCTATGGAGCCTGCTAGCGTACGGCTGCTCACAGCTGTTGCTTCTTTGCCAGCCCGCTGTCGTCTTCATCAGCTGCAGTGCAGCGTTTTCTTTTCGGGGGCCGCCCGCGCAGAGAGTCGGTAAGCAAGTCTGGCTTCAAAGTCGCACCATGGTTATCTTGCGCGCCATCGGCCGCGTCGGTACCGTGCAGCCAGGTTCTGACAAATTCAGCCTTTTGCGCACGCTTGGCCACATCCTCATCCTCATCCTCATCACCATCCTCGACCTCGTACAAAATCCAGCCTTGACTCATAAGATCTTTGGCCTCTTGCGCGTCAGTTATCTCCTGAGATCCGCAAAGCCACTTCTTCACTCGGTCAGGTTTGGCTGGCTTCTCGTGTGAAGTATCGCGTAAGCCGTCAGGAGCATCGCGCAAGATCCAGCCTTGCCTCATGAGACCTTCAGCTTGTTGCGGGTCCGTAATCACCTCAGCACCACAGAGCCACATCCTTTTCCGACCAGCGTCGCTACGCGGCGGTGAAGGTGGATGTGTTGTGGTGTGATTCGAAGGTGCAAGTGATGTGGGGCCTGACGTCGTCGGCGGTACTGCAGGAGGAAGCATCGGAAATGCGGCAGGTTGCCCCGGTACAGTCGTTGGCCTCTGTCTGTCCGCGACGCTCGAAAACGCAAGCTGAGCCCCGCGCCTGTACTCCAGTGGGTCCGGCGCACTAAGAATCCACGGCGCAACCATGTTCTCAATGCAGCACATATCGTAGTGATGTTGCAATGTTTTGACGTCTACTCTCGACGGCAACAGAGCTTCTCTTCCGTGGTGATCGGTGAGGATGTCGTAAGAGACGAAAGCGCGCACTCGTTTGGTTTGAGGATGAATGGAAACCAGCCGCGCGTCGAAGCATTTGTGCAAGTGGCTAAGCAAGGGAATTCCATTGGAGGCTCTGTAACATGGTTCCAGTCAGACATGAAGACGAGGAGGACGGGGAGGCCACTTACGTCCATGTCCGCCGCCATGCAAGCTCCATAGAGCGTTGGTTTTCGGGCCGAGCGATGCCTTCATCAAGCGGATATACTGCCCATTGAAGCTGGGGGATAATGTGTGCGGCCTCGATCCCTATACCAGGCACACCAACCAGCCAAGACTTTCCCTTGCCACTAATGGCACAGCCATTGGTGCCGCCCAAGACGTTATGACGAAATTTATTCACAATAGGACGAGCCATCTCTTTCGATATAAGGCTCAGCGGCACCTCGGCGATCTCTGTCACCTCTGACTCGCTCGTTGTGGACGACGGGCTTGTATCGCGAGAATTTACGCCCGCCCGTGAGACTGTCGTAGATGTATCGCTCGGGCGCTTTCGCTTGGAACTTCGAAGCGGTGCTGTGATGCATCTGCCGCCGTAGGTAAGCTGCTTGCCGATAGCAAGATATCGCTGGTCGTATCGCCGTTCGGGTCGCTGGGCTTGGTGGCAACAAGGATCTGTAAGTACGACGTGTTAGTTAAGCCAGATGCTACGGAGCGAATGGGCCTACATACTGTCTTCAGCGTGTGGCTCGCCTGGGTGTGCGCAAAGGCCCGCAGAGTGGAAGAGGTAAGTGTACTGGGCTGTGCCACTCTCGGGGCCTGGGAACGGTTGCGCATTGGTCTTGTCCAGTAGAATGAGCGGGTGGCTTAGCGTTTCGTCGGCGCTCGTAGCGACATCGCGTGGTAAAAGAGCAGGCTGCCAGTCGCCATCATCATCACTTGGTGATTCGAAGACAAGACACAAGTCCAGGTCGCGAGCGACGTCGCCAATGGATAGGAAGTCGGCGTGTTGGTAGATACCGGCGATGGAACTGTTTCTGATAAAGAGCTCAATGTTCCAGCCCTTGGCTCGGTCGTCGCCGGTGGGGGGAGACATGTTAAAAGTGGTGGTGTTCATGTTGGTTCCCAAGGACATGGAGTTGGACGTGTCATTCATCCAATCGGGCTCAGCGTTGCGCTTACGGTAACCGCGGCTGCGCGGCTGTGCGGCTATGCGCTGCTCACTACCTTTGTATACCAGACACCAAGTCAAAATGAAATTCGTCTATTGCTACGTTAGAGAGACATTGCCCACACTCGTTCATTCTTTGTCCGTATCATTGATTACTGCAAACTGTTAGTAAGTGTGATCAAGCAACAGGCGTCCTGCGTAGTGGGACATCCTTCGGTGGCCGAAAAGAGTGACGAGCCTGTGCACTGTAGTAAGTTCCACGCTGTTGATAGGCCTTTAGACGTTGCAACGATTGTCGATTCGAATCGTGGTCGAAGTAACAGTAGTATTGCGTGGTCAAGTGGTGGATGTGATACTTCTAAGTTTGGCAGACCGCTAGCCGGTCTGCACACTAATTTGTATGGCCAATTGCTTGGCCCGTGCCCTAGTCTGAAGTGGGCACCTACTGCACTTGACTTATAGTCAACCCAAACAATAGTCAACTTGCAGTCAGTACAATCAACTTACTGTCAGTATAGTTGACTTGACTGTACCGCAATTGACTGCACTGCAATTGAATGCTGTTCCAACGCACGCCATGTTTTCGGTAATGCTCCAAAACATCACTCAAATAGGTCGCACCCGCTTAAAATATATGCTTCCTTCTTGCACCATAACACAATATGTCATCAACAACCGACCTGATGTGCTTTCTTCTTATGCCTCGTAAGACTTGTGTGACTTGGAAATGGTTTATTGCAGAGCTCACAGGTCTCCGCTGACCACTGCTCCCTATGGACGCTTTTCCAATGATCTAGCACGCTATTCACATTCTGGAACTGTCGGTAAGGTCCTAAATGTCGACATACATAGTACACAGTGTGAATGGGCTTATAATAAAGTAGTATTGAACGGATGTAAAAAGAAGAAATAAACTTAGGAAAGTATACGTTTCAAAGTAAAGTATAAGTACTCTACTTCAAATCGTATACTTGTAAAATGTTTTCCAATATAGAACTTATACTGTTGGAATAGTAGTCAAATGCAGTAAAGTCAAGTTAACTAAACTGACAGTTTAGTTGATTGTACTGACTGCAAATCGACTGCAGTTTGTGGGATTGACTGCAAGTGTAGTGCAGTAGGTGCCCACTTCAAAGTGGGGCACAGGCCAAAGCGTTTGGCCATACAAATTAGTGTGCAGATCAGCTAGCGGTCTGCCAAACTTAGAACTTGCAACTCATCAATCAGAACCAATTTCAATGCAGCACCAGGTACTTCAACCACAGTGATTCGAATCGACTGCGTTGTAACGATAAAGGCCTACTAACACTGATTAGTGCTTATTAGGTTAAGCACAAATTGACTAAGTAAAAGAAAAGGCTGCTTTCCGGTTATTACGCTTTGTCTGGGCTAAGTAAAGGAAAAGTTTTTGTAAAAGACTCTTATATATTGTGCAGTTATTTGCGATAGCAAGTAGGGAAGATTTATAGGCTGTGTAACTATTGGCCGTAGTTTATGAATAACAATGGCGTCGATAATAAAAATATTGAGAAATCTTTATTAATCATTTCAAAAGCATTAAATTTAACCGCCTAAAAGTTTTAAATATCACCAAGTTAGTAAGTTGGCAAATAGCTAAGTTAATACTACTATTAATGTTGTATATTTACATAGGAAGAGCATAGAAAAGGAGGAAGGCACTAGCACGTGCCTTCACACCTGCTTATATATCTGGCTACTACATATTTAGCTCTGCTGAGCTTCACTTTTAGTTTTAGTTTCTTCCTCTTCTATCATCATAATACTATACTGTTTTAATGTTACATTACCGCCTTACATGTGTACCAACAATTAATAGCTGTAAGTAAAAAAGCCGAAAAGAATTAAACTTACCTTTTACTAGTCTAAATTAGACAAACGAAAGGAGCATTATTGGTTTCACTACCCCGCAAAAACAAAAAGTTAATAACCTTTCCGCCCCGCCAAACCTTCCATTTTCTCCTTTTTTTCTACGCTTTAACTTTAAAATCCGCAATCTCTTCCTTACCAACACTATTATCAATTACTTTTTATTGTTACCAACCCCTTTATCCCTTTCGGCGTTATCATCATTATTTAAGTCGCCGTCATTATTTTACCTGTAGCTAAGCTCACCGCCGCCACTATCTTCCACCATTACCGCTGGCTGGTATAGCTTCCTTCTTACCTTCTCTCAACGTTATTGCCTCCGTCGCGCTACTATTATTTCCCATCGTCTCGCTGCGCCACCACCATTCTCGCCATAGCTGCTATCAGTTTCGTCGTTATCGCCATTAGTCTCGCCAATGCCATCGCTGTCCTCACCACTGTCGTTGCTTTTTTCGTCGTAGCTATTATTGGTTTCGTCGCCTTTTTACTATTCTGTCGCTAATAAGTAAACGCGAGTTATATACATTAACTTTCAATTACATTAAAGCACCAGTTACTCCCCACTGTATTTGTGGTAAACCCTTAGCAATTACCTCTTAATATGTTACTATTTAGCCCTTAAAAAAGAAAGTACATATATCTGCTCCTACTATATCCGCTTTATTAACTTCTTTTTTGTCGGTACTTATTACTCCTTTTCGAATATTGTAACCGTTAAGACCTTTTTTGACTTATTTTTAAAATTCTCGCTTTTAAAGATATATACCTTACCCTTACCCACTATTAATTAAAATAGATTTAGTACCGAATTAGACTAAATATTCATAAAAACGGATAATTATTTTGGTTAAACAACGCAAAATTTAACTAACACCTGAATACCGTTAATATAAGCCTTTAACAACAAATCATAAATATTCAGATAATTATAACTAATAGATTTAACGCTTCTACCTATAACCGAAAACGAGAACGTTGGCCTCGCCAAAATAATAAGCGTTATTGTAGCCTCGAACATTCTATTTGTAACTCAGATTACATTTCTTATAACATTAACCAAAATATACCAACTCTTTAATCTTTAGGAAATAATAGTATATATCGAATAAAGCGTAAAAAAGGGTTTATAACCCCAAATATTCTAATTCATTTGATATAAAAATAGTTATTATCAGTAAATGTTAGTAGGCCTTAGACGTTGTAACGTTGTCGATTCGAATCGTGGTCGAAGCAACAGTAGTATTGCAGTAGTTAGATGGTGGATGTCTTGTTCTAGGTTTGGTAGACCGCTAACCGTTCTGCACTGTAATTTGTATGGCCAAGTGCTTAGCCCATGCCCTAGAGTAAAGTGCAGTGTACTGCGCTCGACTTATGCCCAATACGGTAAGTCTGCACAAAGCAATACATTTGCAGTACAGTTAACTTTACTTACAGTAAAGTTGACCTACTGCACTGCATGAAATAATATTCCAATAGTAAAGATATTGTTTTTATAAACTTTTAAAATCTCTAAACTCGCTTCGAAAGTTTTACTAAGGTTAATCAAAACGTCATGAATCATATTATTTCTATATTTGAAACACTACTTTCAGGATTATTAATATTTTAGTAAAACATAGAACTACCTTACAAAAAACTTACAAGTTTTATAAACGAATGCCTTAAAGCAATTATAAATAATTTTATGAAACGCTTTCGAATACGTTAAAAACGGTTCATTAACAGGTTTCGTAAATTAACGTTTACTTTACGGAATTTTATAAAGGATGAATATAAGCTTAATAAATATATTTAAATGAAGCTAATATATACATAAGCTATATATACTCTTAACCGAACTAATGAAAACTGGTATAACGTTCTAATCGACGTTTAGACCTTTTTGACCTATTTATTTAGCAAAATTTACAATGTTTTAATCGTAACCAAACTTTAAAAAATATATAACTAAAATCAAGGAAGCTAAGACCATTTTGTTAACGGTCGCAAACTATCGATACCATTAATATAAGTCTGGTATTAAAGATGGACGTAAAAAATACGCCTTAAACACGTTTTAGAATAAGTTAAAATAAAAATAAAAAAGCAAAAAAAGCTTTAAAAATGATTTTGGCAAAACTGGTTATTGTATTTGCAATCGCGAGTATAAATTTCGCGAGGTCCGTGATAAACCTCGCGAAAAGCGGCGCGACAATAATCGCCGCAACGATCGCGATAATCGCTTCCGTAATAACGATAGTCGCTGCAACCGTAATCGGTATCACGATTGTAATTTCCTGCGTAAACACATTAATAATATTTAATCAAACTCGAAAACTAATTATTTAAAATAAGGTGATACTAAGTCTTTCTCTTCTTTGTAAACGAATAAAATAGGTTTTATGAACGAAACTGTAGGTTTCACTACGTTATCAAACCGTTGAACCTATACAAAGTATAATTATTAGTACAAATCCTGTAATATATTCTTTAAATATTGGAATGTTTTTTATGATATGAGGATATTGTCTTTGCGATCTATAAAACGAAGGATCCTGTATATAGATAGAAAGATATCTTTTAACTCAGAAGTTGCAAATTTTTTATTAAATTTAAAATTTAGTGTAATTAAAAACGTTTATAATAAATTTGTAATAGCTATGAAAAGATTTCGCTTTCTTTAAGTAGCTATATGTTCCACTTTATCCAGCGCAAGTTATACTTCTCATTTTAATATAGAAGTAAGCAAAGATTTCGTAGTTAAGTCGTAGATTAACAAGTACTTTTCTAATTATATTAAGAACATCGTCTTGCCAGACGAAACTATTTCGGAAGTTAGAGGAACCTTAGTAAAATATATTACAAAAGTCCGATAATCATTCCTAATTTAAAGATATAAATCAGACAGTACGATTAATATCCTAAAAAAAAACGTAAAAACATGGATTGTCGATCGTATTAATACGGGTGCCCTATTTTCGAATAATTGGTTAAAGCCTTATGAAGTTAATATTTTTATATTTATAAACTTTATTAATTTTAAAATTAGTTACTCTAAGGTATCTTTCACTATTTACATAAAGTCTACCAATTCAATAATTCGCAAAGTACTTATCAAAGCCCTTACTAACATCATTTTATCGGTGCAAACCGTCTATCTTTCAATTAAGTGAACTATTGAAACAATATTAACTACTATTTTTAGCAAGTCAATTACAGTGCAGTTAGTCAACTTTACTTACAGTAAAGTTGACTATACTGAATGCAAGTCAGTTGATTATGGAGTGCCCGATTCATTTTAGGGTACGGGCCAAGCAATTGACCCTACAAATTACAATGCAGACCAGCTAGCGGTCTGCCAAACCAAGAACAATACATACACCACTTTCAATGCAGTACAAGTTACTTCAATTCAGAGATTCTAATCGACTACGCCGCAAAAGTAAAGATGGCCTGACAATATGTACCGATCTTCCTAAAGAACGTTTTTTAATATTTATAGCTCAATATCCGTATGCGTTAAATATTATCGTAGATTTCACTACGCATTATATTATTTAGATTTATAACGTTATGAATACACCAATTACAATTTATAAATACATACGCCTAGAAATTATTACCGAATGTATAAATACTACCTGTTCTTTCACAAACTAAAACGAAGCCTTCTAGGCGTTAATATAGGTTGCTAGAATGGGAAACATAACCTTGAAGGTTACATAACCAACTCGCGAGTTAATTAATAAATATCATATAGAATTTATTACTATTGGAGAAATGGGTTCGCCCGAAATGCAATTTATAAAATCCAAATTTTAACTGCATTCTTATACGACTAAAATAACAAAAAAAAAACGTAATCTTACCACTTGAAAAGATTTTCGTTAACCTTCAGTTTAACAAACTATTTCTAAACGCGATCGTCAAACTTATTTAAAACCCTGAAAAATTTATAGAAAACGCGCGAAAACCAAAATTTCACTAAATAATGAGATAAAACTCGCTTTAAAAAGTTCACGATTTTATTCGGAATTAACCCCCCCTACCATATCTTAATACTTGAAACTAAATATAGAGTATGCATTAATTCTACTAACTTTTTCAATACTTACAAATTAGTTAAAATCTACAATGAATTCGCCGACTTGTAACAAGAATCAGAATCTACTAATTTACCGGTTGATTAAATGATAGAAATGCTCTTAATTAAGGGGTAGTAAAACGCAAAGCTAACCTGTTACCATTATCTAGTTCGATGTCGAAATGGATTTATTTACGACTAATGGTCTAATAATATATAAGTCTAAGGTCGTATGAAATATATTAACAATATACCCTCGTTTACCCTATTAATTTTGAATATGTAAACAAAATTATACGGTATTGAAAAGTGCCGTATTATAATTAATTTTGAACCTTTTAATAAGTACGAAGTAACATATAACTAACCGTTACCTTCACAAGACTACGTTATCGATTATCTAAAAAAGTTTAGTATATTTCGATGATAAACGTTATTAAAAATTTTTAAAGTCTTTATTTATTCAAAATCGAGGAATTATTTTACCCTTGTAAGCTCTAAGAGCTTTGAACATAGTAAAGTTACCCCTATAAAATTTTAAAAATCGACAGCCTTTGCTTAAAAAAATTCAAATCGTATTTCAAAACCATACCACGTATTTTACCAAGCATTTATTAATAACATTTTTTTTTTGAATGGTTTGGAAAGACACGAAAATTAACTCGCCCAAATATTAATCTAATTTATCAAAGTCGAAGTTACGTTATATATAAATAAGTCCTGTATATGTTTTTCATCTATGGAATTATTAGGAGTTTTTTTTGTAAATGGTTTTAGCTTATCTACCACTATAGAATTTACTTAAGTGTTTTAGGAGATCTCTTTCCTCATAACCCTTAAGGCTTTGGAAAATTACTTGGGAGTAACGAGGATTCTAAACCTTATAATACCCTACCTCACCTATTCGTCAAAAATATTACAAAAACTTAAAATATATTTATTAGCCATGGGTCGTAAAGCTGGCCGAATAAAGAGTAATAATCGTAAAAAGGAAATACACTAAATTTTTATTACGAAAATCGCTCCTACAGTCAGTAAGGTCCCAAGCCTATAAGGTTCACGTAAAATAAGGTCTTTGAAGAGTAATCAGAATGATTGATATTGTAGTATAAAAGATGGATAGTCCAAGAAGAAGCATCTAGAGGTGTACACTACAGGTGAGGGTTTATAAACCCTTAATCCAGAGCGTATTACGTTGGAATACTTCTTGCTAGACCAATCCATGCATTGCCGTTGGTCTGGAATAGCAATTTCTGACCGATTTATGTATAATACACTTTGTGTTTTATAAGAGTGCAGTTTGCAATGTGATACATTACTATATACCCTGCAGAAGTGCATCCTACAATATAGTACACTGCTACTTGACCTATGTATATTATCTATAAGGGTATATAGTAATATTTACATATGTAATCTTTTTTTTCTCCTTATATACTCCATACCTATTACCTAGTAATAAAAGTGTTGTTTGTATTATCAATTGTAATAGGTTTAAATTAGTAGTTTCCATAATAATAGTGTTGTTACCGTATTAATCGTAAGAGGTCTCAATTAGTAAGTTCGGTTAGGATTAGAAAAGTTTAGCTGAGGTGGTAATTATAGTTCGGATTTGGTTCGTATAGCTAAATAGGAGCAATATAGTTGGTAATAGCGTCTTTCGTGGTTATTAATAAGGTTAATTACGTAAGGGTAATTATGTAAGGGTGATTACATAGGGGTGATTATGTAATTACGTATTAGGTTAGTATAAAAATATATTGTTATCAGTTCAGGTAAAACATCTTTCCTTTTTCTTTTAAAAGCGCGTAATGTAAACCGATACAAGTCCCTACCCTAATTTAATCTTTATTCCCCATAATTAAATAAATCGCTTTGATGGGTAGGTTTTTGGCCGACACCTATATATTAACTTATTCCTTTAACAGATACCGTGTAAAAATAGGAATGTAAGGCGCCGTTTAGCGCGAGAACATCGGCGCATCGCTGCCGCTGTAGCTGCCGTAGCCGTCGCCCGCAGAACCACCACCAACAGCAATAAAAGCCCTCTTCTATTGGGTATAATTTCTTTCATTTCCCCTACACTGTCTGCCCCTACTACCCCGCTCGCCGCCACGCCGCCACACCGCCATATCCCGTCACCACCACACCACCTAGCCCCGTCGTTGCTATGCCGCCTAGCCCCATCGCTGCCTCCGCCTCGCCCCCTTCCTCCCCTTCTTCTCCCTTCCCCTTTCCCAGCTTTCAAGGGGAGGAGCGAAGGACTCCTAAGGTTATAAACCTTACCTTCTCCCCGCATATAAAGACCCTATTACCCGTAAGGGCCTTTTTACGCCATAAACGTAGCCTAGTGTAATTACGTTAAGGTATGTTTATTTTAACACCTCCGTTTATAAGTTTGTAACCCCCTTTTTTGTAAACAAGGAGTACGAGACGGATATTCCTCGCCGCTTCGATTTTCGTATTGCTAAGGTACGCTGTAAAGCTTTTTTAATACGTTAAAAATTAAAACGGCGTACCCGGATCTGTAACCTTAAGCCGTTAATAAACACGTCCTACATATCGTATATCACTTTTACGACCGCGGGAAAGTTCATTAACGATTGCTATGAAAACGGGGGCCGTTCGGTTCGCTATCATTATTACGAGCGGATTAACAACTTATATGCCCTCATTCTAGTAATCCTAAGACCGTAAGCCGAAACTTTATTATGTGCTAGCCGACTTTTTAATAAGTTTTAACCGAATTTTAAAGATCTCCTTTAATAAAAATATACCGTTTGGGGCGATACGAAAAACAAATCGTCGTAAATAATCAAAATAATCCGATATTGATTAATAATAGGTGTTAACCGGCGAACTAAGAAGACAGAAGCCATTATCTCCGCTTAAAAACGGGACTTACGTATATATTACGTAAACGAGTTCGACAACGTTTTCGTATATCGCTGTAAAAAAGGTAATCCCCCCCCTATACCTTTACTTGAAGATATAACTAATAAGGTATAAGGTTATATCTTTGCTAACGTTAATAACGTCGTTAGAGTTAATGGCGGTAATGCCAATATAAAAGGAAAAAACGATGGGGAAAATGGTAGGGATGCGACGACGTCGCCCTTTCCCTTTAATAGTAGATAAATACTTTTCGGCCGGGTTAGCGTACCCGGTTATAATATAGTACGTATATGGTAATTCTATAGCTTTTAATAAAATAACCGTTTAAAATGATGAACCTAACTTGGAATGTAAAAAAAAAGTAATATACCAAAATCGATACGATATCATAATAACAAATA
>JASMMZ010000003.1:25896918-26020363 GCA_038502455.1 Anisogramma anomala
AGGTCGGTACGAATATTTGTATCCACTAAAGGCAAGATCGGCGATCAGCGTAAATAGTCCGTTTAAACAGAGGTAAAACATAGATTGGCGCGAAAGATATTAATGGATCAATCCAAATTAGCGTAAATTAATATAGCGTAGTAGCTTATTAGGGTCATGAAACCATTTTAACAAACCTAATAAATAATATATTTATAAATATAAAAGCTTTCAATACGCCGTTCGATATAATATTTATTATTAAGTTTATAAGGTTTAATTTGTTATGAATTTATTTAGTCTTTTCGATTTCCTGTTATTTATCCGATTCGCGTAGTATTATAATATAAATTATCAATCGTTTTTTTTTTTGTAATTCCTAACTTCAATAGATACTTATAAAGCGAAAAAAAGTTAGTATAAACGACAAGAAAAATAAAGCGTAATTTAAAGTTAAATATAATTATCTGAACTGTTATTGTTATGATAATACCTGAATTGAAGCTTTTAACTATGTCATAAATCTCGAAAGCCAAGACGTTCCGCGTAACCCTTTTACACTTGGTAAAGTTTTAATATATAATGTTTCCTTGAAATGTAAAGCCGTTCCAGGCCGGTATTTCGTTACCGAAAACTAGGACGAAACCAATTTGTAAATTGTAATCGTTATTATTGACGAAAGAGCCATGAATAATGAAAAAATAGCTTTATAATACATATATCTAGTAATATAAATTACACGCCGTGTTTTAAATTATATATTCACCACGAAAAACGCTTATTCAACGCCTTATATAAATCATCCATAGGGTCAGTTTAACATTACGCGGTGACCGAAAGGTTCAATACCGCCTTTCATTGTATTATAAAAGTAACTTAAACGCCGCGTATACTTTAACATTTATATTCGTTGACCCGTCCTATACTATTCAAAACGACAAAGACAATTTTGTTCAACTGCTCCTTTTATGTAAGGCTTAAAGTGCCGTTTAGAAGGGTAATAATAACGTTATTAAAATCGATTACATTATCTTTCGTTAAGTACGTTTTAGTTTTGACTTTTGAAACAGCCTTTAAAAGTTTCCTTTTTTAAAATACGGAAAACGAGGAGTTATATAACGTTAGGGTGTTGTCTGTCTGTATATCAATTAGTACAAAGCCCTCTAAACGAGCCGTTAATATTAATAAACACAGGTTTAAGGTAAAGTTAATTATTCCAAGTCGTTCCTTATAATATTTCTGATAGGTATTATACTAGTAAACAACAGTTTCGGCTAAGCCGTAAATTTGTTTTATAATACATAAAATCGTATTAGGTGGGTGGTATTACCTAGAGTTTTAGGTATATTGACATAAATCCGTCGTTTTAGGTGTTTTTAAAATTAAGTATTAACTTACGTTATATCTCGAAGTTTAATATACAAGTTATATAAATTTCCAAAAGAGGTAATAAACGTAAGAATCAGGTGATAGTTAACCTGTTATAACGTAAGTAATTAGGTTGTAATATCCTTCTTACTTTTATCGTTATATCCTCTTATAACTAAACGGGGTTTTTCGTAAAGTTTCCCAGTTTTATCCTTAACTTCGTAAACGAAACGGGTTAGAAAAATCCTGTAGATACCGTAAATAGCTAGATCAAAGCGTTCAAAATAAAATACACCTTAGTAGATTAAGGTTAAGATTTCCGTTTAGATAAACTGTATAAATAGGACACTTAAGGTAGTAATAATACCTTCGCGGCGAAAATTCAGGTTAAGCTCGCGGTTTATCATTTCCTTTTACGTAATAAAGAAGTTCGTGGTAAAGTTTTTAAGGCGTTTTTTAGTTTTTGAGTTAAAAAGACGCCGTCGGCAGCGAGGTTTTGACGGGGTTAATATAAATAGGTCGCTTTTATATAATATAGTCGGCTTAAATTCGCGTTTTAAAGACGAAGATAAAGTTAGGTTCGGTTTAAATTCGTTTTCCTAAGTAATTTTTCTTAAATGATTTTACTCGTTCTACGGTTTTAGACATTTTCTTTTCACCTCTTCACTATATTCGCGTACAATTATCTAACGAAACGAATTCATCCCGTTTAATAAATTAACGAGCATATGATTGCTTTTAAATCCGTTAATCCTTTAAGGACTAATCTATTTATCCTTTATTCTCGAAACTAAAACTTCAAATTATAATAGTAAATTTAAAACGTTAGTTTTACGTAGGATATTTCTTGTAATCATTATTTTAGATATATCGTTCTTTATTCGTAGCAAGTGCAGTGTCGGCATAACCTTAACTATAATATTAGCCCTTTACACTGTAGATGAAAATATGGAAAATTTTGTGTGAATTTTCGGGTAGGTACCAAATACAAGAAGTATAAAGATAAGCTTATTTAGGCCAAAAGTATTATTAACGACGTTAACCACTTTTTAAAAGATAAATTCTCTAAAATTAATACCTTCTTATTCCTTCGTTAATACCGTATACGCTTTTTTCAATAGTCCGTAATATTGTTTACACTTTCCAATACCTTATAAAGCTTTTATTAAGATTTATTTATATTTATTACCGGTTATCTGAACCATCGTACGTTATTCGGTAAAATTAAAAGCCGTACCGGCATCGCATATAATCAAGTTTAAAGGTGCGAGGTAAACGTTGAACTAATGATTAAATAAACCATTTTAATAATTTAAAGCAAAAATCTTTAGTATAAATTTAGAAACCTGAAATAATGTTGTCGTATCGACAACTTAAAGAACCGGTTGGCTATATAAATACATGATATTAATAATTACTTTATAATCAAAATCTATATCGTTTTAAAAACGGAATTTAAACCGTTGTAAGTTCTATAAGTAAAGCTAATACTTATAGCAAAACTTTTCGATAAACTTAAGTGTGTCCTTCCCTACATTTTTATAGCCTGCGACGTAAAGCAGATGTAAAAGGCGTTTTACAATTAGGTATCCGAATCGTCGATATAAAGCCCGTAAATTTAGCTAAATTAAGCGAAGAACTTTAATTATACGTTTTTCCGGAAAAAAATATAAGTAGCTGAATTTAAGTCGAAGCGATACGAATACGTTATTTAAGACGCGGATAAGTTAATTAGTCATATTTTAAACATTGATTCCGAGGTTGTTTATATTAATTGATAAAAATAGAAATAACGTTTTAAAATCTATTACGCAAAACTCAATCGGTCTACAACGCGTATTTATAACGACCGTTCCGAACGACGTCGCTTTAACTTTATCAAATCGGACCTTTTGGTATTTTACTATTCGATTTAGCCGAAATTTCGGAAATTTCGTCATAAGTGTATCGAATTATCGCTTCAAGGCCGTCGAAATTTCGACTACGTTAATATCAGGCATAATACCCTAAAACTTGGTTCCGTATTTGTTAAAAAGGGTAAATTACGATGTTATATAGGCGGTAAACGTTTAGTTTACATAATCGAAGCCTATAATATATAAAAAAGAAGCATTTTATAAGCTGACGAAAATACGTTAGGCATTTTCATCGTTGTAAGCTGATAAATAAGCATTGATTTATTTGGGGTCGTCTTCTCCGGATATATCTTTATAAAGGTATATATCGAATCCGTTATGTGTACCTTCGCACTCGGTTACGTATACTAGAAAGTTAGCTTTTATCCGATCCTTAAAGTTATACTCAGCTTAAAATTATTGTTTAGTTTAAATTTACTCGTAAACAAAGTGGTTTATAAACCAATAACCGACTTTACCGTATAAAATATACCGCTTTTATAAACCTATAGGACTCTATATATCTTTTTGTAAATATTGCTATAGTTTCGGTACGTTTTTTCTATTTCGAAACGATCGTCCTTATCTTCTGTTGCCAGGGTTTCCTCCTTATTACCTGTACTTTAGGCGTTTATTTTACCTCGGGTAAAATTTAAATCTTTGGTCCAAAATATGGTAAATTGTTTCGGCAAGGTTTTTTTTAGTTATTTAGGCTTTGCCCCTAGTTTTATTAGTTATAAATACTAATTCGAAGCCTGCTTATCGGCGTATAAAGATTTTAAACGATGTTTTAAAACTTATACAAAAGGCTTTTAAATCTTTTTCTAGTTTAAAAAGTATAAGGTCGAAATCCTGGTTTCCACGATAAACTTTTATTAATATTGAAATAAATAGTATATAGCCTTTATATTACCGTCCGAAAGCTACCTAACACTTTCGAAACTTGGCTAATAAGGACGTAAGGATTTCTCATAGGTTTCTATTAGTATTTTTCTATTGATATTTTATAGATTCCCATATCATATTAGTTTGATTCCCATCATATAACTCGTGGTTAATTTCCGTATAAAATGAGATTTAGGGCGGTTATAATACTTTACGAATATATCAATTTACGTAAAGCAATATATATTATTTTTCAAATTTATCTGAAAAGTGTACTGTGTGAAATAACATAAAATTATAATAATTCAATATTTAGTTTTTTATACGTATTAAATATAACGCTTATTTTATTATTAAATACGTTATACGGCTCGCCGTTATAATTATTATACTTATCCTATAACCTAGTAAGATTAATTAACTTCGAAAGGTTGCTTTTATTCGTAGGGAAGCGATGTGGTGGAAAATCGCGATAGGGGTCGTAGTTAATAGGCATTGATTTGTACGACACGTATTGACGTTTTGCGCCGCTTATTATTTCCTGGATCGGGTTGTTTTTCGTGTTTCGGCTGATTATCGTTTTTCGGGGCGGGTTATTTCTTATATTTCGGCCGATCCTATTATAGCTGATGGGGTTATTTTTAGCGTTCGGGGTATTTTTTTWTCTTTACGTCGATTTAGTATTCGACCCTCGTTATAAATGATCGTTACGGTACTTCCTCCTTCTTTGTCGATTCCTCCAATTCTATTTCCATTCCTCGGCAAACGTTTAGTTTTAATAAACGTCATATCTTAACTTGTGGTGGTTTTGCATAACCCCGGTCTATAACCTTAAGTAGGTGTTCCTAACACTTTCTTAGGTTATATTCTTTTATAAACCTTCTTTCTTTTACTTCATCGTTCCTATACTTCGGTATTTATATTATTTAAACCATTATAAATAGGTCTTTTACAATAAGGATATTATTTCCACCTGGTGTATTAATACCTCTACTTAGTAATTATTTTTATAGAATTTTTACACTTATACCATTCACCATTCTCTATATATTTGATAACTAGTTCGTAAAGTCTTCTCTCAAATTTTCGAATTAATCGCGTCCTTCAATTTCGCCACTATAATAGTTGAAAATTATATTCGTAATATAGGTGTTTACCGTATAAGGGTCAAAATCCTCCACTAATACCTCGATTTTATTATCACAAAGATTAACGTCCAAATGTTTTGAAATATTATTATAAAACGATATATGTATAAAAAGGTATTTTATATATTTGTTAGCCTTTATTAAGTACTTTATCCATAAATCTATTATGTTTTTTTAAAGGTTAATTTATATATAGTTTAAAGTTATTCCAAGTTTCAGATAGTGTGGTAAATATAAAGTAAATGAGGTAATTAAAGCGGTCAAACCAAAACTTACTAACTTCTATTAATATAAATAAATTTTAAATGATACGTAAACGAAACTTAACCACAAACTAATTAAACATTTTCAATTAGTTTTGTTAACGTTAATAACGTTATATTATCCAAGCGGCTAAAAAAGTAAACGTTATAGGTACTAAACTTAGAATATATATGGCGAACGTGAAAAAGTGGATAATGTAAAGGGAATGTAATTGTGTAATCCAGTATTTAGTAGTCGGTCCATATTAATGTACTAAAACAAAACTTAGTGGAGGGATTAGTTGTTTGTTCAATGTGTAACCTATGTTATTAAGGCGGTTGGTTTATTTACTTATATATAACCGATCTTGGTAGAGCGATCGGTATAGATTGTCGAAAATCGAACAGGTCCCAGCGAAGGGTTTCGAAACTTGGTGATTTTAGCTTACGTGGCCTGATGCCTGATAGGAAGCACTTTAAAAAGGGTACTGGTTTCTCATTTAAAACGCCAATACAAGTTTACGGTTGACAAAACGGGGCTATTCTTTTTAAAGTTACTTCGCATCTTATAATCTTGTAACGCTTCGGGTTTTTCGGCGCTCCCGCGTAATTTTACACTTCCGTATAGGTTTCATAAGTCGTAATGTTAAAGTGCAGGCAGTTAGGACTACTATAACATCTAGTTATAGGTATTCAACTTATATTTATCTTTTTTTCCCTTAGCTCTTTCCAGTTAACCTAATTGACTACTAATTAGTATTGGTAAATTTTCAAGCCTATAAGGTTTACGTAAACTAAGGTTTTTAAAAAGCAATTAAAATGATTATTATTTTAATATAAAAGATAAATAGTCTAAAAAAAGCATCCAGAGGTATACGACATAGGTTGGGGCCTATAAGCCTTCCACTCAAAGCGTATTACTTTGGAATACTTTTTCTAAACCGATTCACGCATTGTCGTCGGTCTAGAATAGTTATTCCAGACAGATCTATGCATGATTCACTTTGCGTCTTGCAAGAGTGCAGCCTGCAGCGTGACACATTACCGTGTATCCTGCAGAAGTGCACCCTATAATACAGTGCACTGCTACTTGGCCTATGTATACTATCTATGAGGGTATATAGTAATATCCACACCTACAAACCAGGAAAAGAAGTTATTTGCCGCCTTACAAAAATACTTGTACAATAAGTTACGCATATATGACGTTGACCATTTTCGACCACTATTTTTAAAAGTTGACGAATTTTTTTCAAAAAGGTTTCGACGTTATATTATTTAAATTAAAAAATAACTATATATGTGAAAAATGAGACACTATACCCGTTACTATTTAACCTATTGTATTGTTTGGTAAATATTGTACTGAATAAAATTTAAATTATAAACTATTGAAATATAAGGTAAATTGACTCGTCTAGGCTTGTAAACGTGTTAGTACTACCTTAATAAGTAATATGTAACAAATTATTATTTTTACCGATTACGAGTTTCGTATATGAATTGTCAACCGAAATTTTTCTAATATAACTTTTACGGATGAAATAAATAAGCACCTTATTAATACAGAAATTTGCTTAGATGTATATAACTTGAATATTTTATGTTTTCCTATATGGATTAATTTAGTTCCGAACGCGCTTTCGTGATTTTTAACACCAGTTACAGAGAAAATTCTAACGTTGAATAAGGTGCTCATACTCGACCAAATTTTCAACGAATTTTTTGTAGTACCTAATAAAGTTAACCTCACCTCCTTAATTTATAAAACGGTATTACCTAATAGAATACGCTTTAAATTCTAAACGGCTTACAAAAAAAGAAATTTGGTAAGCTATTATAACCAACCTTACAAAAGACGATAAAAGCGAAACAGTAGTAAATAATACCAAAATTGACTATCTTTTTTGTTTGGTAGACCGTCTACTTTACAACAGAGGTGAAGTAGGACGCGAACGCCTGATGATTTCTAGTCGTCTCGTTCAAAATTTCCCTTGAAATACTTATAATAAGAGATACTTATTTGGGACAAATCGTATAATAATCGCCTTAAATAAATTATATTTTCACTTTAAAAATGGTAAAAGAGTATTATTGTTATTATTTTTGCTATATTCAATCACAGAAGAACAATCGAAGATCAATAGGCAGTTTTCGCACAATTTAGGTTCATAAAAAGCTTATATATACTTTCTATATAGACATTGTTACCGTTTTTCCAAGTGTATCATTAACCGTTACATTGTAGGCGTTATCTAGTTATAATGAGTTTGACATATTTATAATTATTATCTATAAAAATTTTAACGCACTTTTCTCCCTTTATATTATATTATATACATAGTTGTATCTTAGACTACTATTTAATGTCACCATTTATTACTTTTAAACTAGCTTTATATGAGGGATATCATTTTGAACCGTGATGTAAAGTTTCTGTCTTTATTTTAACAAACCTTGTAAAAAGGGTTTGACATTAAGTTAAAAATGATAATCATGTACTACCTTTAGGAAAATGAATAAATGAAGAATAAAAAACTAGGTAATTGATCTTACCCTTCGATACTACGTCGCTAAGTATCCTAAATAACCATAAACCGAATATATACCTGTTTTTGAATAAAATATTAACAACGCCTATTTTCGGGCTATTGACGTTAGCATTTACGAATTCTTATTCGGTTTTAATTTAAGTGTTCCGGTAAATTTCCTAAATATTACTTTACCCTATCATGAAATAGAAATCCGCTTTATCAGGGAATATTTATACAAATATACGTAACTTTATATAGACGTTATAACTACTGGAGCAAAACGTCACTACTTTGAAAATTACCGTTAAGTGGAATTCAATGTTGGAAATTGTATATAGCTACGTATAAAAAAGCGTATAAATCTTTTCATCGATAAGGAAAGTTATTACAGTTACGTTTAAGCCCATTTACTGTGGTAAATCGTATAAAAAACTTGGTATATACGTTTAATTTCCTATTTAGTTTAAAAATCATCCTATTATTGACTTTCAATACCATATACCTTACGATAAACTTGAAAATGATCATTTTACTTACGTACCGTTACTGCCCAAATCAATTGGGTATAAAAATATTTCAAGGAAGATAAATAGAAAATGAAGAAAATAGTAAATAAACGTTTCGATAGGCGTCTTGGTATAAGTTACCAAATTTAATATTTGATTCGTTAAAAAGGTTACACTTTAAAGGATAATAAATAGAATTCCCCAAAAGAATTGAAATATTACAAGAAATTGATTAAAGCATACAAAAATAGTTTCTGGAAACGTCTTCAAAAGTGAGTCGCGCGTCTCACGTCTCACGTCTCACGTTTCGCGTTTCGCGTCTCATATCTCGCATTTCGCTTCTCACGTTTCGCGTCTCACATCTTGTGCCTCTCTCCTCGCTCCTTACGTCTCACCTTCTATTATATATGTTATGCAATAAGAATCTTGCCTTTTAATTTAGTCATAGGGACTTGTTATACATTTACATTGGGGGAGAATGGAAAAGGAGAAAAGCACTAGCACATGCCTTCGCACGTGCCTATACATCTGGCTACTACATGCTCAGCTCCGCTGAGCTTCGCTTATAGTTCTAGTTTCTTCCTCTTCTATCGTCATAATACTAAACTGTTTCAACGTTACGTTGCCGCCCTACATGCATACCAACAATTGCGGGTAGTATTACTACAAATTTTGTATCGTAAAAACATTTAAGTCCTACAACCTTTAGTAAACACCAATTTTAACAGTAAACCCATAACAAACCCCTTTATACTACTTTTCCCCCCATAATTCTAAATTTCTCTTATCATATTTTTAAAACGCATTCAAATTATTTACATTACTTATCCTACCAAAAAAGAAATGATCATAACCCTCAGCACTATCTTTAAAAAGTAATACGACAAAAACTTTTAGTTTACCGATAATATTAAAGACTTTACCCTCGAATATTTAACCAACTACATTGAACGATTCATTTTCAACATAAAACCTAACGGATTTGACCAAAACTCTAACGCCCTTAACGATTTCACTGAGTAATTTAACTAATTAACTCTAAAAATATAGACAATAATGGATAGGTAAGCTAAAACGAGGATAAATATTAAATTAGACAAACAAAGGGTTTAACTACGTACGAAAAAGAGGAAAAAGAGTAATGTAGCCAACGTACTTTACGAATACGCTTCCTATGAAAAACCTTAATAGATTTTGAAAGACATAGATAAAGGAAATGGAATTACTGGCAAGAGTATCCCTTAATGCCCTTATACGCGTTTGTAAGGAATTAACCAAGCCAAAATAAGTTTTTTAAACCCTTTCACCCAATATGAATTATCATACACTCTGGAAACCCTTAAATTCATCAGTTAATTAAGCAGAAATTTCGTTGAACCCTTTAACACCAAAAAGATTATCACTAAGTCCCCTGCGGAAACCCCTAGGTTACTTTCACTGAAACCCCTTAACACGCTTAATTTTAAAAGTCAAACTAAAGAATAAGCGGCTTTATATGCGAGCCTACGGTAAGCATGACCACTAGCATTTTCCCTCCAAACTCGGCTAAAAGTAACTATCCTGCCTACAATTACTAACACCTTCCTTAACACTAGTCGAGAGACTTAAAAGGCTTTTAGAATTAGTACATCACCTTTATCCCTCGATATATCCTTATAGTAAATACGGATTACGAGACAATCACCATGTTCATTAAGATCTGAAAAGAAAAAGAAAAGTATAACTATAAGCAATATAACCTCCTCAACGTCAAGTTACGCCTGTTCTTTAACATTTCCCGCCAGATGAGGGTTGAATTTCCAAGTTTTTACTCGCTATTTCCCAGTATCCTCACCGGTTAAGCCGAGGATTACTACCTTCGGTACTAAACAAAATATTCCTCTTTTCGTGAAATCTACGATAGCTTTAAAGACCACTTCAAACACAATATCAATCTTATCGAGTACCATACCTATTAAAATATTATCAAGTGGATTTATGTATTGAATTACAAAAAAGAAACGGAAAGTAAAAAAAAAAAGTCCTCAATTAGATTCTTAATAAGTGAATATTTTACCAACAAGTAATATGGAACGTAGTAGCTGGCGAATGTATTCTTCGCTAATAAATACGCCAAGCTATTACGGGCTACAAAAGGATTGAATGCGCCTTATAATGCCTTAACGTTACTTATTAAGGTTTTTTTTAACTAATTGCGTTCTTTGCTGACGACCGTAACAGATCTTGTTTTAAACTCGACCAATATGTACCCCCAAGCTTAAAAATCTAGTAACGACGAAAAAAAACCTCTATCATACGTATTACATCTACCGTAAATACGAAAAGCCCGGATAATATAGTTAACAAAAGGCCCGGACATGTGGGTATAATTAAGCTACATACGGAAAAAGTTATTCCTCTTTTTTAAGGTCTTGAAGCTAGTTAAATAATTTTACTTTAAACTTAAACGTAGAAAATATTGAATTTGCAGTAAATAAAGTTGTTGGTTAATACAATATACTATTATCAATTCCAAATGAAAATAAATAATATATAATATATACTTTCTATTTACCTATAATTAAGATTACGTCTTACACATTATAAATTTTAAATGAAAAGAGGTTAAAGAGGAAGAAAACAAGCTGAAGGCTATCGGCTAGCACAAAATTACTATTACTAGTCTAAAAGCAACGCAATGACTCGCTGATTATGAATTTTCGTACCGTCTGATAATTAAAAACCCCTATTATCTATATAAGGATAAAAGCTCTGGCTTTAAGCACCTTTTCACCATTTAAAATCGCTACGAAAAGAAAGTCTTTTAAGGTATTATACCGGATACTATAGTAGCACGGTACTTAACAGAAATCTATTTGCAATACGTCGCGATGTAAAGGGATACAAACATGGCTACGAAATTTCATTACACGGATACTGGCAAAGTTAAGGTCGGATTTAGTCTTGAAAAAAAAACCTTTTCACTGGGATCGACGACTGTTACGACTGTTGTTAGTCCTATTATTTTCCACATTTTAAAATCCCCTACTCCCTTCTTTTTTTGCCTTAAAGACATTTAAAACCTCGGAGTTAATATAGATGTGTATTCTAATAAACTGGTTTAAGTTAAGGGTAATAAAGAGTTTTTACTTAGATTTAAATAGGGGTATCTTTAATTTTACCTATATAGGCCAAAAGCAGTGATATTAAACCTAACGGAATCGAAACTTCGTTAACTACACTGTAAGTTTAATTACCCGACGACTAATAGGCTTTATAAGGTTTGAAAGGCGGATAGTTATGAAGACGTGGATTTGTTAGCGCTAAATGTAATTAAAAGGCTTTGTTACTATTACCAAATACACTCATAAACCCCTTTAAGGTTTAAATTCACGTTTGAAAAGATTAAAACTTTAACTTTGAGGTTTTCGCAAACGAATTTCACCTGGATATACTTCACGTTATGAACTTCTTGACGGCTTTTCACAACAATAAATTCCTTGAAACCATTGCGATGAAATATAAGAGATGAAGTATTTTATAGATTGATACGTACTTGGAGTTATTGAACGAATGTGTTCACAACAATAGTATCAACTTTACTACGATAAAGTTTTAAATTAAAATTAAGCCGATGGGGATTTAGAGTATACTATTTCTATTAAGGCCTATTATAGTATTAGTAAGGTCGAAAAAGCTTACGCTTTTTTACGAAAGTCCTACGATATCTTTACCCTAGATTTTTTTTACAAGTTTAAATATATAACTTTCAAAAGCGGAGAAAGGCCTTAACAATAATATTAACCTTAACAACTTTATACCTAATTTGTTGGTATTTAGGGCTTACCTACACAAGATGACTGAGTCGCTACTATCGCCAAATACCTAGAAACGTGTTGTAATATACAATAAAGCTCTAAAGTAGCTGAGGAAGGAATCGGCACGCCGCTAGGTTAACGACGCTCTTAACACTAAAAACGGACTATTGATAAAAAACATGCTATCTTTACCCCTTTAAAATAAAGTCTTTGCGTAGTGAAAGTCAGGTAAATAAAACGGGCCGTACAAAATCTTAAGTATTACTAACTTAAACTTAGTAATAAAAACCGCTAACGGCTCTCTTACTTTCCGAATTATATAGGTTAAGCCTAATAAAAGACCCCTTAAGTTTGATAAAGGTCCTAACGTTGATTACACCCAAGCCGATCGTATTAGCTAATATAATCCGTATGAGTTGATCGTTAACAAGCTAATGGAACGTCGATGACATTAAAGACCACCCAAAAAGAGGATACACATTGAAAAGGATGACGGTAACAAAGACTATAGGATTAAAAGGGTATACAAAACGATGTAGTTAGTTTTAAAGTAGAATTATAACGGAGAATCTTCCTTTGAATTAGACGATCAAAACATTATTAATACATCAGGTAAGCCCTTTAGGGAAACGACAATATGGAGATTAACGGCCTTTTTACACGAGGGGTTGTTCAACTTATATATTTAACGCAATTTCAAAGCTAAAAAATTGCTATATTTAATTTAAAAATAGTTTATGAGGTGAAAAAAAAGACTACGGACCGGTCGTACGAAAAGTTACGACTAATTGCTTGAAAATACGGCAATGAAGGTAGTAATTTAATCCTTATTTAATTACTTACAATCCAAAAGATCAGCTAATATTTAATCATCGCAATTACTACTAATTTAATTACTGGCATAAACGGTTAGTTTATACTTAATGGACGGGATATAACGCAAGTATACACGCAGTCTGCCACCGATCTTTAGAGGATTGTATTATTAGAACTGTCGAAAGATCTAAGGGACAAGTTTCCGGTCGATACGTTTATACGTTGTATTAAATCTTTATATAGACTAACCTAAATCAACGTCTATTGATTCTTAACATACCAAACGCACTTTAAAACCGGTTAGGCATAAAAAATTTAACGTTTAACCAGTTCCTATTCATTACGAAAGGCTAAAACTTTGGTATTATAGATATAAAAACTAATGATACCCTTTTCCTCGGAAATATTAGGTTCATAACGGCAAAACAACGTCTTATTAAAAAATAAGGACTTAGGAAATGTAAACTAATCGAAACATTACCTAAAGGCACATAACTTGACTTTAATACATCGGTAATCCATATTTATAGTATTAAGGCTGAAAATGGTGCTTATATTAACCTACGCTAAAAAGGGTAAGCCATAAGCCTAATAACTATCGATAAAGCTGACAAGGCAAAATTATAAAAATACCTAAACTAAAGGGCCCATAAAGCATACATTATCATGTTATACCAACTAGAGGTATCGTATGATCTATCTATTACAATATAAAGATAAGATCTATAGGAAAAAGACTTTGACAAACTAAAAAAAAGGATGTAGTAATAATTGAATTGTTTAAAAACGTATTAATATGGTTTCGGTAAATCTAACGACGATAAAGTTAATAATCTTTATAGACGGATTATTTACCAACAATACTAACTTTACATTATTAATCAGGTTCCTAATAATATTTGATAACGAGGAGAGGTCTAAAAAGCAATTCATAATTACCGGAAACGTTGTATACTCAATATCTGTGAAATTTAAACGTGTAACACAAAGTCTAATGACTTTAAAAGTTTCCGACATAATGGCCGGCTTTAATATCGGCATAGTAAATAAAGCCACATTGAGAATTATTACCAAAGAACTAGGGCTACCTCCAATACCTGTGGTAATGTATATAGACTTCCAGAGCCTATACGAATGATTATCAAAACTAGGTACAACTAATGAAAAATGTTTAATGATGATAATAATTTTAAAAGAGGCCTGCGAAATATGGAAAATCGACAAGTTTCTATGGATTAATTGAAAAGATAACTCCGTTAACACTATAACCAAGGCCACGTCTAATAACGCACTGGGAAGGCTTATAAATAAAAATACACTAACCGTACAAATCAAAAGTTACATAAACTACATCACAAGTAATCCGAAGGGATAGGGATACCTTGATAAACTTGAAAACTACTTGGATAATAATGTTAATAGTAACTATAACAAAATTGATAATGATAATAAGTTAAATTATTAACAAAAGGGACGTAAGAGGTAGAATATGAAATACGTATAGGTTTGTGGCGAAAACCATATACACCGGAGTTAAAGAATGAAAAACTCGGGGATAGAAAGAAAAAGGCCATAATCAATGTCAATTTTAGTGCAGATTAATCAGAATTAACAAAGGTTTATCTTGTTAATTGAGGGGAAATTTCAAGGGTTACTATTAATTAATGGCAAACCACGTTGGTGTGTAGGTACAAAATAAAAAGCCACCATTGTTAAAATAACAATCAAATACAATAAAACAAATTTGACAAAACTGACAGTTTGGTCAATTATACTGAATGTAAATTGACTACAGTTTGTGGGATTGACTACAAGTGTAGTGCAGTAGGTGCCTACTTTAAAGTGGGGTACAGGCCAAAGCATTTGGTCATACAAATTAGTGTGCAGACCGGCTAGCGGTCTGCCAAACTTAGAACTTGCAACTTATCAATCAGAACCAATTTCAATGCAGCACCAGTTACTTCGACCACAGTAATTCGAATCAACTACGTTGCAACAATAAAGACCCACCAACATGTACTCTATATCTATTCCTTATACATACTATGTATGGTATTCATTCATAATAATACTTTATATATTATATTGAAAAATCCTTTCCTAATTTGTGTTTTTCGCGTAAAATTTATGTGAATAATATTTGTGGTAACTACTATGAAATTTATATATTTAAATTATATATGAATTATGTGTTTTAAGATTTTGATATTATGACGTAATGCTTTCTATTTTCATATCATGATATTGTCGAAGTTTTGGTATTTTAAAGTAAATATTTATGTAATTAATTAAAATTTGTTGGTAGGGCTTTAGACATTGCAACGTTGTCGATTCGATTGATCGAAGTAACAGTAGTATTGTAATGGTAAGGTAGTGGATGTATTGTTTTAGGTTTGGCAGACTGTTATCCCGTTTGCAAACTAATTTGTATGGTTAATTACTTGGCTCATGCCTTAGTATAAAGTGGGTGCATATTATACTTAACTTATAGTTAATACGGTAGGTCTATAAAACAATACACTTAACTTGCAGTAAATATAGTCAACTTTACTTACAATAAAGGTGACTTACTGTACTGCAACTACTACTATTCCAACAGTTTAGTTATAAGTTATTAAAGTTCATATTATGTAATTGAAGATTAATATAAAAGCCAATATTATATAATTTTGGTAAAACTACATTTTTTCCCTTAATAAAAAAAATAGATTACTATTAGCCTACGTGTAGGGCAGCAACGTAACGTTGAAACAGTTCAGTATTCTAAGGATAGAATAGGAAGAAACTAGAACTAGAGTGAAGCTCCACTTCGCTGAGCTCATGTAGCTGTACAAGCAGGTACTTATACCTTCCTCTTAAGTAAGTACAATAAGTCACCGGGACCAAAAGAAAATGCAATATCCTTATTGCGTAACATACATAACATAGTGCGAGAAGTGAGGCGTGAGGTACGAGTTGTGAGAAGCGAGAAGCGAAACGCGAGATGCGAGACGCGAGAAGTGAGATGCGAGATGCGAGATGCGAGAAGTGAGACGCGAGATGCGAGACACAAAACGCGAGATGCGAGACGCGAGACGTGAGATATGAGACGCGAGACAGACTTACTTCCAGAGACCCTCTTCGTATACCTTAATTAATTCCTTGTAATGATCTATATACTTTACAGATTTTCATTCGTCGTTCTTTAAGGTATGTCCCCTTTAACGAATCAAATAACAAATTTGGTTTCCTTTACGACGACGATAATTTGGGCGCTTATCTATAATTTTCTCGATTTTGTATTAGTTTTCCTCTAAAGCCCTTTATACCGTATTGGTATATGTGGTGAAGGTATACGATCGAAAAGAATATCCTCAGGCTTATAATAAAAAGTAAAATATTAAACGTTAACGATAATATAAACTCGTAAACTGGCAAGAAAATTAAACGTGTATATTAAATATCTCATACGTTTAATGACCGTACAGAGACTTGGATTAGGCGTCATTAACTTTTCTTAGCGATATAGCAGTTTGTAAGCTTTTCCTATTTGTAAATAGACTTGATTTTCGACGTTAAACTTTATCTAACGGTAATTTTTTATTATAACAACGTTTAGCCTCAGTAGCTATTACGTTTATAGTAAGCTGCGTATTTTTAGGTAAATGTTCCTTTGTAAAGCCGATTTACGTTTGTTGTTAAGGCAAAGTAATATTTAGGTAATCCACTAAAGCGCGTAACTTAAAATCGAATAAAAATTCGTAAAGGTTAACGTTAATAACCCAAAAATGGATATTATTAATATTTCATTAAAAAGCAGGTATACTGTCAGTAAGGTATTCACCTATTCATGTGAATGTAAACGAGTAGAAGAGTAATTATAAGATTGGTATAGTTGTAGTAAGAGATAGATAGGTTAGGAAGAAGTATTCCAGAGAGTGCACGCCACGGATGAGAAGTTATAAACCTCCTATCCAGGCAGTGGCCCTTTTTCCGTGCGCTCTGGAATACTCATTCCAGACCGCTCCATACATTGCCGTGCGGTCTAGAATATCCATTCCAAACCGCTCCATGCATGATGCACTTTACGTTTTACAAAAACGTAACTTACAGTATAACACGTTATTATGTACTTTACAGGAGTACAATTTGTAATACAATACACTGTCACTTAGCCTATATATACTATCTATAAGGGTATATCGTAATATTCATATAGTCAATCTTTTTTTATATATATTTTGTATTTATTGCCTAGTAGTCATAGTATAGTTATAAAGATTCCCTATACGCAGTCCTATAATAATAGTGTGATTATAGTAAAAATTATAAAGGTTTAAATTAATAGGTTTTAAAGTAATAGTGTGATTGTGGTACTAATTAAAAAGATTCGAATTAGTAATTCCTGACCGCGGTGGTAATTAAAGCAAAGGCCTAGTTGGTATAGTTAATCAGTAACGATATAGTTATTAATAACGTCTTTTATTAGTTCCGATAAGGATGAATTACGTAAGAGTTAAAAGGGTGATTACGTAAGGGTGATTGCGCCGTTACGTATTTTAGGTTAGTATACAAAGATATATTGCTATCGATCTAAGCAAAACTTCTTTTTTCTTTCTTTAAAAGCGCATACCATTAATTAATGCACATTCCCATCCTAGTACAACTTAACCTATATTTTAATTAACTAATTAAAACTGCTTTAATAGGCAAGTAACTTAACCAATTCCAATATATTAACCTTACCCTTAAATAAATACCGCGCAAGTCTAAGTCTACCAAGCGCCGTTTGATGCGCGCTCGCGGTCGTACTGCCGCTGCCGCCGCTACTACCGCCGCCCACACCACCAATACCCCTAACAATAGCCCGCCCTTCACGGGCACAATATCATTAATAGCCGCCCCCCTCCTGGCCTCCCAATACCCCGCCATTACCGCCGCCTCCCCTTTAACCTCATTTTCCTCCGCCGCTGCCGCTATCCCTCTACCGGCCGCGCCAGCCTCCACCGCCGCCACCACCCCTCCCTATCCCCCCTCTTCCTCCCCCTTCCTTAAGCTCCTAAAGGGAGGAACGGGGTGCTTTTAAGGTTATAAATCTCACTTTTCCCCCACGGGTAAAAACCCTTTTATCCATAAGGCCCCCTCAACGTCGTAAACGTAGCCTTACAAAGCTTTTACGCGGTTTATACTAACTTAATCCACTCGTATATATACTTTTAATGTTCTCGTAAATGAAAAGTATAAGGTGAACCTGCTTAGTTGCCTAAATCTTCGTATAAGATTTACCGCGAAGCCTCTTTAACATGTAAAACATTAAAGCAGCGCACCCGAGTCTATAACCCCGGGCTGCTAATGAACACGCCCTACGTATCGTGTATCGCGTCCGCGGCCGCGGGAAAATCCGTTGGCGACTGCTACAAAAATTGAGTTATTCGCCCCGTTACCACCGTTACAAACGGATTAACAACGGATACGCCCCCGTTCTGTTGGTTCTAAAGCCATGAGCTGAGGTTGTATTACACGTCCGCCAGCATTATAATAAGTTCCAATCGATCCCCAAAAATTCCCTTTATCGGAAATACAACATCTGGGATACTCCGAAAAAAGAAAACCGCGGTCGCAAATAACCAAAACAAACCGATAAAAATTAGTATCAAATGCTAACTAGCGGACCAGGAAGTCGGCAACCTATATTGCTACCTGAAAACGGGGTCTACCTATATATTATGTAGGCAAGTTTAACGACGTTATCGCGCGTCTCCGTAAAAAGGTTAAAAATCCTCCTAAGCCTTTGCCCAAGGGTATACAACTTAAGACGTAAGGCCATATCTTAGTTGGTGCAGGTGGAGTCGATGGTAATGTAATGATCACACTAAATACCCGTGAGTATATTGAAGGTGTCAGAGGGTTTATGTTAGTAGTAAGGTAGCAGAGGTAACAAAAGGTGCAATATCAAGACTATGTTCGTGCGAGTGATGATTAGAAGCCGTGAGGCTATTCAGGGTAGACTGAATACTTAGATTGACAACTGAAGAGCTATGAAGGAAATACTATCTATGTGGTGCTGACCGTGTCCTTATATCCTTAATCCTTCATACGCCTTCAGTTCTGGATCATGTTGGATCGAAACATGATCTCAATGATCTTTAGTATGTAACCCTAACCCTAAGGTTGCTGACATAAGAGATATCCCCATCTGATATGTTGGACATCAGGTTCTTAGTGGCTTAGCCCTATACTAGCCTGTTTTCTGACCCTCCGATGTTCTTGAGTCATAACAGGTAATGATAGCGGTAACGCTATCACAAAGGTGGAGGGCGGTGGAAAGGATAGTAGGGATGCGATGGCGCCGCCCTCTCTCTCTCCTTTTAACAGTAATTAGCTGCCCCTTTTAGCCGAGCTGGCACGCCCAGCTATATTAATATTATTACTTTCCTCAAAATCGTTAATAAGTAATAAATATAACATAAAGTGTATAAAACAAAAAGAGGCAATACGCTAAATGCAGTATGATATCGTAAATCAAAACAGAAAAGGGTTAGTAGTATAATACTCAATAGGTTCAAATTACGTAAAATAAATGATGAAAGTATTTTCAAAGCGATACGAAATCGTATATTCGAACCAAGGACGGTGAATAGAGAAAGAAACAATTGGGCCAAAATGTATAAATTGAAGTGTAACAATATTCCGGAAGAGACGTAAAATTATAAATTCAAATAGAAAAATTAAAAGAATGAGAAATTCTGCAAGGTCGAGGTGTACATAATAAAAAGTGACAAAATGCTGGGAGCTACGCGAAATGATAGGGTTAAACAAAGGTACAAATCGGGAAGCGATGCGAATAACGGATTTCGGACCGCTCCAAATCGGCGAAAATGGTATAATAGCTTATTAGGATCGTGAAACCTTTCCAGCTATACCTATAAACAGTTTGTTTGTTATTATAAGCGTTTCCAACGCTTCGTTCAGTGTGGTTTTCGTTATTACATCTTCCGGGTTAAATTTATCATCGATTTATCCTATTTCTTCAATTTCCCAGCGTTTATATAACTCGTATAATGCTATAATATCGATTCTTAATCATTTTTCATTCGTGGTTTTTAGTTAACCAGATATTTGTACAGCGAAAGGGAGTTAGTATACATAATAAGAGGGATATGGCATAAGTTAAGGTTAGAAATAATTATTTGGATTGTTATTGTTAAAATAATATCCGAATCGAAACTTCTAATTATACTATATATTTTAGAGGCCAAAACGTTTTTAGTAACCCTTTTGCACTTAGTAAAGCTTTGATAGATAATATTTAAACGAAACATAAAGTTGTTTCGGGCCGATATTTCGTTATCGAAGACTAAGACGAAGTCCATTTGCGAATTGTAGTCTGAGTTATCAACGAAAAACCCGTCAGTAAAAACAAATGACTTTATAGTATGTATATCTCACGGAATAAATTGTAAATCGCGTTTTTTATTGTTTTTTTTTACAAAAATCGGATTTCAAGCGTTTCATATACATTGTTTGATAGGGCGATTTGGCATTACGCGGCGACCAAAAGGTTAAATATTACCTTCAGTTATGTTATAAAAACAACCTAAGCGTAATGTGAGCGTTAATATTTGTATTCGTTGGCCCGTTTTGCATTATTCAAAACGAGAAAAGTAACTTCATCCAACTGCCCTTTTTATATAAAGCCTAAAACGCTGTTGTGGAGAGTAATGGTGGCGTTATTAAAATCAATTATATGGGTTTTCATTAAGTATATCTTGAGCTTCGTTTTTAAGCTAGCGTTTAAAAGTTTATTTTCTTTAAATACAGAAATCAAGGCGTTATATAACATTAATATATCGTCCGTTTACATACCCGTTAATGTAAAGCCTTCAAAACGGGTTGTTAATCCTAATTGACATGAGTCGAAAGTCTAACTGGTTGTTCCGAGTCGTTTCTTATAATGCCTTTAGTAAATATTATACTAGTAAACACTTATTTTAGCTAAACTGTAAAGTGGTTTTATAATACGTAAAATCTTTTTAGGTAGGTGGTGCTTTTTAAGATTCTTAGGTATATCGGCGTAAATACGTCGTTTAAACCGCTTCTTAAACTAAATATATATTTACTTTATGTTACGAAGTTCGATATATAAATTGTATGATATGTTAAGAGAAGTTACGAACGTAAAAATCAAAAGGTAACTAACCTGTTATAAAGTAAGCGACTAGGTTATAATATCCTTTTCACTATTGTTGTTATAATCTTTTACAACTAGGCGCGTTTTTTTCGTAAGATATTTCGGTTTATCTTTAATTTCGTAGACGAGGAAAATAGGAAAATTTTTATAGGAGTCATAAATCGCTGGGTCAAACCGTTTAAAGCGAAATACGCCTTGGTTGATTAAGGTAGAAATTTCTATTTAAGTGGACTATTCGAACGGGGTACTTAAGGAAGTAATAATACCATCGTAATGAAGATTTAGGCTAAGCTTACGGTTTAACATTTCCTTTTAGGAAATGAAAGAGCTTATGGTAAAAGTTCCGGAGCGTTTTTTAGTTTTCGAGTTAAGGGGCGGCCTTAACGGCGAGGTACAGGTAAGGTTAATATAAACGGACTGTTTTTGTTTAGTAGAAACAGGCCGGATACGTAATTTGGGGGGTAGGTTAAAATTAAAAGCAGTTTGGATTAGTCATCTTGAAAGGTGTCTCGTTAACGGTTTTATTTGGATTATGGTTTCGGGCTGCTTCTTTTTATCTTTTTTAGATACTTTCGTACTATTACTTAGCGAAACAACTTTATACCGTTGAATAAAGTAACAAAAATATTATAGCCTTTGAACACGTTAATATTTTAAAGATTAATATATCCTTCTTTAGTTTTGTAAACCAAACCCTTAAATTATAATATTAGGTTGAAAACGCCAGTTTCGCATAGGTTATTCCTTGTAACTAACTTTTAAAACGAATCGTTTTTGGCCCGTATGGAACGTAATACTACTATAACTTTCTCTAGAACATTCGCCTTCTACACCGTAGTTGGTAATAATATAAAGTTTATATAAATAATTGGGTAAATATCAAAAATAAAGAATGTAAGGATCAGCTAACTTAGGCTAAAGGTGTTTTTAACGGCGTTAACCACTATTTAAAGGATGGATTTCTTAGAATTAGTATCTTTTATTTTTTTGGATAATATTGTATACGCTTTTTCAAACGTTCCATAGTACTGTTTATAATTTTCTATACATTATAAATATTTTACTAAAATCTACTTATATTCGTTACCGGTTACCCAGGCCTTAATACGCTATTCGGTAAAGTCGAAGGTTATACTAATGTTGTAGGTAATCCAGTTTAAAGGCCTTAGATAAACGTTAAACTAATAATGAACTAAAGTGGTTGAATAATTCGTAACGAAAGCATTTCGTATGCACTTGGCGACTTGGAATAATATTATTGCGTCGACGGCGTAAAGATCCGATTATATATTTAAATATATAACATCAATAATTACCTTATAAATAAAGTTTATATCGTCTTAAATGCGGAATTAAAACAGGTATAGGTTTTATAAGTATAATTATCACTTATGGGAAAAAATTTTAATAGCTTTAAGTACGGTTTTTCCTATATTCGTATAACCTACAGCGTAAAATAGGCGTAAAATGAGTTTTATAATCGGGTATCCAAATCGACGTTGTAAAATCAGTCATTTCAACTATGTTCAGTAAATAGCCTTAATTATACGTATTTTTGAGGGAAAACATAAGTGGCTGAACTTAAGCCGGAGAGATACAGATATGTTATCCGAGGTGCGAATAAGTTAGTTGATTTTTTTTCAGATATTAATTCCGAATTTATCAAGATTTACTAATAAAAAATAGTATTTTGAAGTTTATCACGTAATGCTTAACCGTTTCGAATCGCGTGTTTATAAAAACCATCCTAAGTAATCACGTTTTACTTTTATTAAATAAAACCTTTCGGTATTTTCCGGTTCAATTTAATCAAAACTTCGAAAACTTCGCTACGAACGTTTTGAATTATCGCTTTTCAGCCGTTGAAATTTCGGCTATACTAGTATTAGGTATAATTACCTAAAGCCGATTGGAGTACCTGTTTAAAAGCGTAAATTACGACGTTATATGGATGTTAAACGCTTTGTTTACGTAATTTATGACTGTAATATATAGAAAAGTGGCGTTTTATAAGCCTATGAAGATAAGTTAGACGGTTTCGTTGTTTTAGGTTATTAGGTAAACATTATTGCTTTTATATTTTGTGAACCCATAATTGTAGGGGTTAGCGTTAAAGCTAATATCAGTCCTTTCACACTTAGTTACATATACTATAAAATTGGCTATTATCCGGCTTTTAAATATATAATCGGTTTAAAACTATTGTTTAGTTTGAATTTATTTATAAACGAGGTGGTTAATAAACCAACAGCCGATCTTTCCGTATACGATATACCTCCTTTACAAATCGGTAGGGCTTCGTATACTTTTTCGTAAATATTATTATAGCCGCGACACGTTTCGCCTATTTCTGAACGATTGTCCCTACCCCTTATTATTAAGGTTCCCTTCTTAGTACTTATACTTTGAGTGCTAGTTTTTCTTTATATGTACTTTAAATTTTTGATTCAAAACGTGGTATGTGGTTTCAGCGAGGTTTACTTTAGTAAATTTGCATTCGCCTTTGATTTTATCGGTTATCAATGTTAATTCGAGGTTTATTTATAGGCGAATGAAGGTTTTAAACGATGTTTCAAAGCGCGTATAAAAGGTTTTTAAGTTCTCTTTAGGTATAAAAAGAATGAACTTGAAATTCTGGTTTTTACGATATACTTTTGTTATTACTTAGATAAACAGTTTATCCCACTTTTATTACGGTTTCAATGTTACTTAAAATTTCCCAAAATTAATGAATTGGGCGTTAAAAAGTCCCTATAGGTTTCAATTAGCGTTTTTATATTAGGTTTTTATGGATTTCCAAGTCGTATTAATTTAATTCTTATCGTAAAGTTCGTAGTTAATCTTTATATTAAAGTAGGATTTTGAACGGTTATAATACTTCGTAAACGTATCTATTTACGTAAAGTAGTATATATATTATTTTTTAGCTTGCTCGAGTAGTATACGGGGCAAAATAACATAAAATTAAAAAAATTCGATATAAAGTTTCTCATACATCTCAAATGTAACACGTATTTTGTTATCGAATATATCATATAATTCGCCGCTATAGGTCTCATCCTTATCTCAAAGCGTTGTAAAGTTGGTAAGCTTTATAAGATCGCTTTTATTAGTGGGAAAGCGGTATGGTAAAAGGTTACGGTCAGGGTTGTAGTTAGCGGGTATTAGTCTGTAAGGCACGTATGAGCGTTTTACGCCGCTTTTCGTTTCCTATATCGGGCTGTTCTCAGTATTCCAACCGCTTCCATTATAGCCGAACAGGCTGTTCTCGGTATTTCGGCCGCTTTTACTATAGCCGAACGGGGCGTTAGCTGTATTTAAGAAATAATTTGGTATTTAGTTTTGCTTTATAATGTATATCGATGTAAAGGTATCTTATATCCGTATGATAGATAAGAATTACGGCCGTTTTTCTTTTCTTCAAGGTTTATATTCCTAATTTGGGGTACGGGTATAGTATTAGATCGTTTTATACCTTGTATTCTTCGTTTCGTCCGTATATCTTCTACCCTTTACTTTTTATACATTATCAGGTAACAAAATTTCTGTTGGTAAGCCTTAGACGTTGCAACGTTGTCGATTCGATTGGTCGAAGTAACAGTAGTATTACGTTGTCAGATGGTGTATATATTGTTCTAGGTTTGGCAGACCGCTAGCCAGTCTACACAGTAATTTGTTTTCCAAGTGCTTGACCTGTGCCCCAAAGTGAAGTGCAGCGTACTGCACCCAACTTACACCCAATGAGGTAAGTCTGCACAACGTAATACACTTAACTTGCAGTTCAGTATAGTTAACTTTACTGTAAGTAAAGTTGACCTACTACACTGCATATAATACTATTCCAACACTGGCGGCTTTTTAGTTTGTGCGCGCATGCTAGTGTGGCTAACCAATTTTTCCCGGTTACTACTGAATCAATTCCTCGTCAATTAGCCAGACCCCTATTAATTCCAGTTGACTTCCATACTAAATTGAATGCACTTGTATTCAAATTAATCCCATTTAGTCTCAATTGTTTTGCTGTTCCGAAATCCGAGTTTATCAATTCCTATAAAAAGTTCTTCTTTTACAGCCTTTCGCAAACCTCCACTTTAACTGTACCACTTAAATAGATTACCATTTTTAATCCCTTAATAGTCTTTTAATTTACCACCATATCCTTGTCTATCGTTATATAACTTAGGCTTTCCGGGTAGCTTATTTACGTAGCCTTCGATACATATAGTTAACCTGTTGTTATCTATAAACCTTTTCAAAGCTTTGTTTGGCGCTACCTTCGTCATAGTATCTGCGGGGTTATCTTTGCTATCGATCTATCGGAACTTCTTAATTTTCCTCCCTTAATAGGCTTTAAAAAGTGTTATTACATCGATTATCAGGCGTTTTTCACTAGTGGTTCCGAGTTTTAGAAGGTATTCGAAAAGGCTTTTTTAAATTGGTATAAATTGCCACTAGTATAAAAAGAATCTTTAGTTGCCTGGTGATAAGGTTAATGGTTTTCCATAATGTTATACCTACGTTGAAGCTCATTATTATGTCTTAAAACTTTGATGCTAACACGTTCTGTATAATCCTTTTATACTTAATAAAAAACTAGTGGATTAGGCTACAAGTGATACTAAATTGGTCTTTTTGCCTGTTTTCGTTGACGAGCGTTATTAAAAAGTCGATCTGTAAAAATAGGTTTGTATTATTTATGAAGAACCTATCCGTGAAGATTATTAGTTTTGCCTTCGATAGGTCGATTAAAACCATATTAATCCCGCGGTCTAAATTTTGTATTTGCTACTCGATTCTCTTATTTAGCCGGTTAAAGTCTTCATTTGTTGGTTTATGTACTTGTACGGCGATAGAAAGGTTGTACGAGGCTTCCAGTTAACATATAATAGTAATATAGCTGCCTCAGGTACTTTATTTTAAGTACCTTTAAGCTCTAGCCTTATTGATATTTCCAATTGTAGTCATAAAATTGCCTTAGCCTTTTTAGCGAAAATTAAGGCCGGTATTAATACCAGGTATATAGATTAACGATTTATTAAAGTTAAATTCGTTGTTTTCTGTTAAAATTGTTACCGGCTTATAATTCCAGAATTTAAAGTCTTTAATCGTTTATTATTTTCGTATTATAAAGTTGGGTGTTTCGACGAAAAGGTTATCGTTAGTTTATATACTTATTATAACAAAGTATTTCTTTTACGTTACCAATAAATACGAACTATATATTAAAGACTTTATTGCTAACCGTAATTTAAAGTGCGATTAATATATTAAAAAAAAATAGATTCCTACTTTAGATAATTTATATAATGGTTTAACATACCGTATTACTATTTTTAAAAGGTAAATGGCACGTAGTTCCTACGGAATTTTCAGTAATATAATTCTTTACAGATCCATTGCTTACTGTATATAGACTTGCATAATATAACGGTTATTAAGTATAAACTTGCCTTCGGTCTTAGTTAGTAGACTCGTTGTTAGGGTAACTACCAAAAGTTAGCTAATCTTTTAAATCGTTGGCGATTACATAAAAAATAATTTTTACTTTTATTACCGTATTTTTAAACGATCAATCGCGAATTTTCGTACGGCCGCCCCGTGGTCTTGCCCTGAACCTCATAGATAATCCTCGACTTAAAAATCGTAACGTTTGGGTTTTTGAGGTTAGAGTCGGTTTTCGGTATAAACTGTACAAATTCTCAAGTTAATAAGCCCTCGATCTCAACCCTATCGCTTTCCTTAAAAGATTTACCAAAGGTTTTAATAATCCCTTATATTCTAAGCTTTAATATTAAGTTTTCGTTATTCTTTTCTTTTTTGTTTACTTAAGTAGTATTATAAATAAGGCCCAGTATTTATTTCTCCTCTTTAACGTTTTCTTTTTTCTTTGGGGGTCGCCCGCGTCGGCAGCGTTCCATCGGCTTGTTAATAATGGGTAAAGGTGGTTTGTATTAGCTCAGTAGCTTTACTTAAGTGGATTAAGGGTTTTTATTTTTAGTATCTTTAATATAAGGCTTAACCTAAGTGGTTCGAAAGGATATAAAACCGTTAGTAGTTTTAATAATTACTTTAAAGTTTACTATATTTAATATCTTTTATAGCTCTTCCTATTTGCCCGGCTCCCTTTATACGAGAACTTCACTTTATAATAGCAAAACAAGCAAGTCGATTGTTAAAAGGCTGTTTTTGGTATTAAGGTTATTATTAATTTGGCGGCGTGCCGATTCTTTTCGTAGTTTCCTCAAAGCTTTGATATAGGCCGCAACACATTTCTAAATACTTGTTAAGGGTGGAGATTCACTTATTAGGCGTGGGTACGCTCTAAAGACTAGAAGCATTGTTATCAAGCCGTTAGGGCTTACGGTATTGTTAAGGCTTTTTATTACTATTTGTAAACGTGCCTTCAGATCCGTAAAGCTCTTAATCTCTAACGTAAAGATATTGTATATTTGGTGAAGTAAGGTATACACCCTTTTAACTTTTATAATATTTTAATAGGCTTTTAAAAGAACCTGTTTATACTGGATATCTATTATTTTAATATCCTTTTAAAACTTCGTCTCCGTAAAATTAGTACCAATATTATGAACGACAATGTTAAATGAGCTCAGGTTCGTATTAATCCATAATATCCTTAATGCTTTCCACGTATCCTTTACCGAAAGTGACTTTAAAAACTTATTTCCGTGAAAAGAGGTTATAAAGTCAACGAAGTAAAAAACAGGCTTGTTATTTAAGTAAAATACATTAATAAATTTTTCGTAGTTAAAGTCCCCATCGTATTTCAATGTAGATTTGAATTTCCGAGGGGTTAGGGTATGCGTTTAGCGGTGGTAGTATAGCCTTCTAATAGTTTTTAGGGTAAAATATTACATATCGTTTTACCCTACGGACTTTAGGACTTTATATAACCTATTAACAACTAGGCGGTTCAAACGCCAGTGTAATTAACGTATCTACGGCTTCGTTAGGTTTAACACTATTGCTTTCAAATCTCAAAGATAAAATTATAGGTAATCCTACCTAAAGGCGAGTGAAAACCTTTAGCTGTTTTTAACTAGTTCGTTTGCGTTAACATTAAAGTTAATGCTAAATGTCTTTATATTCTCTAAGCAAAGTAAAAAAGGGGTAAGAGAGTTAAGAATATGAAATATGATCGCTCCTATAATAGTTCAAACTACCGTTATCTCTAGTAACGATAATTGTTCGCCTAGACTAAAGCCAACTTTAGCTTGACCCGTATCGTAACGGTTAATTTTAGTGGTTATAGTGCTTTCCCTACGTAATACCATATAATACGAATAGCCTTCTGTTAAATACCTTGTTGCTCCTATCTTTAGTATAATACCAAAAAAGTGCGGTTTGCGTAACAATTGTAAAGGTTGAAAATATATAAGGGGTCAGGGGCTTGGTTAAGGCGAAGGTAAGGGTCTTTACCACCTAAGCGGTATAAAAAGGTATGGTCCGCTAGTTACTAGACTGCTATACCAGAAGTAATGTCTTGGTATTTCTTAATTTACTTGAAAGCGTTAACGACATTAAGTGACTTATAATCTTGAATGTCTGCGATTTAATCTAAGTAATCCTGTTTTGAAATAATAGGGTACTGGGAGTGGTATACTGCTTTCCTGTTATTACGTTCTATGGGAGGGGGGAAGGGGTGCCGAATTAACTAATAACCAGACTTGTCACAGATCTAATATCTCTTACCATTATTACGACGATAGTGCTTACAGTTAATAGATCCGCCTAAATTTTATTGGAGTTAGTGTGATTACTACCTCCAATTTAAGGTTAATGTCGTTGGGCTAGACCTTAGGCGTTGTAGGCGCCCGTACTTACGATCGACGTAATTAATCACCACAAGGTCTTCTTTATCTACATTAAAAAAGTTGCCAACTTAGAAGTATATACCAAGCGAGTTTGGTTTACGTGCCATCACGGTGCCAAGCGAGGAGCGCAACTAGCTAAAAAAGCTTTCGTAGGTGGTATTTGATCGTTGTAAAGCGTATTCAAACTCGCTAACGTCTGTAACCGCTGCCTGTGCCTGCTTGCAAAATATGGCTTCGCTAACGCAGGCCTTTCTTATCGCCTTTTAATATATTATTAATTTGTTAAGTATTTAATCAAGGACGTTCATTGGTAGGTTCTCATTTTTTTTCTTTGCCATTATTGTAGTTTATCTCGTAGTAGCCTAGTCTATGTATTATTACGTAAAGTAAACGTTGTGTTTGAAATGGCCCTTTATACTATCGTAAATTTCGCGAAACGTGATGGTGTTAATTGGAAAAGTCAAGTAGTAATCTTTAACGTGACTTGTAAGGGTTCCGGAAAATAATAAGTAAAAACTAAAAGATAGGACCTTTATCCACTTACAGATATTTAGGAAAGGCATTATCTTGGTGTCGAAAAGGTTATAAGGTTTTCCGTTATACTTTTTTGTATTATCCCAGATTTTGACGAAGTCCATTATAAGTTTATATTTAATAGTAACCATTTTAACAGGTTTTAGAAGAAGACGGTGATAATTATCCTCGCCCTAAATAGTTTTTCCTGGTGTTTCAAGCTTTAGAGCTTTCAAAATACGGTATTAGGGGAAATTATCAGTTGCTTAGCCCGAAGGGTAAAGTTTTGTAGTAGAACTTGTAGTAGGCCCATGCATGTAAGCGAATCTGAAGGGAGAAGGTTCTTAAGGGTCTTGGCGATTGAATTGTTGAGGGGCGATAGGTATTTAAAGGTTTTGGGAGGCTTGACGATCTTATTTAATTAATTGATATAGAGCTTCGATATTAATACCTTTGGCCGCGTTGGCGGCCGTTGTTTTACGTACCCTACCGCCGCTAAGGGCTTACTCTGCGTTATCATGTGGAGGTATTAAACTTCCGAGGAGGTTAATAGGTTTCTTATCACCAACGCGTAAAGAGGCTTAACTTAGTTAAGGGTAAATGGAAGGTCCCCTTGATCGCGTATAAGAACGGTAAAATTCCTTAATAGTTTTTCCTTTAGGCCGTGAGTTGTAAGGGAATTTATTAAGCTTGGCCAAGTCGAAAAGATCTTGGTTTAAATTTGTGGCGGCATATACTTCAACGAAAATCCTTTGTTTTTCTAATTCAGATCTAAGTCTTCATTTAACCACTTTTTAAATTATTTTTCACATATCAATTATATAGTCGTTAAATAACTCGTGATATCTGTTAAAAGTGAGGTTGGAGTCATCTCTAGTGTTATAATTAACGATGAAATATCCGACGGAGTTAGTAAAGTGTTTTTCAGTTAATTTTTCGTTAATACTCAGCGCCGAAAAGTCGTCGTCGTAAAACTTAGTAAAAACCTATCCGAGGGCTTTAATTGTTTCCTTCTGGGAAAGGTTGGTAATTGCTTTAAATTGAGCGCTTAAAGCAGATATCTTAACAAATGTATAAGGCGAGGAACTTGATGATCTTAGGTATAGAGGCTTGGTGTTTTGGCGTAAAGTCTCGTGGAAACTTGATAACTTGGTGTAAGGTCGCGTGGATATTTGGTAACTTGGCGTAAGGTTGCGTAAGAACTAGATGACTTGGCTTAAGGTCGCGCGACATGGCTTTCTCGGCGTAACTTAGTGTTTTTGCTTAGAGCAGCAAACTTAACGATTAAAGTAACGTGGGAAGTAAAAATAGTGAAATATAGGGAAAAGCTTAGTGTAAAGGGTAAGGTCGAAGGTCGTTGTTAGTATTAAAGAGCGAAGGTTGTTTGTTGTAGTTGTTTGGTGTAGGGACTTAGTCTTTCTTCTTGCAGTAGTAATACCCATAGTAATACTGATTTAGCCGTTTGCCAACTTACCAAACTTTGAGACTTTTGATAATTAATCTTAACGTCTTTAAAAAGGATTAATGAATATTTTTTGGTGTTTTTTAATGGAGATACCGTCGCCTATTTCCAAATTTCCGTTAAGGACTGACGCAACCTAAAAGTTTTCTGTTTTCCTGCTATTGGGGACGTGCGCAATACTAATAGAGACCCTTCGTAAGAATCTTTACTCTACTCTAATAGCTGTAGCCACAAAGCGTAATAATCGAAAAGTAGCTTCTTTTTTTACTTAGCTTATCTATGCTTAGCCTAATAGGCAGGCAAACACTAATCAGTATTAGTAGGCCTTAGATGTTGCAACGTTGTCGATTCTATTAATCGAAGTAACAGTAGTATTGAGTGGTTAGATGGTGTATATATTGTTCTAGGTTTGGCAGACTGCTAGCCGATCTGCACTGTCATTTGTATGGACAAGTGCTTAGCCCATGCCCTAGAGTAAAGTTCAGCGTACTGCACTCGACTTACACCCAATGCGGTAAGTCTGCACAACGCAATACACTCAACTTGCAGTTCAGTATAGTCAACTTTACTTTAAGTAAAGTTGCTCAACTGCACTGCATATAATAATATTCCAACACTTTTACAAATTCTATTTAATACACATCTTCATCTTTCTAGTCTAATAAGTTGTTAAATCGTGCTATTTCGAATACTACTTTTATAAGGCGGCTATTTATACCCCCTGGACTATTAATATCTCTACTTCATAGTTAAATTCGTAAAGCTTTGGCAATAAAGGGGTTTACTGTTTTCCATATACCTAACGTTCAGTTCGAAAATATTTTATAAACGTTATTCAATATATTAGGTCCTTAGGTTTTCTCTATTCAATAACAAAAAACCACGGTAAAAACATACGTGTTTACTGTATATAGGTCTAATTACTTAACTAGTATATCGATAGTATTATCCGAAAGGCTTAAATATATTTCACATATTATAACCTTCCTAATATCCATATACTCGACCAAAAGATCGAAATAAACATTAACTTCTTGTGGTGTTATTGGTATTGGAGCTATAATTATAAGTGTTTTAAGGCGGTTAAGGATAGTTATTCCTATGTATACCTGATATATTGGAGCGGCGTAAATGAGTGGTTTCGCATTGCGGTTGTGTTTGTGTGTATTTAGATTTTAGAGTTTCGGGTGGTTCGGCAAATATAAAGTAAATAACATAATTAGAACGGTTGGCGTAAGGTTATTAGCATTTTTCAGTACGAATAAATTTTAAAAAACATGAAAATAAAACGTAACCATAAACTAGTTGGACGTTTTTAATTAGTTTTGTTAACGTTTGAAAATTTTACATTAGTGAAGCGGCTATGGAAACTTAAACATTATAAATAATAAGTTAAAAACATATAGAGCGAACGTGGAAAAACGAATAGGGTAAAAGAAATGTGGGTATAAAGAGGTGTATTATGTGATTCGATGCATGGGTTTTGTTTCGTATTTGATGAGCGGTTCGGATTGGCGTGTTGTAGCTGCTTTTATTAATACGAGCGGTTTCGTTCCGCTTGTTATCGCTTTTGGATTTCGTAAGCGGTTTAGATAGTATATTTGTAATCGCTTTTAAATTAAGCGAGTGGTTTGGATATTGTATTTGTAACCGCTCCTATGTTTTGAGAAAGGTGTGGATTATCGATTTCAAATCGGACGGGTCCCTACAAAGGGTTCCGAAACTTGCTAGGTTTAACTTACATAGTCTGGTACGTAATAGGATGCTTTCAAAAAAGTACTCAGGTACGTTAAAACGCTAAACAAGGGTTAATATTAACTTAATGGGGATTTTAATAAATAAAACGCTAAATAAAGGTTGATAATATGGTATTGAAGTTATTTTTATTAAAGTTACTTAACTTTTACAATCTTTATATATATGTCGTATAATTTTTGTAAAAAAGTAATATTAGAGTATAAATAGTTCAAACCGCTATAACATTCCGCTATAGGTATTAAAATTATATTTATGTTTTCAATTTTAAGCTGTTCATAATCGACTAGGTGAGCTATTAATTAATGTTGGTAAGGCTTTTACCTATTTACATAACTGTAAACGAGTAAAAGAGTAATTATAAAATTGGTACAGTTATAGTGAAATAGAGATAAGTCATGGGAAAAATATTCCAGAGAGGGTATGTTACGGATGGAAGGTTATAAACCTCCCATCTGAGCAATGGCCCTTTTGCTGTGCACTCTGGAATACCTATTCCAAACCGCTCCATGCATTGCCATGCGGTCTGGAATATCCATTCTAGACCGCTCCATGCATGATGTAATTTACGTGTTGCAAAAGTGAAGCCTGCAGTGTGACACGTTTTTGTGTACTCTGCAAGAGTGCACCTCGCAATACAGTGCACTACCACTTGGCCTATGTATACTAGATGTGATGGTATATTGTAATATGCATATATACATTCGGTTTATAGTTATGTAAAATAATCGGCGACGTAATATCGAAAGGTAAGTTTAACCATTTGGTTTTTTTCTGTTAATTTATTCATTTACTCAAGGTTAATATATTATCATCATTTTGAGCTTGTTGTTGAAGCCTTTTCATACGGCTTATGAAAATAAGAACAAAAACTTTACTTCGTGGTCGGAAATGATTTCCATCCAATAAAGCTAGTTTCAAAGTAATAAGTAACGGTACAAAATGGCAGCTCAACAAGAAGCTATATATGTAATATAGCCCGAAAGAAGAAAAGTGCGCTTGGAAGTTTTGTAGGTAACCGGTATAATTACGTTAAATTCCTTATACTCAGGTAACGCCTACAGCATAACGGCTGATGAAACGCTTGGAAAGGTGGTAACAAAGTCTATGTATAAAGTATATATAGGCTTTTTAAAAGTTTAAATTAGTCGGAAACTACCTACTGACTTTCAATTATTATTTCGTAATGAAGGATAACGAAAATTATAACGATAATACTGTTTTATCATTTTTCTCTTCAAGCGAAAATATAATTAATTTAGGGCAATTATTATGCGTTTTAGCCTAAAGTGGTATTTGTTATTATAATCTTTTTAAATGAAATTTTGGACGAAACAATTAGGAATTACTAAGCGTTCGCGCTATATTTGGTTTTTATTGTAAAACAGGCGGTCTACTAAGCAAAAAGGGTTGCTAGTTTTAACACCGTTCACCACTTACTCGTTTAAATAGCTTTTTACAAACTTAGCTATAATAGCTTACTAGGTTACCTTTTTTTGTAGACTATCTATAATATCAGTCGTATTTTATTAATGAATCAAGCTTTAGTAATCAATAGGGTAAAGTTGACTTCATTAAGTACTACGGAAAAATTATCGAATATTTGGTCAAGTATAAGTACCTTATTTAACGTTCGGATTTTTCTCGTTAACTGGTATTAGAAGGCGCGAAAGCGTATGCGCAACTAAATTAATTCGTTTACGTAAATGTATTATATTTAAGTTATATATATTTAGGTAAATTGCCGTATTAATAAGACATTTATTAGCTTTATCCGTAAACCTTATATCGAGAAAAGTTCGATTAATAATTCCTACAATAAATTCATAATTGGTAAAAAGGATAATGTGAAACGAATTGCCTACTAAGATTGTTTCAAGTAATTCATATACCTAGACTAAGTATGCTACCTCGTATTCCTATAATCATAAATTTAGGTTTAACTTAATAAATCATTTATTAAAGAATATAATAGGCTAAATAATAGTCATAAGTAAAATATTTTCTTGTTTCCATACTTAATTAAAATTCAATTACAATAATATGATACCAAAACCTTTTTTAAAACTTCATTTGACCTGTAAAAACAGTGGCAGAATAGGGTTAACGTGACACAGGCGTAATCTATTGTATAAGTACTCCTACAAGGCCGCAAATAACTCTTTTTTTAGTTTGTAAAAACGATTTTCGTAATTTAAGTATAATGTATTTTCTTTTCACGATTATTTTTTTCTACTATGCCAAGTTTACAACCTATATCCAGTGAATACGTCTTTAGTTTTTGTAATAGTTTCTATAATCAGGCGAAATATGGTATTATAAGGCGTAAAAACCCTGTTACGCCTAAGTAAATCTTCAAAGCCTTAAGAGTAGTTAGAAAAGAAATCTCCCGAAAGACCTGAGTATGTTCCGTAATAGTAAACAAACTAAAGCCATTTATAAAGAAACCCAGTAATTTTATAGATTGAAAACCTATGTAAGACTTATTTGGAGATAGAGAAACTCCAACTTTGATAAATAAGGCCAGGATTTGGGTGAAGTAATTTTCGTATTTTTTAAATTATGTTCGAAAATGATAATATTATCGATGAATAATCGAGAAAATACGCGGTAGAGCCTGAGAATACGATTTACAAATCTTTAAACTAAAGTTAGCGAGTTTTAAAATCTCATAAGGGTAATTTTATTACGTTTCAAACTCTGCTAGCTTACAAAAGTAAAATGATTTCTAAATTTTATGTATACTAAAAGTTGAAAAAAGAATTTAGTCTCATTTATTACCAAAATATATCTGGCGTTTTTTTAAAATTCGATAACGTCTTCCTATAAAGGTACAGGGTAATTGTTCAATACCACGTATTTCTTAAAAAGCTTAAGTTTAATTACTATACGGCTATTTTTAACGCCGTGTAATTTTCTTTAAAATATAAAAACTAGTAGGGCGAATAGAAAGATATCGTTAATATATTTTATACAACCTCAAAACTAAGGTCATTTAACCCCTAGTTGAAAAAACGTTATCGTGGCGCGAAACTAGGTCACGATAACGGTTTAACTTTGTGTTTTATCACTCTTTAGCCAAAACTACCTTTTTTATTTAATGAACTGGCAAATTAACAGGTTTGAAGTTTTTCTATACATCGAAGAATTCATCGTACAATTTTGTCAGTTTATATATATTAAAAGCGTAAGTGAAATTAACATGTAATTTATGTTTATTTTTCAATATTAGGATATTATCGGGAGTTTTAATCCCGAAAAAAAGCGGAAACTTCTTTAAACAATGTTTGTTTTATTACTTTACAAGATTTAAGCTTTATGTATTTTTCAAAGATTCTTTAGGGTCATAAATAAGTTAGGCAACCGCGTTTAGAAATAGTATATTAAACTGCAAGTTAACGAAAACCTTGAAAAATGGGCGAAATTATATTTTCTTTACTATCTTGGTCGTATAGGAATCTAATTCAAATTCTGATCCTATAAATAGCGTTTCGGGGAAACTTGTTACGTTAATAATAGTAAATACCATATTGTTGGTAGGCTTTAGACGTTGCAACGTTATCGATTCGATTAGTCGAAGTAACAGTAGTATTGAGTGGTCAGATGGTGGATGTATTGTTCTAGGTTTGGCAGACCGCTAGCCGGTTTGTACTGTAATTCGTATGGCTAATTTCTTGACCCGTGCCCTCAAATGAAGTGCAGTGTATTGCACTCTACTTACACTCAATGCGGTAAGTCCGTATAAAGCAATACAATCAACTTGTATTATAGTTAACTTTACTTTAAGTAAAGTTGACTTACTGCACTGCATGTAGTACTATTCCAATACTGGCGGCTTTTTAGTTTGTGCGCGTACGCCAGTGTGGCTAACCAATCTTTTCCGGTTACCACTGAATTACCTCCTCGTCAACTGGCCAGATCTCTATCGATTCTAGTTTACTCCCATAATGAATTGCACCTAATTGCATGCAAATTGACCCTATTTGACCTTAATTGCTCCATTACTCCGAGGTCCGAGTTTATCAACTCCCACAAAAAGTTCTTTTACTATAGCTTTTCGTAACTTTAACTATGCTACTTAAACAGGTTGTTATCATTAATTCCCTGGAATCTTTCAATTTGTCAGTATATCCTTATCCTCCATTACGTGATCTGGGCTTTTTAAGTGGTTTATCTACGTATCCGTTAATACCTATGATTAATTTGTTGTTATGTACAAATCTTTTTAAGGATTTACTTAGCGTGGTTTTCCTTTTGGCATTTATAAGATTATCTTTGTTATCGATCCATCCGAACTTCTTAATCTCCTTCCTTTCGTATGCTTCGTAGAGTGTTATTACGTCGATTATTAGGTGTTTTTCGCTGGTAGTTCCGAGCTTTAACAAGTACTTAAAAAGAATTTTTGAGTCGGTACAGATTACCACCAGGATAAAAGGAATCTTTAGCTGCTTGGTGATAAGATTAAAGGTTTCCCATAGAGTTATACCTACGTTAAAGCTTGCTATTATACAGTAGACCTCCAAAGCTAACACGCTTCGTGTAATTCTATTATACTTGACGGAGGTCTAATGGATCATATTGCCGGTGATATTAAATTTCTTTTTCCGCTTATCTTCGTTGATGAGGGTTATTAAAAAGCCGATTTGTAAAGACAAGTTGGTGTTTTTTGTAAAGGACTCGTCCGTAAAGATTATTAGCTTGGCCTTTAAAAGGTCGATTAGTATTATATTCATTCCGCGGTCCAGGTTTCGTATTTGCTACTCCAGCCTTTCATTTAGTCGATTAAAGTCTTGATCCGTTACTATTTATATTTGTATCGTAATAGATAAATTGTATAAAGCTTTCTGTTAGCATAGAGTAGTAATATAGCTACCCTGTGTACGCTGTTCCAAGTATCTTTGAAACTTATTTTTATTAGTCTTGTCGATTGTGGTAAGAATAGCGCCCTGGTCCTTTTGGGTCGTATGTTAAAGACTTTATCACTAGTCGGGATTTAAAGTACGACTGATAAGTTAGGAATCAGTAGACTTCCACCTTAGATAGTTTATACAGTGATTTAACATATCGTATTACCGTTTCTGGTAGGTAGATAGCACGGAGTTCCTGTAGCAGTTTTAATAGTACAATCCGTTCTATATCCATTACTGACTGTATATAGGCTTACGCAATATTACGTTTATTCAATGTAAATTTGCCTTTAGTCTTAGTTGGTAAACTTTCTGTCAGAGCAATTACTAAACGTTAGCTAATCTTTTGAATTGTTAATAATTATGTAAGGATTTAGTCTTTGCCTTTATCACCGTATCTTTAAACGATTAGCCGTAACTTTTTATACAGCCGCCCTGTGGTTTTGCCCTTAACCTTATAGATAATTTTTGACTTAAAGATCGTAAAGGTTTGGTTTTGGAGGTTAAAATTGGTTTTCGGTATAAATTGTACAATTTTTCGGGTCAATAAACCGTTCATTTTGACTTTATCGTTTTTCTCGAAGGGTTTGCTGAAAGTTTTGATAATCTTTTATACCCTAAACTTTACTATCAAGTTTTCGTTATCCTTTTTTTCCCTGATTAGCTAAACAGTATTATAGATACTATCCGGTGTGTATTCCTCTTCTTTAGCGTTTTACTTCTTTTTCGGAGGTCGTTCGTATTGGCGACATTTTATTGATTTGTTGATGATAGGTGAAGGAGGTTCGTATTGACTCAGTCGCTTGGATAAAGGGTTTTCTTTGTTAGTAGCCTTAATATAAAGCTTAACCTGAGTCATTCGAAAGGATATAAAATTGTTAGCAGTTTTAATAATTACTTTAGAGTTTACGATATTTAATATTTTATACAACCCTTCTTATTTTCCCGGTTTCCGTCATATAAAAACTTTTCTTTGTAGTGGTAAAGTAAGTACGTCGATTGTTATAGGCCCTTTTTTAATGTTAAGGGCTTTATTGATTTAGCGACATGCTGATTTCCTTTGTAATTCCCTTAAAGCTTTGCTGTAAGCCGTAGTACATTTCTAAATACTTGCTGAAGGCGAAGATTTACTTGTTAAACATAGCTACACTTTAAAAATTAGGAGCTTTAGCACTAAGTTATCAAGTCCTACGGTGTTATTAAGGCCTTTTACTGTTATTTATAAACCTGCCTCTAGATTTGTAAAGCTTTCAATTTCCAGTGTAAGAATACCATACGCTTGGCGAAGTAGTGTGTGTCTTTTTAACCTTTTCGATGTTTTAGTGTGTTTTTACAGATACCTGTTTGTATTGGATACCTATTATCTTAGTATCTTCCTGAAACTTTGCCGTCATAAATTTGGTACCGGTATCGTAGACGATGACGTTAAGTGGACTTAAGTACGTGTCAATTTATAATATCCTTAACTTTTCCACGTATCTTTTGTCGAAAGGGACTTTAAAAATTTGGTTTCGTGAAAAGAGGTTGCAGAGTTGACGATATGTAAGACAAGTTCATTATTCAAGTAAAATATATTAATAAAGATCTTATAATTAAAGTCATTGTCCTCTTTTAGTTTAAACTTAAATTTCCGGAAGGCTTGGGTATACGTTTTGCAGTGGTGGAAAAACGTTTTAATAACTTTTAAGGTAAAGTATTTCACATCCTTATGCCCTACGGACTTTATGACATTGTATAGTTTATGAAAAGTTGGATGGTTAAAACGTCGATGTAGTTAACATATTTCCGACTTCTTTCAATTTAATACCATTGATTTCGAACCTTAAAGATAAAACTATAGGTGCTCCTATTTGAAGGCGAGTGGAAACCTTTAGCCGTTTTTCACTAGTTCATTTACGTTGACGTTCACGTCAACTCCGAGGATCTTTATATCCTTGAAGAAAAGTTAAAAAGAGATAGGGGATTTAAGAATATAAAACGTAATTACTTTTATAACAATTTAAATCACCGTTATCCCTAGTAATGATAGTTATTCGCCTTGGTTAAAGCCAATTTTATCCTTAATTATATCGTAACGATTAATTTTAGTAGTTATAGTACTTTCTCTCTATAGTACTAAGTATTACAAATAGCCTTTTATTAAGTACCTTATTACCTTTATATTTGATATAATACCTTGAAACGTATGGTTCGCGTAACAATTATGAAGGCTAAATATATATAAGGGATTAGGGGGATGGTTAGAGTAAAGGTACGGGTTTTTATTATCTAAACGGTATAAAAAGGCATGGTTGGTTAGTCATTAGGTTGTCGTATTAAAAATAGTATCTTTATATTATTTAATTTGTTTAGGGGCGTTAGTGGCGTTAGTAAGTTTACTTTTTTTAGCCTTTGCCACCTAATTTAAGTAATCTTATTCCGAAATAATAGGGTATTAGATGTGATATATTAATTTCCTATTATTACGTTCGGCGGAGGGATAAAGAGTTAACTAATAGTCGGCTTTATTATAAATCTAACTTTTTTGCTATTTTTTCGACAATAGTGCTTACGGTTAATAGGTCCGCTTGAATTTTGTTGAAGCTAACGTGGGTGCTGTTTTTAGTTCGAGACTAAGGTTAATAAACTTAACTTTAGGCGTTGTAGGCGCCTGTACTTGCGATTGATATAATTAACTACGTTAAAGTCTTCCTTATCTATATTAAGAAAGTTATTAGCTTGGGAACATATATCGAGTGAATTTGGTATACGTACTATTACAGTGGTAAACAAAAAGCGTAACTGGCTAAAAAAGCCTTTAAAGGTGGCATTTAGGCGTTATGAGACGTATTCGAATCTACTAACGCCCGTAATAACTGCCCGTACCTATTTATAAAGTATAGATTTACCAGAGTAAACCTTTTACATTATTTTTAACATATTATTAGCTTGTCAAGTATTTAGTTAAAAACATTAATTAGTGATTTTTTCTTTTTATTTTTTACTTATTATAGTTTATTGCATAGTATCTCAATTTGTATAGTATTACATAAGGTGGACGTCGTACTTAAAGTGACCTTTTATACTATCGGAGATTTTATAGAATGTGGTGACATTCGTCAGGAAGGTTAAGTAGTAATCTTTGGTATAACCTGTAAAGATTCCGGGGAATAGTAAGTAAAAATTAGAAGGTAAGATCTTTATCTACTTATAAATATTTAGAAAAGATATTATCTTGGTGTCGAAAAGGTTGTAAAGCTTTCCGTTATACTTCTCTGTGTTATCCCAAATTTTAGCGAAATTATTTATTAAGTTGTAATTGATATCAACTATTTTGACAGGTCTTAGAGAAAGGTCACAATAGTTATTTTAAGTTTGGTTAATGTTTCCTGACGGTTTAAATTTTCAAGGTTCCGAGGCTCGAGTTCAGGGGTAATTTTAAATCGCCTAACCTGAGGGGTAAAGTCCTGTAGTCATGCCTTTAATAGGTTCGCGCGCGTAAGTGTATTTAAAGAGAGAAGGTTTTTAAGGGTCTTAACGGTAGGCTTGCTAAAGGACGATGAGTACTTAAAGGTTTTGAAAAGCCTAAATATCTTGCTTAATTGACTGGTATAAAGCGCTAACGTTAATATCCTTGACCGCGTTAAAAGCTGTTTCTTTACGCGTTTTGCTACCGTTAAGAGCTTATTTCGCGTTATCCTATAATAGTATTAAATTGTCGAATAAATTAACAGGTTTTTCATTGTTAGCGCGTAACAAGGCTTAACTTAGCTAAGGGTAGGTTGGGGATCCTTTAAAATGTGTGTGAGGGCGTTAAGGTTTTTTAATGACTTTTCCTTTAGATTATAAGTTTTAGGGGCATTTTTTAAGCTAAGTCAAGTTAAATAAAGTCTTTTCTAACTTTGTGGAGATCTTTTCTAATACTTAGATCCCTCTGCATTTAAGCTTTTCTTTTAGTTTAAACTTGCTAGCTTTTTGAATCTTCTTCTATATATTAATAGTTTAGTCGTTAAAAAGCTTACGATACTTGCGGAAAGCACGATTATCGCGGTTACGTTTTTCGTCGTCGTCTTAGTTAACGATGTAGTGGCTGACAAAGTTAGTAAGATGTTCTTTGGTTAAGTCCTCGTTAATATCCTTTCCTCGGAGTTTATTATTGTATTATTTGGCGAAGACAAGTCCGAGTGCTTTGAGTATTTCTTTCCTTTCGGGGTTGGGGTTGGCTTTAAATTGGGTGTTAGCGGTTAATATCTTTGTATTTTGGCTTGTATAGGGCGTGTAGGACGAGAGACTTGGTGATCTTGGACGTAAGGACTTGGTGTTTTAGCTTGAAGTCGCGTAGGAACTTAGCTATTTAGTATGGAGTTGCGTGACGTAGCTTTTTCGGCGCGACTTAGCAATTCTCGGTGTTTTCGCTTATGGAAGCGAACTTGACGATTAAAGTAACGTAGGAAATAAAAAAATATTGAAGTAGAGTAAAAGTTTGGTGTGGAGAGTAAGGTCGAAAGTCGTTATTGGTGGTGGAGAGCGAAAGTTGTTTATTATGATTATTTAGTGTAGGGACTTAGTCGTTTTTCTTGTAATAATAGTACTCGTAAAAGTATTGACTTAGCCGTTTGTCAACTTACCAAACTTTAAGACTTTTAACAGTTAGATTCAACGTTTTTAAGAAAGATTAATAAAGATTTCTCGGTATTTTTGAGTAGCGATACCGTCGCTCACTTCCAGATTGTTGTTGGGGATGGACGTAACCCAAAATTCTTCTCTGTTTTCCTTCCATTAGGAACTGGAATAGTACTAATAGAGGCTCTTCGTAAGAATCTTTCCTTTACCCTAGCTGCTATTATTGATGTAGAGCGTAACCGGAAAGTAGCTTCTTCTTTTACTTAGTTTATTTATGCTTAACCTATAGGCCGGCATATACTGATTAGTATTGGTAGGCCTTAGACGTTGCAACATTGTCGATTCGATTAGTTGAAGTAATAGTAGTATTGCGTGGTCAGATGGTGGATGTATTATTTTAAGTTTGGCAGACCGCTAACTGGTTTGCACTGTAATTTGTATGGCCAATTGCTTGGCCCGTGCCTTAGAGTGAAGTGCAGCGTATTGCACTCGACTTAAACCCAATGCGGTAAGTCCGCACAAAGCAATACACTCAACTTGAAGTACAGTCAACTTTACTATAAGTAAAGTTGACCTACTGCACTGCATGTAGTACTATTCCAACACATATAATATTTACTCATTATCTCGCGAATTAGCTACCTAACTTTAAAGGTTATGTTTCCCACTCTGGCAACCTATATCAACGCTTCGATAGCTTCGTCCCAGCTTATAAAAAAGTAAATATTATTTTTTATATTCGGTAATAATACCCAAGCGTATATGTTTAGGAATTATAGTCGGTGTATTCGTAGGATTATAATGTTGAATGACGTATGTCGTTTCGGAATCTATAATAGTATTTAACTCGTACAGATACTAGGTAGTAAATATAAAAGAATATCCTTTCGAAAGATCGGTGTATTCGACTGAGAAATGAACGATTTATCCTAATAAAATAAGAATAAATAAATATTTGGTAAATACATTACGAACTATTGAATTCGCAAACTTTTCGTAAACGGTAAAAGGTACCTTAAAGTAACTATTTTTAAGTCAATAAAATTTTTAAATATAAGAATGTTAGCCTTACAAGGTTTTAACTAGTTATTTAAAAGTAGAACACCTGCGTTTAGACGTTTAATAATATACGTTTTTATGGTTTTCTTAGAGATATTAGGGGTACTATCCGATTTGTGGCTATAAATTAGAAATAACTAATAAGCTTGAATAGTTAAATCTACTAGGAGTTTTATAACACCCGAAATAGTTTCGTCTAACGAAACGACAATCTCGGTATAAGTAAAAAAGTACATATTGAATGTCGATTTGACAACAAAGTCTTTACCAGCTTCCGTATTAAGGTAAAAAATATAACTAGAGCTGGATAAAATGGCACGAACAGCTAGTTAAAAAAACGAGAACCTTTTATAGCTATAATTACCTCCTCGTAAACGGGTTTAGCTATAATATATTTCAAATCCCGTATGAATTCACGACTTTTAGGATAAAAGATAATATCGTGATATCTATATACCGGATTCTTCATCTTATAACTTAAAAGAATAATATCATAGTTTTATGGTAAACTTTGAAATATTTAAGAAGTATATTACGAGATTTGTATTTATATATATAGTTAATACATGTCCAATGACTTAGTTGTATAGCGAGATCTGAGGTCTCGTTTATAAAGCCTACCTTATTCTCTTTCGACAAGTAAAAAAACTTAATATCTCTTTATGAGTTGTTAGTTTCCAAATTAGATTGAATATTGTTAAATCTTTCGGGTCGGCGATTATGATGCTGACTACAGTCGCGGCAACTATCGCTATTGCAGCGGCGACCTTCGCAGTTGCCGCAGCGATTATCGTCGCGCCGCTTTTCGCAAGGTTTGTCATAAACCTCGCGAGGTTTGTTCTTATGATCGCGAACACGATAATCATTTTTACCAAAATCCTTTTTATACCTTTTTTTATCTTTATATTACGTTTTAAGCTTGTTCTAAAACGTACATAAGTCGTAATTTTGACGTTCGTTTCGAATAGCAAGCTCATATAAAGGGTATCATTGGTTTGTGACTATTGATAATTTTTTTTATCTTTTTTAATTTAAAATATATACTTTCATAAAGTTTACTTACGATTGGAGGGTTACAGATTTTGCTCAATACGCAAGTCGAGAAAAAGGCTTAATATCGATTATAATATTATACCAGTTTTTATTAATTCGATTAAGAGTACCTATAGCTTATACGTATTTTTATTGGGTTTGGATATACTTCCGAAGGCAATACTTATTCTTTATGAAATTTTACAAAATACATATCAATTTACGAAACTTTTTGGTGGCTCGGTTTAGGCTCCTCCGAAAGCGGTCCGTAAGGGCATTTATAATTGCTTCAAAGCCTTTATTAATAAGACTTATACGTTTCTTGTAAGGTAACTCCATATTTTACCAAAATATTACTAATTTTTCAAGCAGGATCCTAAATATAGAGACGATGTAATCTTCGATGTCCGGATTAATATTGGTAAAGCTTTCGAGGCGATTTTAAAAACTTTAAACGTTTGTGAATACGACGTCTTTTCCGATAGTAATTATACCCATGTTAAGAGAATTAAGGTACTCGGAGTTATAAACCCTAATTTCTTTACGCTTTATACGATGTATATCGTTATGATCTGATGATGTAATGGCTAACGTACTTTTATTAGGATTACGAAAAGGGCGATCCGAGTCGTAAGCTAGACGTTTAGGGTTGTTAAAATGCTCGTTGTTTAGGTGAAGCTGACGTTCTCGTTTCTGGTTACGGGTAAAGGCTTTAAAGCGACTGGTTATGATTGTTTGGTTATTTATAATCTATTATTCAAAGCTCGTATTACCGGTATTAAGGCGTTTATCAAATTTTGGGTTTCTCTTAGCCATGGAAGTTATCTGCTTTTATAAATACTTAACTTACTTAGGTATTGAATTTATCTTAATTAATAGTGGGCGAAAATGAGAGCGAGGTATATGGGAATGAGCCGAGGAAGATATCGACGACTGGGGAACTCGAGAGGGTAAAGATAATGTTAAAGAAAAAGAAACTGACAAAAAAGCGGTAGGGGTAGATATTTCCTTCCTTAAGGGCTAAAATTTGACTATTAAGGTACGAGTACAACGAGGCGTTAATGGTAGGTTAATGCCTAAAACATGTAACTTACGTTTATTTATCGTCAATCGATTAGCAAAAAGGCAACGAAATTAATTACGGTTATAGAAAGAATTGTAATGGAGATGGTGAAGCTGATAACAACTACGGCGAAAACGGCGGGGAAAGTAAAAGTGTAGCTATAGTAACCAGCGGTAGCGGTAGCAGTGGAAGGTAATGATGGCGGCGGCAAGCTTGGCTACAGGCGAACTAATAGCGACGATGATGATAACGACGATGGTAACGACGACGACGACGAGGAGGAGGGGAATAATGAGTCGAAGCGATAGCTGATGTTAGTAAGGAGGAGGTTACGGATTGTAAAGTTAAAGAGTAGTAAAAAATAGAAGGTTTGTTAGAGCGGGAGGGTTGTTATTTTCATCTTTATCAAGGAAAAAATGGTGAAGTTCCTTCCGTTTTGTCTTTTTTAGATTGGTGAAAGGTAGGTTTGGTGCCTTTCAGCTTTTTAGCTTACAGCTACTAATTGTTGGTACGCGTGTAGGGTGGTAACGTAACGTTGAAATAGTGTAGTATTCTAAGAATAGAATAGGAAGAAACTAGAACTAGAGCGAAGCTCAGCTTCATTAAGCTTAAGTAGTTGTACAGGCAAGTGCCTGTACCTTCCCCCCAAGCAAATACAACAATTACCAGGAAATTAATTCTTAAATGTATTATATTCAAATATATCAACCTTATTTTAAGTAATTACATATAACACAACATTAATTAATTACTTTTAGAATTTTATCACGTGTTAAATTAACTATCATTTGCTTATAACGCCTGTTTTGTTGGTAGGGTTTTATTTAGATACGCTTTAGATTCATATTATTGGTCGAAATTGAAGATATTGTATGAATAATAGATAATTCTTAGTTGAGGGAATTACTAGTTCATTTCCATTTCACTCACTATAGAATAACATTGATCTATGTTTCTAAAGTGCTCTATTAATCGCATATACGTAACTCTTTGTAATCAGTGTTTTAAAAGCTAATATAATAATACTAACATTATCATTTTTTTGTTTTCATATGCATATCACTACTAATGTTGCCGGAGCAAAAAAAGAAAACAAAAGAGAAATTTCATTTTTCGAATTGACTTATTGACTGTTTATTTTCTTCCTTATGACGTTATACGCCAGGATCAATTTTATAACGAAAATATTTAACCTATTTAGTTATAATATATCTTATTTTGAGGCAGGGGCATTGAAATACAAATTTATGTTGTTACCTAATTTTGTTAGAAGTAGCATGTGAAGGGATTAAGACTAGAGCTGTCGCTTAAGGTGGTCATATACTGTCTATAATCATAGATGAAGAAGAAAGAGAGAGAAAACTACTGTTAAGTAGCTGTTACAGAATTATAGAAAATGGGAAGGCCCGGTTACGTGACAGGTGAGGGTATATTTCTAAGCGCTTTTAGAGTATTGTAAGAGTATAGCAATTACTAGGGCTAGATTCTTAGTAGCTATTAGCATAGGCGTTAGCCTAAATATTACCCCCCCCCCTTGATATAGAAGATTGTAGAAGATTTTGGCGAATTATAAAAGGTAGTAGAAAGTGTTTTTTTGTCGTGGACTTTTCGGAAGGTGCGTAATAACCTCTTCGGGGCGGCTTAGAACGTTGTAGTAACGTGTTAAAGATCTCAGCTTTTAAATTTTTCAGCATCGCGTGGAAAGCTTTGGCATCAATCCTTTTGCCGCCCTTTCTAAAAATAGTTATGTAGCTCCCCCCTAAATACAAAACTTGCCTTTTATATAATCACTTTCCACCTATTTATAATGCCTTTCCTTACTTTTTGCTTGTACAATTAAGGTAACGAAAATAATATTTTTTTGTTATTGTAAATATCAATCGTTAGAATTAATCTTTATCTTACTGTTGAGATTGATGAGGGTGTTAGAGACGTGAGTTTGTTTGCGTTGGAGTCGTTTGGCTCTCATTAACGAGTATATAATTCCTTATAGTATGTTTTGTTGAGATTTACCTAAATAATACTCGGGAATAGATATATTTCGAGTATGTATATAGGGTAGCCTTTAAACCGCGAAAGCTTTGTTCAAAGATAAAAAGTGAATATAAATCTGAATAGAGGTTGGGAAACTGTTAATAATCGGTTATATACCGGTGTTAGATGTCATTTGTGTATTGATAGGTCAATTAGTCGTATTTTTAGTTATATATATAATGGTTTAGACTTGCATCCAGATATGAATGAGGTAGTCGAAAAGATTTTTAAGGCTTGTTTGGCATTTGATACATAAAATCGGAGTTAGTTTTTTTTGTATTATTTGAAAGTCGCTTTTCAAATGTTGAAAAACTGATAAACAATGTGTAAATTTAGGAAGTCGCCGTAAAGAAGGTCATAAGGGTACATTGGGTTATGTAACATAAGGTAGATATTCATAGTAGTGCCGGTTTGATTCCCTTTATACCCGTCCATTTTTTCGGCTTTCGTATTGTATAGTTTTTCAATAAGAAGCCTGGTTTTTAGGTTAGTAAAATATGTTGATAAAATGCGTGAGCGTTACAGTTAACGAATGGGTAGTGAATTTAGTTCGACGCGATGAATTAATTTGTAAAGATTTTCGAACGTATTAATAGCAAGCTTGGGCGTATCGATAACAAGTTTAGTAAGTGAATTGATATAGGTAAAACTCTATTGGCCATTAATGGTTTGAAGAAAGACTTAGAGAACAGCGATTATAAATGTATAATTAAATGATAACAATTGTAATAGTAAGGCTAATGTGAATTCATTACGTATTTGATATCCTTAATATAACGACTTTTACGTAGTTTAGTAACGTCAACTGAAATAAATTTCAATTTATTTACGGGATTAGCCAAAATACTTGTCGTTATTATCGGTAGAATTTTAACGAAATTCTAAATCATTAAAGACCGTAGTATTAAAGAAGTTTGAAATCAGATTTCAAATTGGGGGAATATAATTTACTTATTCAACTAAAGTTTATTGTTTCCAAGCGTCGTCAAAGCGGGAGCGGTCAATTTTGGGCTTATTTAGAGTTTGAAAAATGTTTTTAACGTTATATCTAGGTTTTGTTTCACTATTATTACTATTAAAGTCGATACTAGGTGGCTGGTAATTACGAATTTATTGGTTCAGGAACGAGTTTAAAGCGTTTCGGATACATGGTTCACGTAAAATGGCGGATACTTCTATTTTTGAGAACATCAAATTCGATAATATGGGAATCGATAATACGTGTAATGCGGTATTTATTTTAAGGTGCGTTTAAATTTTTCGAGAACTTATTTAATTTATAATTTTTAAAGAGGAGTTAGATGTTATTACTGATTCGGAACCGTTTTAAAAATGAACATCATTGTCTTTAGCAGTTTTTTTATGTGTCATTACGTGGCCTTTATTACTGTATACAAGAATTTTCCAACGTTACAAATACTTTAAACGAAGTTTTTCCCTTTTATATACGGTTCCATAACCAGAATGAGTAAACGTTCAACGGTTTAGACAAGGTTAAAGTTATAACCGTACATTATAAAGAATTAATTGATACCAATATTGATTATATTTTCATTATTTAACATCAATTGATAACCGGGTAATCAACGGTTTTCATTGAGTTAAATATAAATAAAGAAAGAACGTAGGTACGTTCAAAGTTTTTTAATTGATACTTTTAGTAAAATTGTTTTTTTTGGGGTAAAATACAGTATTTAAGTGTTATTATACCCACGTTAAATCGTAAAGGTGTTTTAAAAATCTATCGGTCTAATTTGAGCCTCGATTACTAATAATTGTATATAGAAATTCGTAAAACCATTCATAACAGTTTAAAAACCGCTTTATGTAAGTTTCGAAGTTTATAATGTTTATTGCTTTTACAGTAATAGTTTTACTCAAAAGGTTCGTAATAACCATAAGGTAATGTGTGTAGTCGGTATATCTTTGGGGGATATGAATTATAATGTCGATAAAAAGCTTATTTAAAAGTTGATTAAACATCAATGAAGATTTGAACAAAAATTCCCATGATATTGTTAATAGGTTATATGCTTATAAATATTATTATTCCGGTTGACAAGCCGAACCATACGATATAATACGAGTTAAAAGTATGTTTTGAAAAAAAATAGCGATAGTGGCGTCGCGTCCCAGATAATTAATAAAAAGTAAATCGTGTGCAACTTAAATTAAAGCGGTAATAAATAGCTTGTAAACGAGTATTTAAATACGGTTTCGAAAACGTAAAATGTTATCGTTGTTTATTAAATATTTCGAAATAAAAATATTAAGTGTTTGGTTGTTATTAATACGAATATTAGTAGTAAAACTCCGGTTGATTATACGTATTATGATAATTAGACAAGAATCAGTGATATCTTAGGAAATAACGGCGTTCCAATTTATTCAAAGATTGATATTAGTGAAAAGTTTATAACCTTTAGGAATGAATTTGTTAGCAACGGTTAGTTGGGAGATGTATGCATGAAGGCGTTATTTAGGAACAACAAATTTAGGGGGTAGGAGTTTTGGTTTCCGGCCTAAAGAACGGTAGTCGAAAAATCCTTTTGAAATATTCTGAATTCGTCGTGATAATACATTGGACCGTATATAATAATTATTTTTTTATAAATGAATTTAAACTAAAATTGAGAAAGGCGATTCGACTAATAAATTTATCAGTTGGAAAGTCTTTGAATGAGTATAAAGTACTTTAAGTTTCTGTAATTAATAAAAATAACAAACGGGCAGATCGTATCAATAAGCTTTGAATTATACGCTTTTAAGTAACTTATAATTTTAAGTAACCTTTTAACGTGGATTTCATAATTATAGTTGGTAATCGATAGGTAATAAAACTAGTACATTATAGGGTATATGTTTCGGTAATCGTTATATTAAAATAAATAGCTTCATAAGTCTTAACCAGAAAAGATGTTTTTTAAAAAGGTTTTTCGGTTGAGATTCTATTAAACGACGAAGGGTTCGCAAAAGAAATAAAGTTAAAACTGTTCGAAAGAAGCCTTTTCCTCCAGCCTTTAATGGAAATGAGTACCCTTTTTAGTTAGCCGAATTAAAAGCTGAATAATTGTGAAATGATCGAGAATAAATAGTCGGTAAAAGTTAACAAACTCAAAGAAACCACATACTTTTAATATAAATATAAAAGCCACCTATTTCTAGATAACGCGAAGTTTTTCTGAGTTCATACGTATTTCAACTCCTACTTCTATAATAAACACCAAATACTTGGTTTTTTAAATGTCGAACTTATATTTGGATATAGAGAGATTTAAACCCACAAGGTTTTAAACTCTTTCCATCTCTTTATCCGGAATTTTATGGTTATTAAAATTGTTATTTATATGTATTAGAATATCTTCTAGGTAATCAGAATGAAAAATATCGATCAAAAAGCATAACGAATTATTAATATACCGTTAAAAGGTAAACGGTATATTAAAAAGGTTAAAGAAAGTAATTAGTTCTTCGAAAAATCATAAACGTATGCCAAACGCAGTTTTTTACTTGTTTTACTTTTCAATATAGAGTTTATAAAAAGCGGCTTTAATATTTAGTTTTGCACATGACTTAATTCGAAAGATATTTGCGATAGTTTCATTAATTATAGGAAAAGTGTAGTGGTTTATTTTCGTAATAACTTTAAATTTACGGTAATCGATACAAAAGTATAGATTACTTTCCGATTTTATACCGAATAACACGGAGTCACTTATTGAAAAGTTGTTTACGTGAATAAAATCTAAATTTAGTAATTTGGTTAATGTTTTCCTTAATAACAAGAGAATTTTTTGTGATATATCATACAACGAGCCTTATGGGACTTTGAAAGGTCGGCTTTGATTATCGTTTTACAACAAGATTTTGTAATCGGTTTCGGAGCGGTAAAGAGATAGTTTATCTTTTAAGGTTTCATCGAATAAAGATACGAGTATTTTAAAAGTACCGGAAGGTTTATTGTAGATAAAGACGAGTGTTTTTGTGGTTAGCGTTTTCTTGATATTCTTAAGGAAAACTACGGCTAGTCGTGTGGTAGTGGTTTGATTCCTTCAAGCTTTTCAAATTATTGTATAGAAAGTGACGACACTAATTTCTTTAGGTTTTTTTCATACCAGCATAAGCTTTTATTTCTATACGAAATAATTATTTATTAGTTCTAGACGCAATATATGTTTTAGAACAGTGTAAGTTACGTCTTTATATTTTATTTAGCGTTTACAAAAAATAAGATGTAAATCGGTTTTAGGTGCGTAACGGGAAATTTTCCTAAACCTTCGTAGTAAAATAGAAATATATCGCTATTTCAATTGATTGGCAAGTTTTTTACTTCCAACGTTATAATATTGACAATTTGTAGGTACTAAAACATTAATATATTGAATGAAATTGTTAATTAAATTCATTATAAACGTGGAACTATTAAAAAGTTAGGAGTAAGTTACTTGGTTAAATTATATGATTTTTAATTCTTCTACCTAATTATATATAAAATTTATGATTTTTTTTCTCAAGGTTAATAAAATTTTTGGTAAAGATAAAGTTAATATTTACGTTAGCTTTGGTATGGAACCGTTTGGGCATTACGCGGGATCCAATGGATAGGTACAGATACGATAATTATTCGAGTTGTATTTTAGGCATAATATAAGATTTAAAAAGGCCGTAACTTAACATTGAAAAGATTATACAACTTACTGTTATATTCTCCTTTGCCTTTCTAGATTATTACAAAAGTTGTAATCGTTATGTAACTCATATCCATTATAAGAATATTTACTTGGGGGTGGGGGGTAATATACCAGTCATACTAACACTTTAAGGTTTTCGACTGGTGGTGTGAAGGGTAGTCTTAATATTAGTAGGTAAAATAATGACTTTTGGTAGAATTTTTTTGAGAAATAGTAATGGTTCTTATAGTAATTTCACATGTAAAATCGCTTATTTTTTTAAAATTAATGCTATTTTCGAACTTATTGAAATTACACGTGTTTAAAACCTAGGGATTACCATAAATTTAGTAATATTTCTATTTGTATTAAAAACTTTTTAAATGACGTTTTTACTTCATCAATTAGTGAAGTTATGAGTTTTTGTAAATTTAAAAACTAATTACATTTCGGCTAATTAATTCCTTATTGTGATTAACGATGTTAGGGTATTGAAGTCTTAAGGTAAGTGGTTTTAAGGAATTTATTCGAATTTAAACAACATTTTACAAATACGTGTAAGAACGTTATAAAATGTTATTTCCTTTTTTCATTCTATCTTAAATTACCTATTTACTACCTTTTACATATATAAAACCCATTTGTTAAACCATTCGTTAACAATGTTAACAACAACAGGTCCTTAATTAGTTTCGATAAAGTTTAAGTCGAGTATGAAATAACCGATTTAGTTAGTTAAATATTTGGGTATAAAGTTTTTGTCGACGTTTATGTACTATATATCGTTATTAAAATGCCTAACAAATATGAACCCTAAGCTTTTGATTTTTCCCTTTTTAATGGAATTAGTAACGATGTTGATTTTAATGTTTACGGTAGTTATTTTACTGGATCAAGTAATGTAAAGGAAATAATTAATGTAAAAAGGTAAATCATAGTTCATTTATTGTTAGAATTGCTGTTAAAATTTTTAAGGGTTATGGGACAACCGTTTACGATTTATGATTCGCAGTATTAGTATCCGCAATAGTAGTAACGACTTAGCCATTTACCAACTTGAGTAATTTGAAGAAGTTAAATTTTTCTTGCGGTTCATCTAAACGCTTTTTCTTCTAAAATTAGTTTAATTAAAAAAACTTAGTATCTTCAATAATAGCGATACCATTGCTACTTATAAATTACTGCGAACATCTACACAATCTATAAATTTTCCCTAATTGCTGTCGCGAATAACTGTACGGTGTATCAGGACACTTCGTAAGAATCTTTCATTTACCTTACCTAAATAAAGCGTAACAACCGGAAAATAACTTCTTCTTTACTTGGATTGTCTGCGTTTAACATAATAAACCCTAATTAGTGTTAGTAGGCCTTTTTCGTTACAACGTAGTCGATTCGAATCTTTGGTTGAAGTAACTGGTATTACATTGAAAGTGCTGATGTGTTACTTCTAAGTTTGGCAGACCGCTAGCAGGTCTGCATACTAAATTTGTATGGCCATTTGTTTGGCCGGTGCCCTAGTCTGAATTGGGCACCTACTGTACTTGACTTGCAGTCAATACAGTCAGTCAACTTGCAGTCAGTACAATCAACTTACAATCAGTATAGTTGACTTGACTGTACTGTAATTGACTGCTGTTCCAACACCAACAGATATTGTCATTTTAGTTATAAAGAAAGAGGGCATTGTATTATACTGACAAACAACATACAATGTTTACCCGAGACAATATTGTTATATCACGTTACTTAAATGAATCCAACTTAATACAATTTAACATCAAACTTTCTACTCATCTTAATGACCAATTTCTCTTTCTCTCCATTCTCCCTTTCTTCAACCGTTGTAAGCGTGTCCATACATGCTAAAACCCAGCCCCGTCGCGGTCGTTACAGGGTTAGGGGCTAGGGGCTGTCACTTACTTCCTGGGTATTGTAGGCGCCTTCAGTAGACTTGCGTTGGTAGACATCATTTCATCGAGATGGCTTCCTCTCCCAAGTACCTCACTGGCGATAGCGATGCCATCACCGAGTTCCTCGACAAGTTCGATGTGCGTCATTTCCGGGCATGAGCCAGCCAACTACTCTCCGGGTCTACCTGAATTGTCTGCTGATGATGATATCCACAGACATTTCTCATAGACTGTGATGGTCAGCATTCGCATCTCTCCCAGTCTTCCCGCTACTCAATTCCTGACGGCCACTTTGCTTTGCCAGGTGTTCTTTGGTCCGGGGACCACCTTTTCCCCAACATTGCCGAGACGATCAAAATGCTCCAATCGAAAGGTATGTACTACGTATAGCGATGCGCGCATACTATCCATCTATCTGTGCTCGAGATTTCGTGCAAGAAACGCAGCACTCACGCCCCACCCAGGCAAGCGCACCGTCTTCGTCACCAATAACAGCACCAAGTCCCGCGCCGAGTACCTCAAGAAATTCGAGGCCAAGGGCATCCCCAGCAGCGTCGAAGACATCTTCGGCTCCGCCTACTCGGCCGCCATCTATATCAGCCGCATCCTGGCGCTGCCCGCGCCCCGCAACAAGGTCTTCGTGCTCGGCGAGGCCGGCATCGAGGCCGAGCTGCGCGCCGAGCGCGTCTCCTTCGCCGGCGGCACCGACCCGGCGCTGCGCCGCGACATCACCGACGCCGACTTCGCCGGCCTCGCCGACGGCAGCCTGCTCGACCCCGACGTCGGCGTCGTGCTGGCCGGGCTCGACTTCCACGTCAACTACCTCAAGCTGGCGACCGCGTCCCAGTACCTGCGCCGCGGCGCCGTCTTCCTGGCGACCAACACCGACAGTACTCTGCCGGTGAGCGGCGCGCTCTTCCCGGGCGCCGGCAGCGTGCTCGTGCCGCTGAGCAACATGGCCGGCCGCCAGCCGCTCGCGCTGGGGAAGCCGAGCCAGGCGATGATGGACGCCGTTGAGGGCAAGTTCCACCTGGACCGTGCGCGGACCTGCATGGTTGGCGACCGGCTGAATACGGATATTTTGTTTGCCATCGAGGGGAAGCTTGGCGGCAACCTGGCCGTGCTTAGTGGCGTGAACAAGAAGAGTGACTGGGAGGCCGAGAACGCGGTGGCGAGGCCGAGCTACTACGTCGATGGGCTAGGGGATCTGTTGGCGGCCTCAAAGTAGGTCGAGCATGTCTCCCAGAAGACTGTGTGCATGGTGGGAGGGTTCGAAGACAATGGGCTGCTCCATAGCCTGACTGCGGCTACGAGAGTACTGTGGCATACGGGATAAGTCCCTTTCTATCTTCAAGAGTGGTTTACGTGGTGATAGACATGGACAGACTACAAGCTGGAAAAACATGTGTATGTTACTCGGGCACATATAGGAAAACCAATCTGGATTATACAGTTGTGGGTATAGAAGGGGCGGGGGAGAGGGGAGGGGAGAGGGGGAAGTGGGTGGTGGTTGTAATATTCAACGCCACATGGCCGCAAGGCCGGTGGAATTATATGGTATCTAGTAACGTATATATTATCCTCAGCCCCAGTGAATCTATAATGAAATATTATAGAGAACGGAAGCTAGCACTTGGACGAATGACAATTCACGGTGTTTACAAAAGTTGGTGACGATGGTTCGTATTGGGTTTATAAAGGAACTATTGTTTACACGACGATTATACGGACCGTACGATATAACCATATTGACCCTGACCATCACTTCCCATAATGAAAGATAGTACTTGCTATCATCTCGCCCTTATTTTCTGTATAGCCGAATCCTCGAGGCTATCATATGAAAAATGTTAGAAATAATATGATCAATATATTGAAGTCGTTATCCAATTATTCTTACGACATTATTATCATCACCTTTAATTCGTATCATTATCATCGTAGTTCTTCAAATCAAATAAATCGATAAAAGAATAGTTTTTGGCGATCTTAGTATTAACGCCTTTGATTTCAATGACTATAATATTAACGGGTTCTTTTATATAATCACTTTCCACTTAACCATCGAAACTCTTTTACGATAATAATTCTTTTTAGTTATAAATAAAGTTTTCGATATCTTAAATAACATAACTTTTTTCAATGTTTAATTTATTTTTCATTTCAATTAATCTCGTAATTTTTATCAGTTTACTTTAATATTCTGCGTGTTTACGAATTAAATATTCTATTAATAACGATATATTTAATCACATCTTATATATTAAACAACTAGTATATATATTAGTTCAAGTAAAGATTATTATCTATTTTTCTTTATTCTTATGATATTCTTTTGTTTACTTAAAGAGTATTTTTTTATCTATCAATACTTTATTGTAATATAATTATTATTAAGCTGATATAAAGTTCAATTCTATTATCAATGGTTAAGTAATCGTTTTTAGGAGAGATAATAAGTCGATTGAATATTTTTTCACTATAAATGTAATTTTACTATGGGAACATGTGATCCATCGTTTTTACGACACTCAATTACTATAAATATTAGTATTAGTGCTTAATTGATCTTTTTTATTTATTATGTGAAAATGTTGGTAAAGTGTTAGATCTAGTGTTTCACGTGAAAATCGGTGTAGAGAAGAGTAATCGTAAGATTGGTAACTATAGTATAAAAGATGATGATAAGAAGCATCCAGAGGTGTACGCCACAAGTAAGGGCTTATAAGCTCTCGCTCAGAGCGTACTACTCTAGACTGCTCCACGCATTGCTGTTCGGTCTGGTATAGTCATTCCAGACCGATCCATGCATGATACATTTTGTATCTTGCAAGAGTATAGCCTGCAGCATGACACGTTATCATACACTCTGCAGGAATACATCTTACAATACAGTGCACTACCACTAGGCCTATGTATACTATCTATGAGAGTATATAGTAATATCCACATAAAAGATATATATAATATAATGATAACGTTTACGATATTAATTATTTTGTTGTTATTTATATTTCTATAAAATATCAGATCCCAATATTTTTATATTATTCTTTTTACAGTTAGTAATAATAAAGTTCAAATAGATAACGACTTTTCACTTGTTAGCTAGAAAGTTAAAATGTAAATATCAATTTTGGCTAACATAAAAATTTGTTTAACAAAGTTGTAGTTGATCCGATCTTTAGTAATGATATTGATATATACATTGGGTATGACAACTTAGTCATCAACGAATCGAATAAATATACAGCCTTTGTAATCTTATATTCCTTGTATCTTATTACATAATTCTATAATAATATTTATTGGGTTCAAGAAGTTTATTCTCTCCTTAACATTTAAATTATATTTAAGTTTATCGATATTAGTTCTAACTAGTAGTAAGTTATTATCGATTAATGGGTTTTCATCGTTATAATCGTTAAGTTAGCGTCGCAAAACACGTGTTTTTTTTATAAAAAAAAACGCTTATAAATCTCAATTACGATAATTATCGCCCGTCGTTTGTAATTTTCAACGATTAAATTTTTATTTAGATCCAAGGTTTCGCCGACATGTTACTTTTGAAGTAATATAACTATTACACCATTTTTACATATTTCTTTCAATGTCTAATTCAACCGATCGAGTTTGTTAAAATGAAGAAGACTAGTACCTTGTTAGTGTTTCAAGTTTTTTATTTATTAAAATGAATCATTGAACATTTTGGATTAGATTTGTTATACATTTTTGGCGAAAACAGTCTTCCGATAGATAATTGCAATAAGATCTAATTCATGTTACTTGTTTTATTCAGTTTATTTTTTAACATTTATATTCGTTTATCAACAATGGTTGATTAAACAATTAAAGGAATGAAAAGGAGGGTATAAAAGGAAATGAAATGGGTAATGGTAAACGAAGAAAAAAGTGTTAAAAGAAAAAGTTTTGTGAAATAAAAAGAGTGAAAAAGTTAAAGTAAAAACTTGAAGGTCGGAAATTGAAATTTAAAAGGTATGAAAAGCGATGTAAAATTGAAAGTTTTATATTAAAAGTAACAAATACAATATTTAGGCTTTGTTAACGTTGTTTTTCAAAATGTATACCACTTTCTATTTACAATAAATTATTATTACCATTTGAACACTAATGATTATCAAAGTCGTTATACTACTTCGATATATATTAACTGTTACCTTCATCGCCAAATTTCCTTTCATATATTACGTTTTAATATTTTTTATTTATATCTCATCACATTCACAATTATTATATCCGTTAGGAGTATAATTTTGAGATGTTTACCCATACCTTTTAATGGCTGATTCTGCTAATTGTATTGAGGATGCAAAGTGGCATGGGTGATTTCATTTCATCTACCTCTCATGGTTCTATCCATCGTGGTTTAATAACTGTTATCGAAATGGTTTTTTAATTTCAATTTTTAACATCGACCATAAATCTTTGTAATTTAGTATTATATGATTTTAATGATAATTTTCATACTAAATCACTATTTAAAAACTCGTATACTTTGATATATTCAGTTATTATTGATCAATACACTTATCAATTTACGACCTTCGTTGACGTGTTTTTTATACGACTTATTAATTCGGTTTGTATTGTCTCCCTAATTACTCGAAATTCAGTTATTATAGTTATTCAGTATTTTCTACTAAACCTAAAACTATTTTACCGATAGTTTGTTATCATAAAATGGGATAACTCAATATCACCTAAAAAGGTATGTAAAACAACCTTTTTACAAATTTATTATAAAGAGTTCGAATGATTATAGGGATTATTGTCTGTTTTTTTTCGAATTCCTTTCCATCGCGTTTTCATACTAATTTTCAAATCTTTTTTCGACTAATTTTACCAGTATTTCGACGAATACAATAAAAACATCAAAATATATCAAAGTATTCATCACCTTAATACTGTATTTGATAAAAAGTTCAAAACGGCCAGACTATTAAAATATTTCGCATTATCCAAGGAAAATTCCTTCATGTGTTTCAAAATGTTTATCATCGGCTTTTTTATTTTGAGAATTTCTTTACCTATCGAATATTTCGTCGTTTGGTAACGTGAAAATGTCGGGAAATAATGCGGTAAACTATATAAATATATTTCGCCATTTATTTCTTTGAGATTAAAGTTTTCCAGAAATCCGTTTCAATGATGTTTTCTAGTTAGATAGTCACCACTAGCACGAGTCTTATATTAACTATTTAGGCGACATTGTTCGATACGTACAATTTGTATATCCGAATTATTTTGCTCAATATTCACGTACCTCAAAAGCCTTTATATTACTCCTTTCTGTTTATTCAATTTCTATGCTTCAATATAGTATCGATTATAATCGTCAGCCTATTTAAGTATTCGGGGCACCTCGATTCACCTTATACATACAACATTTTCACCGCTATATTTACGTTTTAGTAGAATCTTTTAATAAATACAAAAATGCATAATATTACATCTTATCTTTCCTTTCACCCATGACAGAATATCCTAGATTATTTCATATTACCAATAAATTTCCCTAAAATATCCCTCTTACAATTTGTTTCGTCGATATATATAATAGTCATCATTATGTTTGAATGTAATGTTTAATTAAGATTGAATACTATCATTGGAAAATGAGTCTCCATTCTTGTATATTTAAACATAAATAGACAAAAAAGGATATATTACCCAGATATTTACGATAATCAAGTTTCTGCGTTTAATTTAGATAGTAATACCATATATTCCAATAATTTTAAGATACTATTCCCGATTTGAATCATTTGATCGAACATTCGACAATATGTAGTTTAAATGTTAATCATTCCAGGAACATCCATTTATTACGCAATATTTCCAGTTAATACAATAAAATTCGCCAATAATAAAATAAAATTCGCGTGATCAACATATGTTTTTGTCGTTAACAGTGATTCAATTACCCATAGTTTTGCTTTCTTCAAACACTTCGCGATAGCTAATGCCCTATTTTCCCCCAATGTATATTGTGTCTCTACATTGTTCGGTCCATATAAATAAGAGTCTAGAATTATTTCGTATAACATTTATTTAGTAAGCACTTTCATGCCCGTCAGAAATTTATGTGATTAGAGAATCACACTACTAAATCCTTAATTTAACGCATTCAGAAGTACGTGAAATTATTAAGAGTAGTTAAGTATTATTTAAAAATTCTGTTAACTTACTATACATATTGTCATAAATACTTTGGCATATTCCTCTTTTCATTAAAATTTCTTTAGAATTCATGCCATTTTTGGAAGCCTTTTCCTATAAAAATGATCTTGAGAATTTTCTTTATATAAGATATTTTTAATACAAAGATCTATAACGTTTGGTTAGGTATAAACTTCGCAATATTAGAAATAAGGTTCAGAAATCTGTCGAGAATTTTGGCCGATATAGGATAATTTTCTAGTTTCGCCTTTATTTAGATTTTCTTTTTTCATAATTGGACTTATTGTTGTAATAGTTTCAAACCGAAAATTAAATTCGATTTCCGAAGAGTATTATCGTATAAGAGGTTAAAATCATCCGTATGAAAAAGATTAATTAAAAATAATATGAGTACAAAAAAAAACATTATGCTGGATCAATATAATGATCCGTTGTAATTGTTAATTTATACATTAAATAACGTTTTCTATATGTGGTCATATCCTATTAATAATGGTAACGCTAATTCATAAATTCTCATATTCGGTAATCCCTCATTATGTGATAACGGCTATTTACTAAAAGTAATACTGTTGAAAGTACAATATATATATTTACTACTCATTATCGCATATAATATTCGTAATATTAGATATTAAATGGTTAGGGTAATGAATATCAATTCACACTCTTAGGCTTAGGTAATCGGCATATCTTAATATATATTTATAATATTTCACTCAAAAAGAATTATAATCATCCTGAAGAAAGTATCTAAAACCTTATCCCTAGTATATATCAATTATTACAATGTTATTATATAGCTATTAATGAAGACTTCATTATATATGATATTGTATTGAATGGATTCCTTATAAGGATATCGTGAATAAGCTCCATATTCCAACTTTTTACGTAGATCGAACTCCGCTCCACATATTACAAGATATAACTTTTATGTGAAAGCTATATTATTTAACGAATATTTCGGTTATTTCAATGAAAAAACCAACTTCCTAATTACAATTCGATAAAATAAGTTACAAGTTTGATCGTTTGAACTTTACTTAGCTACAATACGAATATATTTTTCTATATATGTACCAATTTTTTTAGTACTACCAATCCATCTATCGTATCACCCTGTTATTTAATTCCCAAATTTGTCTTCTCTTTTTCACACATATCCCTGTCGTCGATGCCAAAAATTTCAAACTATGTATAGGAAAATAATAGTAGTAGTTCGTTAAAACTTCTTTATTCTAGTCGACATTTAATACTCCAATCAAATTTCGTCTTTTAAGTCATAAGAATTAGTTCTTTATAATCAATCACAAACGCATCTATCAAATTATTTCTACTTTTAGACCACTTATTGCATTCATATACCGGTATAACTAAAAGTATTTCCCTATTATTTTCCACTTTCAACGCTCGCAATGCCATAATATTATCATTTTAACTATGAACCCCAAATTCATATACCCATATTAATCAATAATTAAAATTCCTATTGAATTTAGGGGTGGCTAAGAACAATCTAATGAGTTGAATAATTCTATTTTTAAAAACTTTACCTAAAATATACAAAGCCATAAATCGCAACAAGCAATTAACAATTACTAGATATTCTTCTATAAATAGTCCTATCGCATAGTCAAATAAAATAGCCTTTTTTATCTATAATAATTTCTTAATTAGGTATATTTTACCGCTAAAGCTTACGCTATTTTTACCCCTACATTTTTATGAATTCAAGATAAAAAAGGTAAAACTAATTTCTTTTCAATACATACGTATTTATGAATGCTAATCGTTTCTAAGATTTTGATTATAGAAAGCACAACCCCTACCCATCTTCCCAAATATAAAACATATTATTATCAAAGTATTTCTATCGTTAAATATACTTCTAGAAGTTGAATAGTTCGTTTAGATTTTTCAAAAAAATTCAATTTTCTTCGTCCAAACTTAGGTCTTTGTTCTTATTACAATCCTTGTTGTTCAATTCGAATTCCGAACTATCCCCCACATCCAAACTCTATTTCTCCGACAATAATCGATAATCGGTCGTAATTTCATTCATATATACTAGTTGTATAGTAAAGTACAACAGCTTTAAGCGACGCTCGATAGGGAAAATAAACGAGTATTCGCCTTCCCCGACAAATATTAATACATTTTGGATACAACTATTGATGGCTGGATTACGAACAGCTTAATTAATATTCAATTGTAGGGAACATAAATATCAATTAAAGACATAATACTACCAACGATAAAAATATGATTTACCAACTTTATTCTATTATAATTCATCATCTTCAATGTTTAATATAAGTTGACCATCTAAATATTCAACCCCAAACGTTCCGTGATATCACAGGTAATTATCTTCACTAGCAATTTATTATATACCAAGCAATGATAAATGATTTTTTTTTAGGTATCTTCAAAAACATATCTGAATTAAACTTTTGTTGCCTTAAACAACATATGGTTTCGTATTAGTACTATGAGCGATACGTATTGAAAGTGAATACATTTACTTTTACCATATGTTTTCCTTATCTATTTAAGTATTTAAAATAGTATCTAATTTACAAATACGAGCAATTTGTTTACGAAAAATAGGGTCACTATCCAAAAATTATTCCAATCTGATTTCAAGGTAAATTTACCATCAGGTATTAGTCAAATTCAAATGATTATAGGGACAACCAAAAAATTCGAATTGACTCGATACCTTTCATTTGTTCAAAATTCACTCCGTATTCTATTTACATTGATATTGTTAATTGGCTTAATTCTTTACGAAGCCGATCCCTCTAAACGTATATAATCGAAAGTGTAATTTAAGATTATAATATTACAATGTAAGTCGAGTCTAAATTCATTAAATGAAGAGCTAATGGTGTATCTTCTTCCTTTTTTTTTCCTTTTTTTTCCTTTTTTTTTTTTTTTTTTTTTTTTTTTTTTTTTTTTTTTTTTTTTTTTTTTTTTCAAAATCATGAAAGTTGGCACGTCGATTTTTTCTGCAACGTTTGACAGTTATGGATAAATTTAAATATTTCAATTCATCTGTTTCTTTTTAGTTTCTTTTCGTCATCCATCCCTTCATCCTCAATACTATACAGGATTCACTTCGTTAAATCGAGAATGTTTTACAATTAAACCTATTTATAGTCCAAGTTAAAGATATGGTAAAAATTACAATACTGGGTTTAATTAGGAAAATCTATGTATAATAATTTATATATTGTCGCATCATTTTCCAATGGTCATAATTTGAGTTTATTTTAAATATGTTTTCCAGTTATAGCCAATTTTTGAATTCGATAAGTTTTGAACAAAACTTATTTTGGGTGAGGCTAATCATGAAATTGTTGGTATAAGTTGAGTACATTTCCATACTTAAAATATAACTGTATACTAAATTCTTTCAATCAACCGGACGCTATTATCACTCTTGTATACTTATTTGCTTCTATATTTCGTATGAATCATTTCTTCATCATTATCCTCAGTAATTATTCGATATTCTCCGATTGTCTTTCAATATCGCTATCGAATTATGGGGTTGATATAAGTAGCTATATAAGGTATAAAAAGTTGTTTAATGACTTCTCCAAAAGATTCAACGCTCAATCTAGCGTCAAATAAAAATTATAATTTACATTGCCTCTTGTCGGTAAAGTCTATTATACCGGGTACGTTAACGTCAAGGTAGCAGTATAAGTGTTGTAGTATATATTGAAGATAGATAGAATGATTGGGGGGAGAAGAGGCATCCAGAGAGTGCACGCCTCAAATAAGAGCTTATAAGCTTTCATCTGGGCAGTGGCACGTTACTATACACTTTGCCAATGCCTCTTCTAGGTATTAGCACGCTATTATACACTTTTTAAGAATTAACCTTGCAGAGGGGTAGATTACGGTGTATTATGCAAGAGTGTAACTTGCCGTGTAGCCGCTTACTAACTATGGAGATATATGATAATTTCCAAACCTTTATTAATATTTTTATGGGTCATTCAAATACTTTGTCCCAACTATTATTATACATATAAAAAAGTTTATTTTTTCTACTTAAAACGTCTGTAATGGAAATCACTATCTTTTTAATTATATCATATCAACTTCTTTTTTATACATTCTACGTTCATTTGTAAAGTTTTTAAACATTAATCAGTCGACGACCTTCATATATAACGTAGAATCAGCTTGAACACTATTATTAATTAATCACTGAGAAATAGGTTTCTTAGTATCCTCAATAATATATATGGTTTTTTTGTTGACAAATCATCTGTTTTCCGCACGAATTCGACTAATAACTCTTTAATACAGAGTTATAATAAATTTATTTCTATCGAGTTACCTATATTCATTGTTATAGGCTGGAACTCAAGACGATCAACAAATAGTAGTTTTTCAATTAGATTATTCTCCGCGTTTGTCCTCAAAGATATTTCTTTATCATTCAGTAACATTTTCTTTGAATAAGGTTTTAAAATCTCTTTTATAAAGTTCTTGAAAAAGTGTATCGTTTTGAAATTATGTCTCCGCTTCAGTTTTGACAACCTCAATATAGTCGTTTAAAATTTTCTGGGTTTAGTCAGCAAATGGTTTCATAAGGCTTATCTTGTTTAATTATGGGAGACAATAGGGATAACGTTGTTAATGAATAATTTCGTATATTAACGCTAATTTTCAATTGATTTCTCTGTGCTTTGGAAAAAATGTATTCCTACATAATATTGCGGGCGTTAAGTAATTATAAGTGTCGGATTCAGTCACTAACTGTTCAAAGTCTGTTTTTAAATTTTTCTTTCAATTGAATCTATTCCAGTATAACGTTATATTGGTTAAAGTGTCAGTAATTAAAGCTAACTCGCTTAAAGAATCTCGAATTAGACCGATTTAGTTTTTTTTGATAGTTGTGAAGGTTATTTTCATTTGAATTTCGATGTTATTTCTGACTATAAATCAAAAAGTTCGTAAATTTCGAATAATATGCAGGTTACAAATTAGAAAAATGACGATTTAGGGTATTCATCAAGGGTAACAACGATAATTTGTATTAGGTTGATAAAGAAACTATTGTTTACCCAACGGTTATACGAACCGTCATATATGACCATATTAATCCTGATATTCACTTCTTATAATGAAAGATGGTACTCGTCATCACACTGATGTGTTCCTAATAAACAAATTCCTATAGGATAATGAGGCTAACGGGCGGTCCATAAGATCACCCCCTATTTCCGCAAAGCTACCTCACATATAAAACCGCTAGTTTACTTTTTTTATGATATAATCAAGTTTAATTTCAGTTTACAGCCATTGATAATACTTCCAATTACTCAATTCAAATACGTTTATGTGTTATACACAAGTTAATTTATGTATCAAGTTTTTATAATAGCATTGTGTTTACACATATTATAGCGCCGTGTAAGTTTATATGATAGCTCAAGTAAGCAAGTATGATAGCGCATATTTTGTGTAAATAACCGGTGTCAGGTTATATAAAAATTCCGTTTAAATCCATATAACAACGCTTCATTAACCTATATAACCCGTGTAAATTCGTGTAGTAACATTATGTAAGTTTATTTAATAAAGCTATATAAATTTGTGTTATTATAATGTTTAAATCGAGATAAGAACACCACATTTTCCCCTATAAGAAAGCCGACGAAATAAATATTGTAAATAAGCATAAAATATCGTAATTCTTTGTAAACCTGTATAACAAAGTTGTGTAAATTCATATAGCAACCCATCATTTTCCTACACAACCTTTATACAACCGTTTTATAACATTGTGTTATAAGACTGTGTTATTCTTCAGTTTAAGTTATGATATGAAGCCTATATATGAGATAAACGGCTCAACTAACTAGCTGATCATTCTTTTTTTCTCCAAATATAATAAAGACCCTAATTTTATTATGTTCTATTCTCGTTATATAACAATGAGTTTATATTTTTATTTAACTAGTCTTCTGTAACCTAATCCATGTTATTCAAATGATACATTACCCAAATCAGATTTCTCATTCCTTACAATAATCGACAAGATTTAAATTTCGAAAATTAAGAAGTTACGTAGTCAAATTAACCACTTTTATAACAGCAGTTAATTGCAGTACACTCAAGCCAATTATACTGATAGTAAGTTGATTGTACTGACTAGAAGTTGACTGTATTGTTTGTGTGTTAACTATAAGTAAAGTACAGTAGGTGCCCACTTCAGACTAGGCCACGGGCTAGAAAATTAGCTATATAGATCAGTATGCAGATCGGCTAGCGGTCTACCAAACTTAGAAGTAATACATCACCACTTTTAATGTAATACGCCAGTTACTTCGACCAGAGATTAGAATAGACTACGTTGTAACGATAAAGTCCTACCAATAACCACGATATTTCATTAATTAATATCAAGGGAAAGATTCATGATAACAACCGGTTTAATTTACAAAAATAGCTTTGAACTGTAGATATTACCATATATCCCTAGAGTTAGTAAGCGGTCATACTGTAGAATGCATCTTTGCAGAGTGCACAATAATGTACCACTCTGAAAGGTGCATTCGTGTAGAGTGCATGATAGCATGCCACTACCTAGAAGTGGCATCTGCAGAGTTCATGATAGCATGCTACTGCCTAGAAGAGAGATTAGTAAAGTGTATGGTAGAATGCCATTGCCTCGGTAAGAGATTTAACCTCTCATCTGAGGCGCGTATTCTTTGAATGCTTCTTTTCCTTTTAATAACTTATATTTATTATTATAATATCAATTTTGACGATTGATCTTTTGTTACATTAACATGCTAAAAGAATTTACTGCCACTGATTAATAGCCGACTAGGTCGATTATGAAAAGATTGGGAAAGAAGTAACAAACCTAAGTTAAATACCTATAGCGTGATACTATAGCGGTGAAAACGATTTTTGTTTTAATACTACGATTTATGAAACCTATACAGGAATGTAAAATTTCGCGGGAGCGCCTTTGAAACCCCAAGCGTAGTAAGATTGTAAAATACGAAGTGGCTTTAAAAATGAACAACTTTAATACGTTATTATTAACTAATTAGTACCCTATTTACCAAAAGCCCCGTTATGTTATTCGTTAACTCGTTTTAACGTTTGAAGCGTACCTGTTCACTTTTTAAGTAACTTCCTATTACGTGATATATTACGTAAGCTACAACTATAAAGTATCGAAACCCTTCATTAGGACCTATCCGATCTAAATATAGTATCTATACCGCTTATACACTTCGGAAGCAACTTGGAAGTAATATCCAAATCGCTCATGAAACTCAAAAGCGGCTAAGGAATAATACCCAAATCGCTTGCAAATCATAAGAGCGGCTACAATACGATATTCGAACCGCCTATAAAATGTGAGCTAAGCCTTATACAGATATCTTTCTATATTTTTTCTTTCCCTTTCCTATTACCCTATTCGCCCTTCCTTACCCGCTGAAAAGTATATCACTTATTTAAGTTTATTACTTGCGACTTCTAAGTTTGCTAGCCGTTTGGCTAGTATAACGCTTGTAAAGAATTTAAAGAACCAATTTAAAACGCTTAACTAGTTTGTGGTCACGCTTTATGTGTACCTTATTTGGATTTCACTTGTATTAGTAAGAGTTAGACGCCTGATTTTGATCGACTTATTATATCGTATTTAATTTTTATTTACGTATTTGTACGCTTTTATTTTAATCATTTAGACCAAATCACCTTTAAAACTGTATTCCGAATGTATTAGAACCTTATACATGATGTAAAGTCAATATTTGCATCGCTTTAGCATTTCAAGTGCATATAAAAACCGGATTTTGAACCGCTTTAGTACACTTTTTATTCCTAAAATTATGGATTTAACAGTAACAGACCGGGAAAAAGCTAACAAATACATGGAATATGTTGGAATAGTATTACATGTAGTGTAGTAGGTCAACTTTACTGTAAGTAAAGTTGAATATACTGCAAGTTTAGTGTATTGCTTTGTGCGGACTTACCGCATTGGGTGTAAGTCGAGTGCAGTACGTTGCAATTGACTCTAAGGAACGGGCCAAGCAATTGGCCATACAAATTACAGTGCAGACCGGCTAGCGGTCCGCCAAACTTAGAATAATACATCTACCATCTGACTACTACAATACACCTGTTACTTCGACCAATCGAATCGATAACGTTGCAACGTCTAAGGCCTGCCAACAGAATACCTATTTACTAATAAGTCGTTTCATAGTATAATTTTAAAGTATTGGATTTTAAACTATGTGATAATAAGAGTGAAGTACTAATAGAGAATATGGGTTATTTTACCGTAAATATATATGTTATTAATATGATTATTAACTACTGAAGTGGAAATATTAAAGGATGCGACTTATTCGATGATTTTAGGGAGAGCCTTATAGACTGTACGCCAAATATATGGTGTATAGTCGATAATAAAGTCTTTAAAACATTACGAAAATAACTCTAGAGTTAAGGTATTAATATAACCAGTGGAAATAATAACCGTATTATAGAAACCTTATTAGTAACGGTCTAGTTCACTTAAATACTAAAGTAAACCGACAATGAAATGATAAACGTAAAGTTTGTGAAGGGATACTGGCTGAAAAAGCGCTAAGAATAATTTTTGTAAATGATAGAAAAGGAACGAGAAATGACTTCGAAAATATAAGATAAACGGCGTTTATAAAGACTAAACGTACACCGTGAAGTGGAAACGGAACTATAGAAATCGACGAAAAAGGAGAAAGTGTTATAAAGATCATATACAACGGGTGTCGCATACAAACCCTCCCTGAAATGCACTTTTAAATGAAGATAAAGATAAAAGTATATACCGGATACCGTTAATAACCAGCTCCATTATAATAAAAGCGGCCTGGATAGAGAAAACGGCTCGCTAAGAGATAATATAAACGGCGTAAAACGCTAATACGTACCTTATGAACCAATGCCCGCCAACTACGACCCTTACCATAACCTCTTACCATACCGCTTCCCAATTAATAGGAGCGAGTAGACAAAACTTACTAATTTCGCCAGATTAGAAAATTAAGATAAAAACTATAATAGTGAATTAAACGACATACTCGATAATAAGATACAAGTAATATTAAATACGTATAAAAGACTAAATATTAAGCCGTTACAGTTTTATACCATTTTGTTAAGTATAACTTTTAGTGAGCTTAAAGAGTAATATATATATCAGCTTACATAGGTAGATATATTCGCGGAGTACCATAATAGCGTTAAATAGCATTTGAATATAGAAATCAACCACGACCTTTTCGATAGGGACTGGATTATTATTATCTGAGAATTTGTAAAAAGTTAGCGTAAAAACTCTAATAAAAGTTTATAAGGAGTGTTTATTAAGTTATTAGCGAAGTTCCGAAAGCCTCAAGCAATCTTTGTACCGAAATACAAAGGAAATAAATTGTTCATTTAAATAATAATAAAAGTATGCTGCAAAAACCTAAACTTCGACTACATACTATTTAAGCCGGAAAAAGACTTAAAGGCTTTTTATATAAGATTTAAAACATTGTTTAAACCATTTATGTGCCGATAAATGAACCTTGAATTATTATTTGTAGCCGACGAAACTAAAGTCGAGACTTAAATTACTAAAATAGACCTCGTCGAAATTATTTACCACGTATAAAACAGAAGGATTATAGTATCCCTAATGTAAAATAAACGCCCTAAATATAGTTTTTAGAAAAAGAAATATTAGGGAAGAAGGTTTGAAAACCGATGGTAAAATAACTATTATTGGAAACGAATTTGTAGTTAAGGGTAAAATTTACCACGCCTATAGTAATACCTGTGGAAAATTATACGGAGTTTTACAGGTTTCCAAAAACTTTAGATTATATATGGTAAGATCGGCTATTAGTATGTTAACTATCTAGTAAACGAGCAAATTCTGACCAAACGCCAGTTTCAAGTCGATTAATCACCCAAGGATCAAAATGAAGTCAATTTTACAGTATACGTCGCCAAATGAAAAAGTGTTAAGGGTAAACTTAACGTTTACCCCTACGAATATACCTCCAAATAAAACGAATTTAAAGGTAATATTACTTACCTAATAGTTTAAGATGACGAAGCCTTTTAACGAATTTTTACAAGCTTATAAGATACCTCCTTTTTATATAACGTGGGTTTGAACTGCGAAAGCAGCGTGTTAAACACTCACATAACATTATAATTTACATTTTTGAATAGGTACGGAAACCGATTTCAGGGTATTATACCTAATACCAGTACGGTTGAAATATTAACCGCCGGAAAAAGATAATTCGACGTGTTCACGGTGAAATTTCCGAAATTCCAACTCGACTGAATAAAAAAACATCGAAAGGTCTTATACAGTAAAGGAAAATCGTCGTTAATTAGGATAGTTATTGCTAATATATAATTCAGACCGAAAAAGCTTTACGTAATGTAATTTAAAACATTCTTCCTATTATCGTTGGCTAATACAAATAGATTTGAAATCGAGGTCCGAAATACGACTCACTAACTTATTAGCGCTTCGTATAATATATTTGTACCGCTTCGTTTTAAATTTAGTTACGTGTGGTTTTCCCTGATAATACGTATAATTGATGCCGTTTACCTAACTTAATCGGAATTGCGAATGTTATACCGCCGATTCGGATAAATAATTACGGAATACCTTTTACAGCTAATATATGCCGTAAGATACATCAATGTAGAGAAAGGAGTGCTTAAAGATATCAAGAAGTTTTGCTACGGATATTAGCTACACTCGCAAGTCCTAAAACGATTTAAATTATGCCTTTAAAACGTAAGGATTTCAATTACAAGGTAATTGTGAATATAATATACCTTGACGGCTAGCCATTACTACACGCCGTCGATGTAGCAATATAATTCCAAGCCGCGAAATTTATGCGGAACGCTTCCATTACAGATTATTAGAACTCCTTAGTGGATTGCTAGTTGAAAGTTTACTTAAGACCTTCGGACTGGATTACCTACCATATAAACACGGCCTTCAACTCGACCAAATAACGTACCAAAGCCAAAATAGCGGGTAATAAATACAAATAGATATTGGTAAAAGTAGTATAAGGCATTAAAAAGCGTAAACGGTACTATAAAACGCTTAAAAACATATGTGATATTATTAAAGGAACTAAAGGGTACCATATTGAAGGAATCCATTTTATAAATAGCGGTTAGAGTTATAAATAATACATCCGGCTAGAGTAGGCTTATTTTAATACTCTCTATTTTCAATAATTACCCCAAAGTTCACACAAATTCAGCGCCGTCGCTAGTTACGATACAAAGGGCAAATGATATAGTAAAGGACATAGTAATATTACTTTTCCTACGGGTAATAAATAACGTTTCGAAAGCATTGACTATAAGGAACAGCCTGCTCAAGACTGGCGTTTTAAACTTACCATTATAGTTTGAGGTCCTAATTTAGAGAATTAAGGACGAATAAACTAGACCTTAGAAAATTCACAGATTAAAAGGCTACGATATACTCGTAGACTTTCTAAATGATATAATCTCGTTCTGTTAAACAATAGTACGAGTATAAAAGGAAAAAGATGGAGAAAAGAGGCTCGAAACTGTAATTTCACTAGTGGTACCGACAAAGTTACTTTTGGGATAACGAATTCAGGCCGATCCCGGATTTATTACACCCCCCGAATACTACATTTAAACCTTTATTACTTTACGAGAATGGCCCGCTTATAATAATTAAATCATCACCGCGCCGTAAAGGGCGCCCACTTAGCTTTAAAAGTAAAAAAAGCTCCGATACTCTCGTTAAGGACTCCTTCATTACGTAAAAAGAAACGGCGAACCGTGAGTAAAGCTTGAAACTTCGCTGAAAAGATATTATTGATACTTTATATGCACCGTTTCAGAAGTTTATACAAACGGAAATTACTATTTTAATCGAATGAAGAGTCTTTCATTTGAAAAGGTTTAAATTAACGATTTAAAACGCCTACAAAATATTTTTTATACATTTCATTTACGAGGTGAAAGATAGGACTGAAAAGATTTATGAAAAAAAGTTTCCCTGTTATTAAAGGATATGATAACGCTGGTAAGAAAAATTATAATTTACTCGCCCATTTTGTCAAGGGTAAGTTATTTATTGATTTTAACGTTCGCCGCCTAATTACGTACGCCTTACAATCTTCATTTTAAGCTTCGTAATATTACACAGGTTTATATATAGTCGGAAGATCGGTTTAAACGCTGTATTTACAACTTTATACCTATAAAGCTTGGGAAATATCACCCACCCGAAACGATTTTACGTATTATAAAACCACTTTACAGATTTGCTAAAACTGGTGTATACTAGTATAACACATATTAAAGGTGTTATAAAAACAGTTTAAAATAGCCAATTCGATCTTAGACCCGTATTTACTAGTCTTAATAATACGTTTTGAAGGCTTTGTACTAACGTGTATGTAAATGAATATTACTTTAACGTTATGTAACGTTGTTTTCCTTATTTAAAGAGATAAATATTTTAAAAACCGGTTTGAAAGTAAAAACAAAACCTTACCTGATGGAAAACCATATAATCGACTTTAACGGCGCGATAATTACTTTTTGGAACGGCGTTTCGGGCCTCACACAAAAAGGGAAAATTAGATAAATTTACCTTTATCGCCTTGAATAACATAAAAGAGGCCGACGAATATAAATGTTAACGCGTATATAGCATTTAGGCTATATTAGTTATATAGCCGAAAGTAGTACTTAAGTTTTCGGTAGATACGTAGTATAAAAACGAACCTTCAAACGATATATACAAAGCGTTTAATGAGCGTTTGACGTGACAAATATATAATTTAAAGCGGGGTTTGTAATTTGCACCGCCCAATATACGTACTATGAAAGTTCTTGTTTTCACTAACGGTTTCTTCGTTCATAATACCAACTAGCTTGTAAATAGGATTTTTACTTGGTTTTGGTAATGAAATACCGGCCCCAAACGGATTGAAGTTTAATAAAAATATTATTTATTAGAGTTAGACCAAGTATAAACGGGTTACACGAATCGTTTTAGCCCTAAAGATTTATGGTATAGTTGAAGGCTTCTATTTGAAAATTACTATAGCGATGATGGTTCGAATAATTATTTTAAACCTTAGTTTAAAACCCTTCGCTTTCTTTTTTTGTACTAACTTTTTTTCGATTTATACATACCTGCTTAAACTTGGTATCACAAACGAGAAACGCCTTATAATAGATATTATAGCCATACGCGAATCGTAAAAGCGCTGCGAAATTGAGAAAATAAAATGGATCAATGGAAATTCAAATCCTATATACGTAATAATTGAGGGCGCCCCGAACGGAGTATTAAAGGCATTCGTATTAACGAGAATACTCTTTGTTAGTATTACTAAAAAGATTTTACAGCCCCTTTTATGTTAAATATTTTATACCTTATTTTTACTTTATTGGTTTTACACAATTATAACGAGTTTTATATTTCGGAGCGATCCGGATCCGTTATTCATATGACTTTTACAAAAGAATTCTCTGTTTGGATTTTATATTTAAATTTTTTCACGTAATTTTCTTTATTTAGATTTACTCTTTGTACCGTTTCTAATATTTATCACTTATTGTTTTCCGACTAACAACTTTATCAATATATTCTTAATGCTTATTTTTTACCCGCGAAACTATTTTTAATAACAGTTGCATTACTATATATCGAACTATGTTATAGCCAAGTATGTTGGCCTAGCAAAAAGGAGCAGTTATTCGCTATTAAAATGAGAGGGAAAGGGAGACGTTGTGCCCCCACCATACTCCTCCTCGCCATTCTTATCCTCTGTATTTTGGCGCCATCGCTATCACCGTTATTAACGTCGTTATTGGCGTCAATAAATGGGTAGCTCCACGCCTTAAATCGTATGCTCTTAGACAAAGGCACAAGGAGGGGGTTTTACCCTTATTACAGCGACGCGAAATAACGTCATCGAACTTGTTTACGTAATAGATGTATAGGTCCTGCTTATAAACGGTAATAATAGCTACCGACTCTTTGGTCCGCCGGTTAACGCCTATTATTAATTAGTATTGGTTTATTTTAGTTATTTACGAAAGTAAATGCTTTTGAAAACGCACTAGGTGATATATTTGTAATTGTAAATGAATTGGGTTTGCGATTAAAACTATTAGTTCAACGTAAATTTGTCATAAAGTTAGTAGGCACGTAATATGGCTCTAGCCTATGGCCCTAAGATTACTGGAATAATGGTGTATTCGTTATTAATCCTTTGATAACAGTAATAATGAGCCGAACGACTACCGCTTTGATAGTAATCGCTAATAAACTTACCCGCGGCCGCGAACGCGATATACTACATATAAGGCGTATTTATTAGCGATCCGGGATACGGAACTGAATATACCGCTTTAACGACTTATGTATTAAAAAAGCCTTGCAACATACTCTAGCGATACGTAACTCGAAGCAATGGAAAAGATTCGCCTTAACAACCTCCTTTATAAAGATATTAATACAACGAAATATACAGTAAAAATCAATAATACAAATCGCGTTACAATTTCGCTAGGTTATATTTACAGAAGAAGAATGAGATCCCTATGGGTAATAATATTTTTATCCGTAAGAAAAAGATAAGGTTTATAACCTTAATAATTCCTGTTCCTCTACTTAGGTATTAGGGGAAGGGGGAAAAGGGGAGAAGAAAGGAAATGTGGTAACGGCTTCGGCGGCGGCGGCGGTGGGAGACGAGGCGAAAAAGGAGGCAGGGATTAACGATATAATGCTAAAAGAAAACGGGGCTAATGCTAGCGGCGGTAGTGGAGTCGGTGGCGCGACGGGCTGCGGCGGTAATCGCCTTTGTTCGTTTACGCTTACGTGCTAAAAGACGCCTAAAAGACCTATTTTTACGTGGTATTTATTCATGAGAGAGGTTAGTATATGGGAATTAGTCAAATAACCTATCTATTGGAGCTTTTTAAAATATTTAATTAAAATAGTAGGTTAAGTTTATATATACTAATTAACCGGTCAAGATTTACGTCACCTATAAGTATGCGCTGTTAAAGGAAAAAGAAAAAGAAGTTTTACCTAAACCAATAACAATGTATTTTATATATTAACTCCAAAACGCGTAATACCATAATTACCCCTATGTAATTATACCCCTATAACACCTATGTAACTATATCTCTATAGGGATCAATAACAAATACTATTACTAACTATACTTCTACCTATTATTTAAACCAACCTAACTCTTACTATAATCATTACTGCAGCCAGAAACGACTAATTCAAACCTTTACAATTTATACCGTCAACACTATTATTATTAAACCATTAATACAGAATATGTTATAAACTGTATTGTCATTACTAAACAACGAATACGGGTCGCAATAAGGAAAGATAAGATTACCCGTATGAATATTATCACATATACCTATAGTTTATAAGCAGCCACGCTGGAGAATGTATCTTTGCAAAGAGTACGGTACTGTACCACTTTAAAAGATGCATTCCTACAAAGTATATAATAGCGTGCCACTGCCTAGAAGTGGTATTTACGAAGTATATGATGGCGTGCTACTGCCCAGAAGGGAGATTAACATAGTACATGGTAGAATGCCACTGCCTAGGTGAGAGGTTATAACCTCATACCTATGGTATACACTCTCTAAATGCTTCTTCTCCTTTTGATAACTTATCTTTACTACTACAATTTCAATCTTTACAATCACTCTTCTGTTACGTTAACGTACTAAAAGACTTTACCAACATAAACCATTTGTTTTTATTAATAATAAAAAGGGTTCTGTTTCTAAATAAAGAGGATATTGATCTTTGCTTTTCACATATAACTTTTGAACCCAAATCCATTAAATTTATTGTTTCAAATGTTGAGAAACATAATAATTTTAGAAAGTTTATCAACGTTTAATTAAATTGAATTATAGTATGAATTAACTGGCTTGTCATTATATATCCACTTTTAAAGTTACTTCTCTTAACCTCGAAAACAAGGAATAATCATGACCCAACAAAGAAATAATTTTTTTTTCAGTGGTTTGAACTCGGTTTTTCTGTCAAATTTTAACTGCGAATCTTGGATTATGGTATACGCATTTCTTGGTATTTATGTGCTTAAGAAAAGAAAATTTGATTTTCTTGTAGCACTCTGCTTTTAAGTCAGGTGACTTCATATATATTTTATTTATTACTGTGGTTGAAATTTCAATTTTAAGTGGTTAGTATTAAATTTGGAACATGAAGTGTCGAAAATATTACGAACGTGTCCAATAAGTAAAACATTGCCTTAATGAATCCAGCAACTTCAAAGTGAATATTAAATACGTAGAAACTTTTTATGCAGTTGTTTTGAACATATGGGCTTCAACTATTCGTGTAAATTATTATAAGATAAATTAATTTGATGGTTTTATATGTCTAATCATTTCAATGGGAATAGATGATGTAAAGTTATAAAACTTATACTGTGCATTTATTTTGCAAGCGTTTTATAGGTAAATATACCATCTGTCTGTGCTATATATATGTATCCACCTATATAATCTCCGGCATTGTTATAGACCAAGAACATTCAGGTAATTGAATATGGAATTATCCATAAGAATTGGAAAAGTGTAAATTAGGAAGTGTTACAGTGAGTAATGTATTAGAAAGAAAATAGGCTGATTAATCAGGCTTGTGCCCGTAATAATACTCCGCTTCAAAGACGCGACTAATTCTGAAATAACATCAAAAACAGGTCCTCATATACTAAAACAACCATTTCATGAACGCAAATAAAAATTAATATGTTACAAAATCATAGAAAACAAAAGGTTAAAACTTGTTGAAAACGGGTTAAATTATAAACATAATATGTGGCTATATAGTTGATACTGTTGATCCAATAAATAAAATATTGAAATTATCGGTAGAACTATATCTATGAGATAGATAAGTCCCAATTTCTTTTCTTATTAGTAGGAAGGTATAATAGAATCTAGTTCCAATTTAAATGGATAATATTTAACAAGAATTTAGTTTGGCTTCTGCTAGTTAATGGTCCTAATATTCATACCTCCTGAAAGCTGTTTAGATTAGCCCTTGTGTTACTAGAGAGTTGGTTAGTGAATGGTAAAAGTTACAGATAGTTACCCTTTATTTGGTATTATTTGTCAGATGGCTAGTGAAGTAGCTAGGTTTGGTTTATATAGCCAGACTGTAAATTTTGTAAGTTAATTTAATTATTTATTAATTGAAAACAGCTGTATTATAATTGTATTGTTAATATGGTAATACGTTTAATTAATTCTTTTCTTATTTTATACGTTGGTTCAATTGATATTTCAGTATTGAGGACTTTTATTTTCGTCGTTGGAAGTATAGTGAAACCGGTAAGCTTTACTTTTCGTTCATTGTTAAATTGTACGTTAAGGTGAATTAAGACACCAAAGACTGAATGTCGTAGACCTATAATTGGGTTTAAAGGGGCTACAAGGATGCAGAGATGAGATTTTGTATTACCAAATAATTTTAGTATGTAGTATAAACACCCCTCTTATTGTAATAGTAGTAATTGAAGTGCAGTAGATCAAATATAATTACAGTAAAGTTGATTATACTAACTGAAAGTTGAGTGTATTGTTTGTGGGTGTACTGTATTGGCTGCAAGTTAAGTACAGTATGTACCCACTTCACACTAGGGCACGGGCCAAGTAATTAGCTATACAAATTACTGTGCAGACCAGCTAGCGGTATATCAAACCTAGAATAATGCATCCACCACTTGATCATTGTAATACTACTGCTACTTCGACCAATTTAATCGACAAAGTTATAATGTCCAAAGCTTAACCAACACTGATCAGTGCTTATTAGGTTAAAAACAAATAAGCTAAATAAAAGAAGAAGCTAATTTTCTATTTCGCTTTGTAAAAGACCAAGGTAGAGGAAAGATTCTTTCGAAAAGCCTTTACGAATTGCATCGGTTTTCACGGCAGTAAATAGAAAATACTTCTAAGTTACGTCGGTATCGTTATTGAAAACACTAAAACATTTTCACCAAATACTTTCTAAAAAGCGTTAAAATTAACCTCTGAAAGTCTTGAATCGACAAATTAAAAATAAAATAAAATGCTAAGTTAACATTACTGCGGGTACTACTGTTACAAAAACAACTAAATTCCACTATATTTAACCACTGATAATAAACCACCTTCCACCCTACCCTTAACACCAAACTTTCACCCTATTTTACTCTTTTTCTCTTTCTTTATATTAATTTACTCGTTTAGATCGCTATCCTAAACCAAAGCATCAAGAATTACCAAATCGCGTTAAGAAAGTCATGTTACATAACTCAATGACAAGTTTCCAAACGACTTTATGTTAAATCGCCAATCCCTCACGCCCCTGGTTAACAAATCCTTTACCCAAAAAATCTAACACAAGCCAGAAACTTCAAATAACACCGGGTTTAAAATATATAAATGTAGTTAAAGCCCTTAGAATTATCTTTGTTAACCCTTACTACAAAGACCTATAAATCAAGGATGTTAACAAAACTTTAAATATAGGTTATCTGACTAATTAAATTAACCAGTATATCCTCTATACGGACCTCAGAGAAACTTACGACCGTGGCTCTCGTACTTTTTAAAACTTCCGTAAGATCTTTAATCACTAGATATTTGACATGTTGAAGATGATCCAATACACGGTTAAGGCCAAACTAAAAAAAAGATGTTACTCTCTATAATATCTATATTCTATAATAGACCCCATTAAGACTCTGAAAACCCCTTTTAAAATTTATTCAATAAGAAGACCCCCATTAAAATCCTAATCCCCAAAACCTTTGAAGAAAAGGAAAAAATCTTGACGACCCTTAACGCCCCTATACCCGTTTTAGAGGACCTTCCGTCAACCTCCAATTAAGTTAAGCCTTTCTATAAGCTGACAATGAAAAACCTATTGATCTGTTCGAAAGACTAACACAAATACGTGATAATGCGTAGTACGCTTTTAGCGGCGGCAAAATGCGTAAATCAACGGCTGTCAACGTAGAAAATACGTCTATACGCGCGAACATACTACAGGTCTTACCACAAGACTTTATCCCTCGAGTCAGGAGACTAGTAATTACCCTTAACATTAGAACTCGGAGGTTCTATGGAGTTAATTAACAGAAAACACTATAAACAAATAGGACAACTATTGTAACCTTGTTCCCAAACTTATTCAAATATTTAATATGAATTATAAACTTTTTACGGATTTCATCAAAATTTAAAATTACTTAAAAATATATAACGAGGAACCCTACAACCTTTTCAATACAAAAATAATATCATTCCTAAACAACTGTAATTAAATAAAGGTTTCCCCTTCTCACTTTTACTTACTATACCCCGAAATCATTACAAAATACGCCAGGAATTACTATTTGAATTCCCTAATAAAAAAACGAACTTTGCGCAAAGTTTACGATGATATAGAGGGTTATTTCGCATAATATATACAACTAACGCAATATCATAGGAACTAGGCTACCACAGGGTAAATAACGATGATTATAGAAAAGAAAAAGAAGGAAACAGCGATAAATATTCTAAATCAAATGCTTAACAAAAAAATAATATACTAGTAAGCGATAGTTAAGGCTTACTTTAACAATACTACGCTGCTCAAACAGGTAATGATAGCTGTTACAGGCGTTAGAAAGTTTAAATACGCCTTACAACGCCTAAATACCACCTATACGAGATTTTTCAATTAATTAAGGTCCTTGTTTACAACCGTAATAGTACGTACACCAAACTCGCTTAGTATATACACCTAAACTGATGACTTTCGCGATGTAGATAGAGAAAAACACGCACTGATACATTACGTCGATTTCAAATACGGGCGACCTCAACTTTTAAAATCTGGTCCAATAACTTTGGATTAAAGGCTACAACTACACTAGCGCCAAAGAAGGCAAAATTTAAACAGACCTATTAACCGTATGAACTTTAGTCTTAATAGTGGCAAAAGAAATTGTATTTGTAGTAAATTCGATAATTAAGTAACTCGGTACCCTCAAACCAAACGTACCAATAAACAGGTATTATACTGTATCCAGTACTCTTTTTCTTCTGGGAAAAACAATTTAAACCTCATGACAAACTTCTGGGGTAAAAAAAACTATTAATAGCGATGATATCACTAAATAAATCAAGTAGTATAACAATAATACTCTTAACGCGACTCAGTAACTAGCTAACCACGCCTTCTTATACCGTTTAAATGGCGAAAACCCTTACATTTACCACAATCAAACCCCTAACCCCTTATATACCTTTAACTTTTACGATTATTTTGCAGAAAACATGTTTCAAAGTATTATACCGGATATAAGGAAAATAAGGTACTTAAGAGAAGGATATTCGCAGTATGTAGTATTATAAAGGGAAAGTATTACTGCTAACGAAATCAATTGTCAAAATGCCTGGAAGATAAGAGTTGGCTTCGGCCCAGCCAAACAATTTTCTTCACTAAGGAAACAATAATTCAGATGATTATTGGGTCGATTAAGTTCCATATACTTAAATCCGCTACCACTTTCATCCTTTCTTTTGAGGATATGAAAACCCTTAGAGTTAACGTCGACGTCAACGAAAATAAGCTGGTTAAGAATAAATAGAGGTTTCCCCTCACCTTTGAGTGGAGGCATTTGTAGTTTTATCTTTAAAGCCTAAAAGAAATGGTATTAAATCTGAAAAAATGAGAGATATGTTAATTATACCAACGATTTAACCACTCAACCGTTAAAAGACTATACAAAATACTAAAGTCAACAATGAATAAAATATAAAATAATCTACTTGAAAAACTATCGTAAATCGTGACTATAACTGCCAAACTCATGCCTAACCCCCCCCCCCAAAAAAAAAAATTCAAATTTACACTAAAAAACAACAAGAAATTGAATTACGAAAGTTTTAGTAACATGTTTTACTTGGATAAAAAACTTATTTCTCACTTCGTTGACTACGTAACCTCTTTTTACGAAGTTAAGTTTCTTGAGTCTCTATTAAGAAAGGATACGTAAAAAACATTAAAAATTTTGTGGATTAATATATAATTAGGTCCACTTAACGTCGTCGTTCACAATACTAATACCAACTTTACGGTGGCGGACTTTCAGGAAAATGTTAAAATAATAGAAATTAAGTGTAAACAAACGCTTATTAAGGACCAATAATACATTGGAAAGGTTGAAAAAGTACACGCGCTACTTCGCCAAACGTATAATATCCTTACGTTAAAGATTGGAACCTTCACGGACTAGGAGGCACGTCTTTTAATAATGGTAAAAAGCCCAAATAACACTGTGGGCCCTAACGACTTAGTGCCAACGTTACTAGTCTTTGAAGCGTACCCACGCCTGACAAGTGAATCGCCGCCATTAGCAGATACCCAGAAAATAGCTGTGGCCTACGGAAAAGCATTGACGGAACTGAGGAATAAATTGGCACGACGTTAAATCAATAATACCCTCAACACCATAAATGGCTTTACGATAATCGATATACTTGTTTTGCTGTTACAAAGTAAAGTCCTCATGTAACAGGAGCCAGAGAAATAAGATAGCCCATAAAAGATCTTAAATATCGCCGACCCTGAAGTAATTAGTTAAGCTGCTAACGGTCCCTCAACGTTTCATACCACTAATATTAAGCCTAACATTAAGGAGACTTAACGATAAAAGCCTCTAGGTTAAACGAATCAGCCAACACAACTCTCTTCTACTTGTTATCAAAAGGCCAATGGAATGCTGCCATCGCAGACGATTACTAAAGAAAATAAACGTTAAAACAATATACACCGGATCGTATTTACAATATTGGGTAAAAAAAAAAAAAGAAAGAAAAGACAAAAAATTAACGTTAAAGTTCTGGGCACAAAAAGTCATAAAAAAATCCGGCAAACCTTTCAAGGAAAACAATGAAGTTAAGATTAACGGCCTCCTAACCAGAAGAGTTATACAATTCGTGTTCAACACCAACTTTACCCATTAAGACCCTAATATCACAATCTTTAAATTAAAGATTATACAGGAGGTTAAAGATAAAACCTTGGGGCGGCCGTACATAACGTTACGTCTAATCGCTTAAAGATTAACATAAAGGTAAAAGTTGAATCCTTACGCAGTCACCAATAGGTTAAAAGATTCGTTGACGTTTAATGGTTTCTTTAGCAGCGAATTTGCTAGTAAAATTTAAAGGAAAGTTCACCCTTAATAGCCGTAATATAAAGTTAGCGTAAATACAATTAGCTACCAATTTACAGCGGATCATATTACTAGAATTACCACAGGAATTATGTACTATATACCCTCCAAAGATGGTAATATGATATATGAAACTAATGTATAGACTAGCCAAAACAAGCGTCCATTAGTTCCTAACCTATTAATTGCACTTCAAATCACGGCTAGACATAAAATCGTTAACCTATAACCCTTACTTACAAGTAACGTAAAAGAAGATTTCAGCTTGGTAGGTATACAAACTAACGATACCTTCTTCTTCAGAACTACTGGCCTTATAGCATCAAAATAGAAAGTGATTAAGGACTCCAGGTTCTAAAACTACAAGTCGGTTACGAATTTAATAAAAAGAAACCAACTTAACTTTAACGGATCATTAATCCGCATATTTAATATTAATACTAGCCTCAATTTCGGCCAAAAGTACTAGGTTACTAACTTAACCACAATCAATAAGACTAACATAGTCAAAGCTCAACGGTACTTAGAATAATACGCCCGCAGTAGCTATATCGTTACTCTAAACTAGCTAAAGGCCTCCTACGACTTATCGATTACGACAAAAATAAAAAAACCAAAAAATAAATATTTCAACCGTTTAAACAAGAGGTTTAAACAACAAATATGAAAATTGGACCGAGGGATTAATATGATTTCTATTAATCTGTTGAAATCTAAGTTAATAAATTTTACAGAAGGCTTCTTTTTAAATAATGCCAACTTATCCTTACATGTCAGTTTCTTGAAAATCCTCTTTAATAGAGATAAATGAAAAAATCAATTTGACATTATCGGAAACTTAATTTAGTAATGATCTGTCAAATGCAAAAATATTATACGAAACGAGTCAAATCCAGATATATAGATATAATAGAAAGCTTTAATATAGGAATTATATTGTAGAAAACCCTCAACGTTAATAAATAACTAAATATTTCTTTATCCTGGTGGTAATCTGTAATGACTTGAGAAATCTATTCGAATACCTTTTTAAACTCGGAACCATTAGTGAAAAGCTCTTTATAATCGATATAATAATATTTCGTAAAGTCTACAAAAGTTGGCAAATCGAGGAGTTCCGAAAAACCGATAAAAAAGACAATTCTGCTAATACCATAATAAAGACATTGTTAAAAAAAAAGCCCTTAAAAGGTTTTTGGACGATAATAAGATAATTATACGCATCGAAGTCTACATTAACAGGCCACCTGTCAAGGACAAATTACGTTCCAGAAGACAATAATGTGTTGGCAAATTGAAAGACTACTAAGGAGAATAACAATGACGACTTTTTGAAATAACATGGTTAAATTGATAGTAGAAATGATTAATTAATCTACGTGGATTAAGCAAGGTTAAAAGGTAGCTCAACCTACCTTCATTGAAATGAAGAGTGGTAACAAGGATAGCAGTAGTTTAATTAATCTATTTAGGTTAATTAATATAGCAAACGATTTAGCCCACGTAGATTAAAATGGCTAATGATGGCAATGGGTTAGTATGCGCAAGTATGTGGCGAAAAACTTGTACACGAGAGTTGGTAAAGTCGAAGCACGGAGCCGTAGGGAAATTAAAGATAATTAGGGTCAATTTGGGTAAGAAAGTCAACTGGAATTAATAGGGGTCAGACCAGTTGACGAGGATGTAATCCACTGGCAACCGGAAAAGTTTGTTCCACCACACTAATGTACACGTACAAACAAAAAGCCACCAATATTGAAATAGTAGTAATTGCAGTACAGTAGGTTAACTTTACTTACAGTAGAATTAACTATACTAACTACAAGTTAAGTGTATTATTTATGGGTATTCTATATTAATATGCAAGTTAAGTACAGTATTTACCTACTTCACACTAGGGCACGAGCCAAGCAATTAGCTATACAAATCACTGTGCAAACCAGCTAGCGGTTTGCCAAACCTAGAACAATACATCCACTACTTAACTTCAACCAATCGAATCAACAACATTGCAGCGTCTAAAGCACTACTAACACCTCTCAAAATTTCTGAACTTGGGTATATTACATATAAATCGAAGTATAAACTTTCAATTTATATCAAATATGTAATCGTATTGCTTAGTTTCGCTAACTGGTTGGTATAGCGAGAATTTGTAGCTTTACTCCTTGAGACAGTAAGCTTCATATAGGCTTTTGAATATTACGTTAAAGGTATAGGGTATTAATACTTGTTACGTTAGATAAAGGAATCTCGCGAGTGTTATTAATGAGAGGAAATTTTATTATAAATAGTTTTGCAGTATATATTAATGTTGGTTTTTATAAGCGTTTGAAATTATTATTGCGGGAGTGTTCTACTCGAGTGATTAACTTTTCTTTCGTCCGAAATTATTGTATTTGGTGTTTATCTAAAAGTTAGTTTCTGTACCGTGTGATTGGTCCTATTTTACTTATTTTTTGGAAAATTTATCCTGTGTTCAGTATGTAGATTTTATAATGAAAAAAATATTTTTGTATATGAAATGACAGTTATATGTTGAAATTTTGCAGGAAACATATGGTTAATAATTGATACCTTATATATTGGTTTAAAAATTGTTATTATATTTCAGTTTTCCTGAATTTATGATATAACTTTGATTCTTAAACGCTCGCTAATAATCGTTCTTGATTCAACTTCAAATATATTATATCTTTCAATCAACCAATCGAAAAGTCAATTGATGGTATTTAATCATTATTTCATCAGTGACATAGTATTTTTGATAGTAAAGATACGGTTTTCAATGCGATTAGCACTTATTTAAAGTAGTGTAAGGTTATTTGAGATTTCGAATGATGGAGTTAAATTTGTTATGTATTAAGTTAAAAAAGTTGTTATTTGTCAAGTAATGGATATTAAAATATCGTATCATTTTGTAGTTACAAAAGGTTCGTATCGAAATAACTACTATAAAGCTAAGACGTTTGTTCCACTTATTTATTCCCTATATTTGGTTAATTTTATCAATTTTGCATTCATTTATTTGTTATTATAGATTTCTTTCTATACTAATAGGTATCATATTTGTATTAATAAACCTTTCCAAGGCCTTGTTTAGACTATTTCTTCTTATTGTGTCAGTAAGGTTATATTTATCGTTAATCCATCAGAATTCTTCAATTTCTCTGGTTTTATATTCTTCCATTAAATCTATTATATTTATTCTTTAAACATTCCCCCTTCATGATTATAAGGTTCTTAATGCAATCGAATAAAATATTAAAATTTCTTCAGATATGATAACGATGAGAGGTAGTTCGAGTCGTTTGTAAATATGTTCACAGTGTATATAGTGGTGAAGCTGATGTTGAAGCCTTTCTTCATATTATAAATCTTCAACGTAAGAAGGTTGCGAGTTACCTAGTTGTATTTTATATACAACGAATGCCCAATATTTCAAATGATGGTAAATTATTCGTGTGTTGTAATTTCGTTCACTATTATTATGATAAAGCCAATTTATAAGTTATGATTAGTGTTGTCTGTAAATAACTCTTTCGTGAAGATTATTTGTTTGGTTGTTTTTTAAGTTTATTAGAACTTTGTTAAATTCGTTATCTATGTTGTCTATTTGCTATTCAAAATATTTTTCCTTTTTCATATCGTTCTCTAATAGGTATTCTGTTTCAATTGTGGCTGAAAGGTTATATGAAGCCTTCGTAGGCATATAGTGACGACATATGAATTACGATTGCGATATCCAATATAATTTTGTGTTTTATTAGTATCTATGTTGTCGATAACATTAAAACCTCCTGTTTGTTCCTTTTGTCGAAAATCAACCTATGGTTCATCCGTTTAATTATTTTTATACACGTGAATTGTCTAGCTATCGAACTTTATAGACTTATTGAAGTCTAGCGTTAAAATTGATTTAACGTTTTATAGTTGTGATGTTTTAATCAATTTGTTTTTCAAAACGATTTTTTTCATTTTTAGAAAGAGTGTTTTATCGGTTTATATACCAATGATACCGAGGTATATATGTTTTTCAATTTGAAAATATAGATCAACGTTTGAAGGCATTATTTTAAGCTTTATCAAAAATTGATTTTGATATATTAAAACACAATAAACATCTACTTTGGCAATACTATATACTTGTGGGGCACATTTGATTATCGTGTACAGTAGGAATTTCTTTTCTAAAGTTGTCTAGGAAGCTTTAAACGTATGTTACGTTCGAGGTTTATATTCAATTTTGTGTAGGCTTAATTGATGTCGCTTCCGTTCAGAGTCATATTTTTGTCTGTTATCAAGTTGGTTGCAAAATTAACAATTAGCCATTAATTGATTTTTTGAATAGTTCGTAATTATGTAAGGATCTATTTTCTTCCTTCGTTATTCTATCTTAGAGAAATGAAAAAGAATTTTGCAAAGAGTATGACCAAAATAAATCTTTGAATTGTATGTATGAATTTAGAGCAAAACCAGTTTATATTATTCTACGCCTTAAATTTAGCCAAAAAGCGAGTTGTAGGACCCTTTGTTCCAAAAGACCGTTAATATTAATCTTATCGGTTTTCTTCAATGGGTTTCACGTTTTTTTTTATGAATCCTTCGGATTCAAACTATAGTTTTCATGCCTTATAATGCGTTCTCAAATAATTTTTGTTGTGTACTAAGGTTCAAAAAATATTTTATTGTCGAGTGATATGACTTTTAATTAATCTTCGTTGTTATCGAATTTTTTAATTTCTCTAGTTATTTCCGTCGTCAACCTTTTTTAAGTTTGTTAATAATAGGAGTAGATAGTTCGTATACCGATAATTCTTTTTTTTTAAATATTTCAATCTATTCCTTTGTAATACTGTTTTATTTATATTGTATAGAGTTTAAGTGGTCCATTAGCTATGTTTAAGATAATTTTGAAATTCGTAATTCTTAATGATTTTGCTGGGTTCATCCCTAGTATTTGAGTTTTCTCTTTACCCAAGTACCCCTGCTTGGAATGATAATGATAATACATCTTTCGTAGTACGTTCGTTTCTGATTTAAATAGTATTGTTAACATAATATTGTATTTGTAGTTTTTTCATCTCCTTGTAGAATTGATAGATTTTTTTTTGAATATAAGTATTAATGGTTGATATTATTCTGTTGAAATTAGATATATTTCGAATTTTTTTAGAATAGTACTATATGCAGTGCAGTAGGTCAACTTTACTTACAGTAAAGTTGATTATACTGACCTGAAAGTTGAGTGTATTGTTTTGTGTGGATTTACTGTATTGGGTATAAGTCGAGTACAGTACTCGAAACTTTACACTAGGGCACAGGCCAAGAAATTGTGCATACAAATTACAGTAGAAATAGGCTAGCGGTCTGTTAAACCTAGAACAATATATCCACCATCTGACTACGCAATACTTCTGTTACTTCGACTACGATTCGAATAGACAACATTGCAACATCCAAAGCCTTACTAACACTGATCAGTGCTTATTTGGTTAAGCTGTTATGGTCCGAGCTACGATGGTAAGCCAAGTAGGTGCCAAATGGGATTTACTATCGAGGTGTGAAGGAAGACTAGAAGAGGCTACCGTGGCTCAACGTGTAGGGCCCTTGGGAAGGGCCAATACCTAGCCATTTACGTGCTCTTATACGTGCCGTACACGGACCGTGCCCTGTCCATGTACGAACCGTATCCAACTTGTACCTGGATCGTGTCCTATCCGCGTCCGAGCCGGGCCTAGGTCGGGTCTAGGCCGGGAGTTGCCTATTCCGTTACGTGTACAGTTACGTAACCTATAAGCTTAATGACTAACGGCTTAAGTCTATAACATGCCCCTTCTTCCTCGGATGTTATAAGGATTATGACGTTCTTTTGGATAAATGAAGGACGTAGACCATTCTCATCTAGTATGCGGGTCGAACGTAAACCGGTAATATTACGTTTAATATATCGTATAACTCTTCGGTCAGCTTATCTTATATCGCCGGCGCCGTATAACGCACCCGTTAACGCGCTGTGTAAGGTATTCCTTTTACTGCCGGCGCCGTATAAAGCCTCCTTTTTACCGCCAGCGCTGTATAGCATACCCGTTAACGCGCCGTATAAGGCATCTTTTTTTACCGCTGGTATTATAGAACGTATCCCTTAAAATATCGTATAAAGTTACGTTTTTGCCTTCAATACCGAGTAACGCGCCCCATATAATACGTAACTCTTATCGAATCCAGTCCAATAGTCTTTATAAATATGAACGCCGTTATGTAATCTCTAAAACTTTTTCCTTTTTCTTTTTATATTATCGCCCCTCCCCCCTTTATTAGTTACCCTCGTTATAACCCTTTTAACTCTCCTTTGTATATATTAGTTGGTTATTCGCGTCAATATATTTTAGCCCCTTCTTTTAGCTTATTATTATAGCCGACATATATAACGATTTTAGTTTAAGTTACGTTACCGTCGGTGCCTCCGAAAGGGATAACCAGCCTTCCCATAAGGTATGTTGCCTTATTATATACTAATGCCTTACTATTAATTGCTTATCGTAATCCCTTCGCGTTATAGGAAATATTTTCGTCCTCGGAAATAATAAGAATTAAAATATGCTTTTTTCGTTATAAGTTAAGGACGCTTATATATTATATATTGATTATGTTTTAAATTTCAGAGTTTTCTAGTTTTACGTTCGAGTTCATCAGGTATAAGGATATGTCGTATATCGAAAGGTTTATAATAAGGTAAACTTATAAGTAAGCGTTACGAAAAACCTAACCATTCATTTTTTATAATATATTTAAAACACAGTTTATTTACAGCTTTATTGGGTTTACGTGCCTTTTTAGATTAATTAATTATTAGAATGAAGGATAAAGATTACATTTTATCCTTCGAGTGTAAATGTTAAGGGGAAATTCCGGGTTATTGACTCGTGTTTACCTTCGCTTTCTCTAAGTTAGTTAATTAATTTACCCGGTTTCGTAATATCGTCTGAGCGTAGGAAGTTTACACTATACCGACTATATAAAACGTTATCCCTTTAATTATATGCCTACTTCATCCTCTTCTTTCGGGTTAGTCTTTACCCTGAACCCTTTCGTCGTCTTTTACTATATCGTTTATTCATGAAGACAAGACACCCTCGGCTGACCGGACTTGAGCGCGTAACGTTTCCCCTCCAGCCCCTTTTAGCTATCACCAAATACCCTTTCGTGGTTTTAGCTGAAAGGGCTAAAATAATATAACTACTTAGGTTATATCTTTTATAATTCATATAAGTTACGGTGTATAAAATGTCGGGAACGACGTTTAAATCTTGATTATACGTTCTCAAATTTCTTCCATATCTCATTTTTTAACCTTATATAGGAACGAACTAATTGGGCCGACCGGAAACGGGCGTAAAATCGTATCCGTACCGATCGCGTTATTTTGGCCTAAATTAAAGTATTATAGTCTTTAGTAACCCGCTTAAAGGGTTACTCCCTTTGCTCCGCCTTTCGCCTTACTTTTTATTAGCCGCCTTTATCGGTCTTTTTTAACGTCTGTCCTTTTTAGCGTTATCCTTCATCATCGGACTCCCTTAGCATCCATCCTTTCTCGTATTATCCGTTATCGGCCTTTTTTAACGCCCGCTCGTCCTCACGTTATTAGCCCTCCTTAAAGTCGCTTCGCGTACGTTCCGCCTTCTACCAACCCCCTTTTTTGACGCCCATCGGTTTTCACTATATCTTTTTACCATCCCCCTTTTCTTATATCGCCTAATGTTCGAAGCCAGTTGAAATAAGGCCCTTAACGTCGGTAACGCTGGTATTTTTTCAACTGAAATGAAGATAATAATAATAAATAGGTAAATTTTCGGTAAGATATAGTAAAAGTTATTTTATGGTCGGATACGTATTCTAAATAGTCTGGTAATAATTACTCGGCTTTACTTATAGTATTATAACTTCGTTTAATAATAAATTCTACTTTTTATCTACTAATAAAGTGTTATTTTAAAGGTATAGGCTGTTCGCCTTACGCTTGTCGTTTGGTATAAGTTTTACGTCGTTGTCGAGATATTGGATTATCGTAAACCTGAATATCTTTTTATGTTGTTTCGAATTTATTCAAGGCTATAATATATTAATAATTTTTTAACAATTTTCATTCCAGCTTATTATATCTTTTTTACTTAACTAATACGTAATGAATCCCATCCCTCTCTGTTTTTACAGCGAGGATATACTATATTTTGAACTCCTCGTATTCATTGTCGCCTGTATTGTTCGCTTCTAAAACTAGTTCCGGGAGAGTATTCGATAAAACCTACGAAAAAAAGGGGGTCTAAAGCCGTTTTTTAAACTAAATTTATATAAAATATCGAATACTTATTAAGGATATTTAATACGATATTTAACGGGTTCGAGATACCGACTACCAGATATTAATTATAAAGTTAATTAAGTATTTTACTCGGCCGATTCATTTTTATAATACCAAAACTTAGCTAAACTTAATCCCCCACTTCATATCATTTCGTTAAAGTTCGTTTACGATTGGCCGTCGTTTTCATTTGTTATTAGATATAAATTATTACCATCTAGGTTCATTTTGTCTTTTCACATAAATAAACCAAAAACGTCGTGACTTATCTGGTTCAATTTGTTAACGACTTAGTATCTTATTTTACCTTTAAAATAGGTAATTTTTTATATTTATTCACTAAACGGTTGACGTTGAACCCTGTAAACGTTAACTTTCGGTTATTTAACGTAAATTAACAAATAGGTAAATACGAAGTTTAATCGTATTACGAAAAGGCGATAAAGATACGTAAATACTTTGGAACCTTTTAATTTACCCGTTTAATATCGTTATTTATTTATAGGTAATACGTTGTAAATTAAAGTTGTTCGCTTTTTATTAGGGAATAAATGGTCGTTTAAAATACGTTTACTTAATTCGAATTACAGTTATTAATAATAAAAGCCAAAAACCTATAAAATATTTACTATATATCTTGAAAGCGTTTAGTATATATATAGGCAGTTATAAATCATATGGATTTTAACAAGATAAATTTAAAAAGACGATTCGTAATAATCAATTAATATTGAAGGCCGCTTTTAATAACTAGTAAGTCGACTATGAAGTCGACCGAAATATACGTTTAATACCAGTAGAAAATAGGGAAAATTTCAAGAAAGATTTACCGTAAAATACGATAAAGTTTTGTTTTGTTATATTACATATATATTTGATATAAACGTCGAATATTTACGATTATCCCCTTTTAATAATAATCTTATGCAAAATACGACATAAAATGGTTTTACCTAGATAACCTATAATAAAAAAATTATAGGTTTGTTATAATATTCTTGTTATTATTAATTCCTATCTCGGTAATTATCAACTATTACGATAACGTAATATCTTCCGCAGGTTAATCCTGTAGTTTGTAATCTATATTAATTATCTTATTTTAAATAAGAAACGTTTAAAACTTTCGGAAACCACTAAAATCAAACCTTATATAATAGGTTGTTCGCCACTTTTTCATTTTATAATTTCGTTAACATCTTCGAGCCGAAAATAAATGAATTATTCGGCGTTAACGATAACGGCGGGATTAACGTGGACTGGGCCTGCAACGGTGTCGTCGACGCCGTCGTATTATAATTCTTTAACGTTATCTCCAATAACAACCCGGGCGCGGACCGGATCCGGGGCGGTATCGCTTTCTGCGGCCTTTCGAAAGCCCTCGCCCCCCCCCTAAGGTATATATCGTTGTAGTTTAACAACCAGGCCTTCGTTTCGCCAAAATTTTCTATCTAACCCGCCTTAATTTGTAATTCTTTAATATAAAAGTTTATTAATATTACTGTTAATATAACAATGAAAATGGTTTAAAAAACCTACACGCGATATTCTTTAATCTCGGGCTTATTTTGTAACCTACGAGTTAACGTATACGGACGGGCGCCCTAAGTTACGGGTTTATACCGTAAGTGGTATTCAAAAATAGAAAGAACCTCGGCCTATTTATCTTGGCGTTCCGAAATTAATCGTAACAAAGAAAAATACTTTAATCCCTTATAGTTTGTCGTAATCGTGAACGGTATACGGACGTTATGTAACTCAAAAAACCACGCTTTTAAATCAGCTTTGAAGGGACCGAAAGTGTATTCATAAAAGTGGAGGATTAGGTATTCGCTGACGGCCTATTATCCCTAATAACTTTAAATTATAACCCAGAATTATTAACGTTTACTATCGATTCGTTTATTATAAGTAATATTTTTTTCGGGGGAAAAAAAAAACCTTAATAATATATTATAGTCCGACCTATGATAGTAAATTAAGTAAATACTAAATGGAATTTACTATCAAGGTACGGAAAAGAACTTAAAAAGGCTATCGCAACTTAATGTACTGGACCTTTAGGCAGGGCTAATACCTAGCCCGTTACGTTCCCTTATACATGCCGTGCATGAACCGTGTTCTGTTCGTGTACAGACCGTATCCGGCCTATACTTAGACCGTGCCCTATCCGCACCCGGGCTGGGCCCAGGCTAGCCCAAGCCGGGCGTTACCTATCCCGTTACGTGCACGGCTATGTAACCTACAGGCTCAATGGCCAATGGCCTAAGTCTATGACATAAGCACAGATTAGCTGAGTAAAAGAAAAAGCTACTTTCTGGTTACAATTTACGACTATAACGATGGCTGAGGTAAAGGAAAGATTTTTGCGAAAGGACTCTATTAGTACTGCACCAGTCTACAAAGGAAGGAAAATAGAGAAGATATTTGGGATGCGCCAGTTTACAACGGAATTTTGTAAGTAAGCGACGGTATCGTTATTGAGAACACAAGGAAATCTTCAAAATTAACTGTCAGAAGTCTTAAAGTTCGGCAAGTTGGCAAACAGCTAAGTAAATACTATTACAGGTATTACTACTGTAATAAAAACGACTAAGTTCCACGGCCAAATAACAAACAACTTTCGATTTTGACCACTAATAACAACCTTCAACCTTGTTCTTTACACCAAATCTTTGCCCCCACTTTACTCTTTTTCAATTCCTCTACATGAATTTAATCGTCAAAATCGCTACTTTAAGCGAAAACACCAAGATTCGCCAAGTTGCACCGAAAAAGCCACGTCCCGCAACTCCATACGACTCTACACCAAAACACTAAGTCCCTCGCCTCACACGTCTTACACGACTTACACAAGCCAGAACCTTAAGATATCTACTGCTAGAGCTCACTTTGAAGTAATTATCGACACTGTCAGGAAAAAAGCAATCAAAACCCTCGGAATTACCTTTATCAAGTATTGTGATAAAGACCTATAAGCGCAAGATATCGATGCAGACTTAACGGATTTTTTTTTTCAACTTTGTTGGATATTATATCGTTAAGCATAATAAAGACTAAGATACTCACTATATCTTTTACAAATATCGCCACATTTTTGACAATTAAACTATTAATATATGGAAGTGAATTTAAAAAAGGGTTAAGTTTAGACTTAAATTAGACTTGGAAGAACGAATAATTTACGTTTAAGTACAAGGCTCTATAAGACTAGCATAAGCTCTTTTTGACTTATCCCAACTTGAAAATTCCCTTAAGATTTATGACCTAAAAGAAAGGGTGTTAAAGAACCTTAACGCCCCTATACACGTTTTAGAAAACCACTCCTTTAACTTTAGCTAAGTTAAGATTTTTCACATGGTAGCGATAATGAAACTATTAACCTGCTCGACAGCCCGGCACCTTTACGCGGCAGCGCGAAATACGCTTTTAATGGCGGCAAAACACGTAAAGCAGCATCCGCTAACGAGGATAGAGGAATCGACGTCGCCGCCCTACACTAGTTAATTAAATAAGATCGTTAAGCCTTTCAGAACCTTCAGGTTCTCTTTACCCCTTGATACTTTAGTTAAAATAGTTAAGTTCCCTAAGAGCCTTTTTACAACAGGTTCATATATATACGCGAGCCTATTATAAGCCCTATTACAAGACTTTACCCTTCGGGCCAAGCGACTGGCAATTATCCTTAACACCGTGTTTCGTAAGCTCTAAGGCTCAAATTATTAGGAAATACCAATAAAGACTAGGATAATCATTGCGATATTCTCTCCAAACCTATTGAAATAGTTAATATCAAATACAAGCTTCTTAAGGATTTCGCTAAAATTTGGAACGATATAAAGAAGTATAACAGGAAACTCTACCACCTCCTTGATACCAAAAATAATGCCCTTTTTAAACATTTTCAAGTAAATAGAGGTTCCCCCTTTTGGTTTTCATTTACTATTTCCCGGAATTCTCACAGGGCACGCCAGGGATTATTACCTGACCTTTTTAACCCAAATAACTATGTTTTGAAAGATTTATAACGGCATAAAGGTCCACCTCGAATACGACGTCCACCTCATATAATATTACACAAATGAGACCACTACGAAGTAGGCAACGATAATAGTTAAGAAGAAAGAGGAGGAAACACCAATAAATATATTTAACCAGATGATTGACAATTTGATGCTACGTTAGAAAGTAATGAGAAAAGCCTACGTTGATAAAGCCACACTTCGTAAGCAGGTACGGGTAGTATTTACGGGCATTAGCGAGTTAGAATACGCTTTATAACGCCCAAATACTACTTACTAAGGATTTTTTAATCAGTTACGCTCTTCGTTTACAACCGTAATAAAACGCACGCCAAACTTACTTGGTATAAACCCCTAAGCTAGTAATTTTCCTAACGTAAAAGAAAAAGACCACGAGATGATTAATTACATTGACAGAAAGTATGGCTATAAGCGCCCTTAACGTGTAACAGCTCCTGACTAGAAATAGAAACAGCTACACCGGCGTCAATAGAGCTAAGATCTAGGTGGTCCTACCGATCGCAAAAAAATATTGTCGTAATAGTGGTAAAAAATGTTGGATTTATGAAAAATTTGACTGCTGGTTAACTTGTTACCCCCCCACTAAGCGTAATAACAAAAAGTCAATATATTAAATATAATACTCTATGACTTTGAAACAAAATTTGTTGGATTAAATCGCAAACTTAGAAGGCGACGAGCTAATTAATAGCGATGAAACCACCAAATAGATTAAGTAATATAAAGATATTAATCTTATCACGGATCAGTAACTAGCAGACTACGCCTTCCTATACCGTTTAGATGGTGAAAAACCGTATCTTTACCCTAATTAAGCCCACTACCTCTTATACAACTTTAACCTTCGCGATTGTTACACGAACCACATCTTTCATGTTATTATATCAGATATAAGGGCAATTAGGTACTTATCAAAAAGGTATTTGTAATACATAACAATACAAAGGGAATGTATTACAGCCACAGAGATTAATTATTAAGATGTTGGTAAATCTAAATTTGGCTTCGGACTAAGCTAACAATTATCTTCAATAAGTACATAAGTAGTTTAAACTATTGTAAAAGAGATTACGTTTTATATTTTTAAATTCCTTATGTCTTTTCTCTTTTACTTAGAGGATATGAAAACCCTCAACGTTAACGTTAACGTTAATGCAGACTAACTGGTTAGAAACGGTTAGAGATTTCCCCTTGCCTTTTAGTGAGAGCACCTATAGTTTCACCTTTAAAGCCTTAAAGTAGTGATGTTAAACTTAACAGAACTAGAGATATATTAATTATATCGATACTTTGGTTATCTAGCCTTTAATAGGATATCAAAATTACTAACACTCCCAGGGCATAATATATGAAATACTTTACCCTAAAAGCTATTAAAAAGCTTTGATATCACTACCAAACACATATACAACCCCCCCCGAAGATTTAAGTTTACACTAAAAAAATGATAAGGACTTTAATTACGAGGTTTTTATTAACTTTCTTTTTACTTAGATAACAAGCATGTTCTTTATGTTGTTGACTCCATATCTTTTTTTTACGAAGCCAAGTTTTTAAAATTCTTTTTGATAAAAGACACGTGGAAATAATTGAGGATATTGTGAATTAACACGTACCTAGGTTTACCTAAAGTCGTCGTCCACGATGCTCATGCCAACTTTACGGCGGCGGAGTTTTAGGAAAATACCAAAATAATAGGTATTGAGTGCAAACTAGTACCTATAAAAGCCTACTAAAGTATTGGAAAGGTTAAAGGGGTATACGCCGTACTTTGCCGAGAATATAATATCCTTATGCTGGAAATTAAAAGCTTTACGAACCTGGAGATACGCTAACAAATAGCGGTAAAAGGCCTGAATGATATTATGGGCCCTAGCGTATTAATTACAACGTTACTAGTCTTTAGAGCGTACCCACGCCTAACAAATGAATCTCACATATTAGTAAGTACCTCAAAGCGTGTTACGGCCTACGACAAAGCTTTGAAGGAACTATAAAGTGAATCGGCACGCCGCCAAGATAATAATACCCTTAACATTAGGAATGGCCCTATAACAATCGATGTACTTGCTTTGCCGTTGTAAAGTGAAGTTCTCGTATGACAAAAGCCGGGTAAATAGGAGGGCCCATATAAGATTTTAAATATCGTAAACTCTAAAGTAATTATTAAAATTACTAACGGTCCTATAATATTCCGTACAACTTAGGTAAAATCCTATATTAGGACTACTAACAATAAAGATCCTTAAGCTAAGTAAACGAGCTAACACGAACATCCCCCAGCTATTATCGACAAGTCAATGAAATGCCGCCGGCACTGACAACTCCGAAGAAAAAAGGAACTTTGAAAAGAAAAAATATACACCGGGCCTCATTTACAATACCATTTAAATTAACAGAAAAGAAGAGGATAACGAATACCTGACACTAAACCTCTAAGCCTAAGGCATTACTAAAACCCCAGATACACCTTTTAAGAAAAGCGACAGGGTCGAGATTAACGGTTGACTAACTACAAAAGTTATATAATTTATACCGAAAGCTAAATTTAACCTTTAAAATCCCTATATTACGATCTTCAAGTCAAGGATTATCTACGAGGTGAAAAACGAAACCATGGGGTGGCCGTACAAAAAGTCACGTTGAATCGCTTAAAGATACAGCTATAAAGAAAAAATCTGAATCCTTACGTAGTCGCCAACGATTTAAAAGGTTAACTAACGCCTAGTGGTCGCTTTGGTAACAAGTTTGATATCTAAAACTAAAGGTAAGTTTACGCTTAATAGGCTTAATAGAATGCAAGCTCATACACAATCAACAACAGATTAATAGTGAATCGTACTACTAAAGTTACTATAGGAATTACAAGCTATTCACCCTTCAAGAATAGTAATACGATATATCAAACCACTATAGGAACTAGTTAAAACGGGCGTCCATTAGTTACTAACTTATTAGTCGCACTTAAAATTAGGACTATGTATAAAGTCATTAATATACGACTCGTATATATTTGTAATATAGGAAAAATATTTTGGTCCAATGTGTATGTAAACTAACAATAAACCCTTCATCGGAACAGCTGGCTTTATAACATCGAAATAACAGGCGATTAAAGACTTTGGGTTCTAAAACTCTAAGCCGGTAACGACGTTGGCGAAGGGTGATTAACTTAACTTCAACGAATCGTTAATCCGCATAATTATTGTAAATACTATCCTTAATTTTTTCTAAAAGGGTCAGGACACTAGTTTGGCCATAATCGATAAGATTAACGAAGCTAAAGCCCAACGGTATCTCGAATAATGTACCCATGGCAGTTATATCACTATCACATGCTAATCAAAGGCATTGTAGAACCTATCCATCGCGGCCAAAGTATAAAAGCCAAAAGATAAATACTTTAACCAGCTCAACAAAAGGCTCGAATAACAAATGAAAAACCTAGACCGAGGGATTGATATAGTTCCAATTAATTTTTCAAGGGTCAGTTAATAATCTTTACTGATAGGTCTTCTATAAACAACACCGACCTTTCTTTACAAATCGGCTTCCTAATAGCCCTCGTCAACAAAAATAGACGGAAAAACCAATTTAACATTATCAGTAGCCTTATCCACTAAAACTCTATTAAATACAAAAGGATTACACGAAATGTGCTAACTTCGGAGGTCTATGACATAATAGAAGGATTCGACGTGGATATAACACTATGAGAAACCTTTAATTTTATTACCAGGCAGCTAAGGATTCTTTCTATTCTGTTAGTAATCTGTACCAACTTAAGCAGCCTTTTCGAATTCCTTTCAAAGCTTAAAACCAGTAACGAAAAACGCCTGATAATCGATATAATAGAATTTCGTAAAGTCTACAAAGGAAGGGAGATTAAGGAGTTCTGATAGATTAACGTCAAAGAAAATCTTTCTGATTCTATAACAAAGGTATCGCCGAATGAGACACTGGAAAGGTTTATAAACAGCAACAGGTTAATTATACATATCTAGGGCTACGTTGATACGCGGCTCAGAAAGCTCAAATCATGTAATATCGGTTAGAGATATACCGGAAAACTGGAAGATTACCAGAGTAAGAGGAATTAATAATAACGATCTATTTTATTGGCACGGATAAAGTAAAAGACTGTAAAGACCTGTGACGGAAGAACTTTTTATGGGAATTAATAAATTTGAACCTCGAAGCCGTAGGGTAATTGACGGAAAATAGGGTCAATTTTCATATAATTCGGTGCAATTCGATATGGTGGTTAACTGGAATTAACAAGGGTTTCGCCAGTTGAAGAAGTCGCAATTCAGTACTAACCGGAAAAGATGAGTTAACTACACTGACATACACGCACAAACTAAAAAGCCTCCAGTATTGAAATAGTACTTTATATAATACAATGAGTCAACTTTACTTAAAATAAAATTAACTATACTAACCTGTAAGTTAAGTATATTATTCTGTGTGGACCTACTGTATTAAGTGGAAGTCGAATACAGTACTCCACACTTTACATTAGGGCTCGAGCCAAGCAATTGGCTATACAAATTACAGTGTAAACCGGCTAGCGGTCTGCCAAGCCTAGAACAATACATCCATCATCTGACCACGTAATACTACTGTTACTTCTACCACGATTCGAATAGACAACGTTGCAACGTCTAAAGACCTACCAACAAAAATAAACAATATAGGGACCAGTTCATCAGGTTTGGCAGTATCATTAATTCTTGATATGGGTTTCGTGAAATCTTTTCCTCATTTGTAAATTTGATATTTTCTTTTTCAAAGATTTCGTATAGTTCACAAAGAATTCTATAAACCACCTCCACTTGTATGACAATCCAATTCGTATTAATAAAAATATGATAACAATTAATTTGTATAATACTGGTCATTATTTAAATTTCTCCAATTGTAAAGTTGGTTTCAGAATTATGAAAAATATTGTCCAGTCATCAAATATATGTATTTATCCATAGTTATTGTAAAGTTGTTCCTATATTTTTGGCTCATATTGTTTTTAGAATATAACGATATGAAGATATGTTATCTAATAAATGTTATAAAGTACTAGAAATCCATGCAAATATTATACATCAATTAAGATTTTATAGTTAAATTTTAGATCTTTATTTTGCAGTTCGAATTTGAATCGTCATAGTTTTAATACATTAATTTTAAAGTGATGGATATATTGCTCTATATAGTCGAGAATCAAACCTTCTATATCAGTTTATCCAATGTTCTAAATAAACTTATATAATCATTTTGAATTTTTATAATTCAAACTTTGATGTCATCTTTATAAATTGACTTTGGTCAAATCTGAAATAGTTACTAGGTCGTATAAATGAAATTATTAATGTCCCTATTTCCAAGTTCGTTAAAATATTGTTTATATTGAGAAGTATCATTATTAATAACATCTTTAATCATGTTTAACTTCTTTTTATCTTACTAATACAACAAAAACAGTGTAAATATGTTCTGGATATGAAACGTAATTTGTGTTGGTAGGTTTTTAGGGACAATGTAGTTGCTTGAATAGTTGTAGTATTTGACGATGAAAGAGGATGAAACTAGCCAAAAGCTTAGCAGAGCTAAGCATGTAGAATATGCGGGGGGTAACGGATACGTGCCTTCCGAAAAGTTGATGTATACCATGTACCAGTTCAGGCTTCTGTTGAAATATACAACAGGTACAGTCCCACAGAACACACTCAACAACAGGTCCAATAGAGCCAGTTAGTATTTGGAATAAACTTTAAGTACTGAACCTCTTAACACCAAAAAATGAGGAACTCAACAGAGTTGTATATATCTCTAAGGTGCACTGGTATTTATTAGTATAAGTAACAGTATTAACTAGTACAGAGGATTAGCATGGAGATGCTACCTGAGCTAGTACTTACTAGTATGAAGGAACTAGTATTTACTAATATATACTAGTATTGACTAGTACAGACTTTCGATGTTTAATCAAGATCTGTATAAGAATACACTTAATTATATATCAAATCCTGCATATAAATTATAAAATCCTTGAAGTTACAAATCTATTCCATATCTTCTTATATGGTACCTTTATCATATTATTCGTGGGATGATACCTTAATTCTCCATTTCAATAAACTGAATATAAATACACCTTCTTTAGCACACATCAAAAATATTTACTTTTTTTGGACTTTGTAATACCTTTAAAGATACCCTATTAATATCCCTAAAACGTGGCTTGTTTCCACCACCAAAGATATCTTACGGCAACACCAGTGATAATGGTTTTGCTTTACCAAGGATTATTATTGGTCCCGGTCACTTAAAACGCACAAGTTTTTTTGCTCCGGCTGAATCCCTATCCCTTTAATCCCTGTGCTTTAGGGCTACTCCTATTGCTTCAGGGGATTTAGAACTTAAAGCTTTACTAAGGAAAGAAAGAAAGGAAGATCGAAATTCCCGTAGAGCTAAAGTTAAATAAAAAAAATTATACTATTAATACTAATAATCTCATTAATAAGAAAGAAGAGGCTAGGACTAGAGTTACCAATTCCCTCGAACTTTTAAAATTCAAAAAGCTTAAATTAGCTATCGACTGATACAAAAGATTGTTAACTAAGATTAAGAAACGCCTAAAACCCCCAAAGAAACCGGAACCACTTAAATCGTCAGGCACCACAATAGTAAATGAGGAAGAGGGAAACATTAAAAACCCCCTTTTAATTTTAAAGAAAAGAGGAAAATTATAAAGCCTAAGTTACAATTACTAAAAGACTCCGAAGAGTAAACCTTTATAAACATAAAAGTATGACTAATAGTAATTAAAGTTTGTGAGATCATTAATAATGGTTTTGCTATCTTAAAGGGTATTTTGAAGATTGAAATCAATATTTTCTTCATGAGAATAAACTTCATTTACTTTTCTACGCCTATCAATTACAGTTTTGTAGAACAGTTATAAATTATATGTAAACTAATCGGAGACTACGAGTTAATCACTTCTTTTATTACTTAAAACCTCTCAATATGTATCATGGGCATTAAACACCCCTACAAAGCTTTATTAAAGTGAATTAGCATATAATAGTGCATTGCACCAATTTACTATCAAAACTTCTTAAAACAATTCGTTTTCTACGCCCGTTACACTATTCAACCTTAGCTCTTTTTATAATAGCGTTTACAAATACTAAAAGGAGCTTAATTTATCAACGCCGTTAGGTTTAATATATGAAGTATTCCGTATAGTTTTTAACATCTATTAAGCTTAGGTTTCTAGTTTGAACTATACGTATACGAAACAAATTATAGAAAGATGTTCCTTCATCAATCAGTAAATTACAGTCGGTCTTACAAAAAAAAAACAGGCTTCAAGAAGGGGAAAAAACGTCAAATTCCATCCTTAAAAAAGACGAAAAATAATCTACCTGTAAAACGTAACTAATGTATCAGTCAATTTAAAAAAACCTGCCTTACAGGCTTTTATAAAGATCATTCGACACAAGTTCATTAGGTATTATACCCAAATTTACGGAGTTTTCATTCTAGTAAATCTATTAGTAATCAAGAAAAAGCGGACGTTTTTGCAATTGATAATGGTAAAGCAAAAGAATTTCGTCACTTGTGATATTATAACTTTATAGTGTTACCACTATTAATTTCATAGTTAGATATTTTATTTAACAGGTTTATTACGTAAAAAATTATACTAGCCCCTGCACTAGAGAATTTTTGATAATTTAGGACCGTACTTTACACGGGTATACCCGCTTTAATGTCTTTATTTTTAACGTTAAAGTCTCAACTTTTAGAGTCAAAATCTCTACTTTTCACGTCAATCTACCAAAACTTCCAATTAAAGGCTGTATTAGAAGCGGGTAGTACTGTCGAACAAACCCTACTTTTAACGTTAAGCTATCAAAACTTAATGTTAGGTTTTAACTTTCTTTCTCTTCCTTTCACATCATAAGATTGTTTTAAAATTGATAAATTCTAGTGTATAAATCTCCTTAGAGATAGTTTATTCTTATCTTACTATACTTTTAATAACATTAAATTATTCCTACATCTATAGATACAAAGAAAAAACTATCTCAGATTACGAATAATGGGTGATATTAACCAGCCTACTAGTAAAGATTTATTTCAATATTATTCAAGTTCAAAGAAGGTTACAATGATAATACCCTGGATTTTTACAACTAAATTTATTGCCCTAAGTTTATTATAAACCTCATCAACTTATAAAAGCTTTACGACTTAGATATTCAAGTTGAAAACTAATTATTAATCGACTTACAAATTAAATAAACAACTGCTACTATATTTAATAACCATAACATTATTTATACCACGTAACAATGTCATTGTAACTTTATGGCTTCTTCTGCCGAGTAATTTACAATTTCGTCTTAATATATTAGGTTTGATTGTTTAAGCTTGAAGTTAGACAAAAAATTACTTTAGTTGTTGGACAACCTCAAAAAGAACCAGAAAAAGAAGCATTTAGATTTTACTTATACTCTTTATAAACTTTTCTAAAATAATTGATAGCGACTAAGCTTCCAATAAGGTGCCCCCCAAAAAGGAGGGTTTATTTAAACTTTTAACAGTTTATTGAAAACAATTGCTAGCCTAAGAATTGAACTCTATAACCTAATGACTATAAGGGTAAAGTATGGATATAAAGTCTGTAACACTACCATTATATCCCAAAATTAGGTACTAAAAGCCGTTTTTCGTATATTAAACAAAATGATCAAACGTATTTGGTATACTATAAATTATTCAGTCTTGAACTAAGGTAACGAGGTCGTTGAATATTTAGTTCAAAAAATGTTCATGAACTACGTTTTTACAATTATATTTTCTTCGCTAGAAACCCCTAAAATATGGCATTTCTAAACTCTCTAACAAATTAATCTTAGAATAAATAAGGACCTGAACCGTTACCGTAAAAGCGTCACGTTACTTATAGCTTTACCTATTTTAAGAAGTGTTCAATATAGCTAACTGGACGATTAACAATAGGAGAAGAATTCATATGCCTCGCCTTATAAGAGTCTTTACGATAAAGTACAGGGATATAAGGAGTATAAACCTAACGTTAAATTTAAATTTACCTCTTTCTTTTCTGTTATTATCTACATACCTTTTCCACAACGAGTAACGGGTTGAGAAAATAATCCAACAGGAAAAAAAGGAATCCTTTTTTATAATAGGTTTTTAATATCACAAAGCTATGACATATCCGGAAAGTCTATTTGCAAAACCTATCGAGAAGCTCGATAAGAAAAATTATCAGAACTCTTGGCTTGACGGTCTTTAAAAAGACTATTACTGGAATTCATAAGCTTATTGTAAAAGAAAAAGATATTAAAACTATTGAGGTTAGTATCCCTTATAACACTATGAAGAAAACTCTAGCTTCTAGGCCAAAAATGAGAATTCGCCAAACGTCACAAAAGACAACAAACAATTTGCCTGTAAATATTACAATGAATATTGTTATTAATAAAAATATAATTCATTTTACACTTGCAGTTAATAAATACATGAAACAGATAATTATAAAGGAAGCTTTGAAGGGCTCAGATGCTAAGTAATTAAAAAGGCTCTCTTGAGTAAGATATGAAGCTTACTATTCCTCAAAGTTCTTAAAGCTATTAAAAGGAATATTAACCGCTATGCTCTAACCGCACAAGAGGTTACCAAGGTTAAAAATAATTCCCAAGGTTAAATCAAAAAGTGTAAGGTTAGGATCGTAATAAGAAGGTTAAAACAAAGATATAGTGTTAACTATATTAAAACCTTTACTGCCACAGTAAAGTCTTACACGCAAAGTATCCTCGTTGCACTTAATTCTTTTTATAAATGAGATATCGACCAAATCAACATCAACTAGGCTTCCCCAAACGATACACTTGAAGAAATAGTGTTAATGGAGATCATACACACTATGAGGAACTTGTATTCAAAGTATCCTGATAAGAATATTATAAGTTTTGATTTTATAATTTACTAGCTTCAAATTAAAAAGTTTAAGCGTTAATCACGCGTTATACCTCAATTAACACCGTAATCTCATCATATATACTTAAGTTAATAACCTGTTAATAACATGCCCTAACCTATACGCCTTTAAATTCTTTAAAATGAATATTGAAAAGCTCTTTAGGTACAAGAACCTAAGAAAGATAAAACACTTCCTAAGGGTACAACTTTGAAAGAATATGGACGTATATCTAAATCGGCTTAGTCTTTAAGTAAAATGAACTAAACAAACGTCCGGCTCACATCCTCATTGCAACCGGATCACTAGTTTATACCATACCATATAAATATCAGGCTAATATATTGCTGACTAAGAAGGATTAGTTGAATATATGGGCTTTTAACTAAGCAATATACCAAACTAGGCCGGATATCTCCTTTTTCATATGAATAATCTCACAATTCTTTTATAACCCATCACATAAAAACATTATACTTACCAATTACGCTTTTGAATACTTCAAAAAGTAATAAACCCATAGATTATAAGTGGGTGGTAAAACCCTGAAAGCCAATTCGAATGAAAATGCCCGAGACTTCAGCTAAAATTACCATAAAAATACTTAAAGTCTTTTAATTAACGGCTCATGCGATTCAAACTAAAAAAAGGACGAGGCTACTAGAGTGTCTACTTATGGATACACACTTTAGATCGATAACAATATGGTCAATAGGGTATTCAAAAAAAGATCCAAAATATGCCTCTTTTTTATAAATATTAAAAGTGTAACAGTGATAAGGATTACTTAAAACACCCTATAGATAAGGAACTTATTTGCAAAGCTACATATTCCTATTATCGTTACGATATACTATAATAATAAGTGAGCTATTAAGTTATTAAAAAAACCCTAAGTATCACCAACGAAATTGACATATATACCTTAAAACACTGTATAAGAGCTAAATTGGAGCATAACACTGTTCAAATCAAGTGGGTTCCTACATATAAGCAACTGTTCTATAGGTTAACAAAGCTATTACCGAGGGAAAAACACGAAAAATAATATAACAGCTTGACTTCATGAATCTAAATTCAAATTAAATTCATGGTTTATAAAGCTTTGTACTTCATGTTACCTTGTAGTAGCACAAGTAAAGAATGGTAGAGTGATTTTAGTATAAACTTTAGAATATTGACAAAATAAATACTAAAAAGGTCAATGGTTCAAATCGGACTATTCAAGTTGTCTTACTTTTTATATTTAGAGATTTTCCCCTTTTCCGTACTATGCTTCCTTTACTTTACCCTCTAGCTTTTGTTTTAACTTCTTTTGCTTTTCTCTTTCTTTTTAAGCGAATAATACCTTTTGAAGGGGTGTATTAAAACATACAATAGGTACAATCAAATAATATACAGTCGACAATAGTGCTAATATAGCCAGTCAGTCCTTGGTACAAACTTCAAGTACTAAATCTCTCAACACCAAAGGATAAGGAATTCACCGAAATTATAAATATCTATAAAATGCACTATTATTTACTAATGCAAGTACTAGTATTAACTAGTACGGAGGATCAACACGGAGATACTACCTAAGCTAGTACTTACTAGCCTAGAGGAACTAGTATTTACTAATATACACTAGTATTAACTAGTACGGAGTCTCGATCTTTGATCGAGATTTCTATGAGGATACACTTGATCATATATCAAGTTCTCCCTGTAAATTCTAGAATACTTGAATCTATAATCCTACACAATATCTTCTTGTGTAGTATTTTCAACAACTTCCCCCATGTAAGCACAAAAATTCACCGTGACCAAAGAAAGAAGAATTGTTCTTCTTGTATAACAAATTCACCCGCGGCGCGAGACGCGAGATTCTAGACGTGAGACGCAAGACGTTAGATACGAGACGCGAGAAACGAGAAGCGAGATAGGAGTCCTGTTGGTAGGGCTTTAGACGTTGCAACGTTTTCGATTCGATTGGTCTGGTCGAAGTAACAGTAGTATTGCATTGGTCAAGTAGTGGATGTATTGTTCTGGGTTTGGCAGACCGCTAGCCGGTCTGCACAGTAATTTGTATGGCCAATTGCTTAGCCCGTGACCTAGTGTGAAGTCGGCGCATATTGTACTTGACTTGCAGCCAATACAGTAGGCTCACAAACAATACACTCTACTTGCAGTCAGTATAGTCAACTTTACCGTAAGTGAAGTTGATCTACTGCACTGCAACTACTACTATTCCAACAAGTCCCTTAACGAAAGCGCTTTTCATAGGCTTCAATGAGATTTTTGCAATAATCCAGTTCTTCTTTTACTTTCCACTCGTCGTTCTTGGAGGTGTATCCCTTCCAACGCACCAGGTAATGAATTTTCTTTCCCACACGACGATGGCGATCCAGGCGCTTATTCACAATTTTCTCAAATTCCCATCCTTCCTCCACTAAAGCCTCTTAGTAGTACTACTCTAGAAGGTAAGGACATACGAGTAGAAATATCATACTTCAGCTTATAATAAGGTATCAAATACTAAATGATTACTGTAAAATATAGGTATAAACTGGCAGGGAAATTAAAAGTGTGAACGAGATTTTCCACTCGATTTATTATAGTATAAAAGCTCAGCCTAAGCGACGTTAGTTTTCCTTATCGGTGTAAAGGCTTGTACGACTTTTCTATACGTAATTATATAGTATTTCCGATGTCAAATTCCAATTAACGGTAAATTTTGTTTTATCGATGTTTGCTTTCCGTAACCACGATATTCATGGTAAATTTAATAACACGACGCAAATGCTTCTTTATCAAGATGATGTCAACTTGTTATCGTGGCAATTCAATATTGGGATAATTTGTAAGAGAGTATAACTTCAAGCCAAATATGGATTTGCAAGGGTTAATATTAATGATTTGAAAATATATATTGCTAATATTCTATTCAAGAGTAGATATACATTCCATGAATAGCTTCTCTAAATACTTAACGACATGGTATGCAAATGTAAACTTAACCAATTGGTTTTATCTTGCGGCTAGTACATTTACTTGAAGGTAATATGTCATTATAATTCTCAATTTTATATAAAAACCTTTTTACAAAACATGCAAAAAAAAGAAAAGAAACTCAATGTCGCGATTTAAAATTATTTCGCACGGACATCATTGATTTAAACCCAATAAATAACGACATGAAATTGCAGCCTAATATATAGCTGTATATATGGTGTAAACTAGACGGAAAATAGTACGTTTAGATATTTTATTAGTGATAGGCATAATTGTATTGAATTCATCATAGCCGGATATCTCTAGGACTTAGCAAGTGATATCACGTTGAGAAGATCGATAATATATTCCATACATAATATATATATAAACTTTTTCAAAATCTAGATTAAGCGAAGAATACCTACTAACTTCTAATTATTATTCTGTAATAATACACAACGAAATTAATAAATATAATACTCATTTATCAATTTCCTCTTAAAACGGACATATAAACTATTCAAAGCTATTATTATACATCGCGTCCCAAAGTGACATTGATTATTATAAACTCCCTAAATGAACTTTCCAATAGACCTACTGGAAATTACAAACCGTTCTCGACTCATTACATCCCTATCATATAACAAACAATCCATTGAACTAAAGAAACAACCAATTTCAACGATATTTACCACCTCTTAATTTTTATTTGCATTTAGGTTTTCCTTAATAAAGGAAAATATAAACTTGCCAAATTACCCCAACTTCATATACCAACAAAAATTTAAAACATATTTCGTTCAATTATATATCATTTGCGATGAATGAAGTAGAGTTAACTTTATCAAAGACAGAGCCTAACGAGAAATTATCAAAGATTTGATTGAATATAATTACTTTATTCGAAGTTCAGATTTCCTTATTAATTGATATAAAAAGTTGTAAAACCGAATGTGCAATCAGGTTCAACCGTTTAACAAAATACACGATATCCAAATTATATATATTGAAGTAAATTACCGTATTAACATAACCTTCATTTACCTCATCCGTAAAACGTCTTTTAAGTCAGGTTCGATTGACAAGACCTGTGATAAACTCATAATAGATAACATTATTATAGGAAAAGGGTTACTTACCAAAGTGGTCTTGAAACATTTATATATCCAAGCGAGATATACCACCATATATTCTAATGGTTTATAGTTTGAATTTATTCTATAGGGTATATCATAAGGAATATAACAGGTAGAATATATCCTTGATTTTATATATATTTAAGCTTGAATTAAATCATTATAACGCCGAAACATTTTTGCAAACTTTTAACGACCTGTGGGAATAATAACCGAATGGAGTTTACGTAATTTAAACGTAATTTATGGTACATGTTTTTCTTCATGGCGGCGAATTACTCGTTTTCGTAACCTATAGAAGAAATCTTCGATATTTAAATGTCATAAATTTTCTTTTCAAGATAATTATTTTCTACTTGGACAACTTTATGGAGTTTAGGTAACGAATTAATATTAGAATTTTATCAAAACTCCCATAATTATACGAAATTGGGTATTATAAGGCGAAGAAAGCTTGCTTCATCCAAGTAAGTTTCCAATGCCGAAAGAGTTATAGGTATGTTGATATCCCGTAAGGCCTAAATGCGTTTTGTAATGATGGATAAGCCAAACCTATTGACACAGAAAACTAGTAGCTTAATAAAATGAAATCGTATATAGCATTTGTTGGTAAAAAGCAAAACTTCAACTTTGGTAAATGAGGCTGACATTTGAGTAGAATGGATTATATATTATACAAAGCTATCAAAAATTACAATATCTTCGATAAATATTCGGCAAAATATTTGGTAGAACTCAAAAGTACAATCCATAAATCTTTAAGCAAAAGCAGGTAAATTTCTAAATTCCATAAGTGCTACGTTATTACATGTGAGGCCTTAATAACTACCAAAAGTGAAATGATCGCTAAAATCTTAATTCGAGAAAATCTAAAAGAAAAATCCAATGACTTTTACTTGAAGAATGTACTTAAAGCCTCTCAATAAGTTAATAAAATTTGTTTGAAAAGGGAAAAAAAGAACTATTAGATACGATATACTTATTCAAGGGTATAAGATTAACCACAACACAGCCTTTCTTGAGACCTTATAATTTCATCTAAACGACGAAATCAAATGAGTTAAATAAATATACATCGTCTATATATTACATAGGCTTTATACGTATAGTTTTTCAAACTAGAAACCGCGACAAGTGTTATGTCATCGTAAAACTGGGTAACTATAATGATTGAATTTCGCGTTTAATCAATCTTTTACCAGTATCACCTTTATTATTTACTAGATCGGTAAATTAATGAGTTTATAGCCTTACCTGACATCCTCAAACTAATTATTAATTTCAGTTGATATAGGTACATTATAAAGTTCGGTTGAATTAATATGGATCTCATATTTAATTTTCAGTCGTAAGGCATCATTTGAAGTCGTAATACAAAACGAGGCTAGAAATCTTTTAAAACAAGGTTTATCCCATTATTTAACGAAATCCACGTTTCTCGTATCCTTCATTACATAGAAAATTACGTCGAAGAATGAAATATCCGATTGCTGGTTAATAAGATTTTTGAAAAGAATCCAGAATCGTATTAAAATTTTTATAATCTTGGTTCTATAAAATTCCAACCTGAATTCCGTTTTAGTAAATAATCTTTGAATGATTAGCGAGTCTAATTCGCTAATAGTAACAAATACCAGGTAATATTTCTCAAATTTCTTTAAAATTAGCTAAATAAACTTAAAAACTATATTACACATTCTAACAGCCTATAAAAACACCCAAATGGCTTCATTTCAACTTGTAAAAAAGTAAGCAATATTTTGACATTTTACAATAATACAAAAAATACGTAAGTTTAAAAACGGTGATGAGTTTATCGATATATTTATAAAGCTAAATGATATGAGGAGTAATGGAATCCATAATGGCATTATGTGAGCACAGATATTAAGTTGTAAGTATAAAAAACCCACATTAGGAAATTTAATACGTTTAACAGGAAAATGAACGGTTTATCCTGAAAATGAATTTTATGAAAACTTTGGTAAAAACCTTACAACCCACAGGACTTGTATCAGTTTTTACACTATAAAATGCTCCTAGAAATAATCTTTTTAAAGCTAATAATATTCATGGACATAAAATTGTTAACCTTATGAGACTTTGGTCAATCATTGGAAAACAAGTCTTCCATGTCCAGACGATCATAAACCTATACTTCGGTATTCTTTTTAAAAATGCTAAACGTATCGTTCGACTTTTATTTATATGTTAATAATAACTAATAAACATGAGTTGTTAGTTTTACAAGAAGTTCATAACTTCCGAAACAATTTTACCCAGTAATAAGATAGTCGTGATATAATTGGGAAACTATTTTTCAAGCTAGAACGTAACCACAAAATCTTTGAAAACGCCTGTATTAAAATAAAAAGTATATTTTAAGTGAAATCAAGTGATATGAATAGCTACCCAAAGGAAGTGAAAGCCTTTTATAGCTATAGCCACCTACTTATAAACTAATTTAGCTACGATAATTTCCAAATCTTATATAAAATTAATGATATCGTCAAGATTTGAATTTGTTTCTATGTATTTATACCTAAACTGTCGCCTTATGACTCATAGAAACAAAGCCCTCGTTATAAAGTAGATTTCCCAGTACTTAAAATGTATATTGCGTAATTAGTACTCGTATTTATTATTAAGACATATCTGACGACTTAATAATATGTTGTTGGTAAAGCCCGGTATTCCATTTATGAAGCTCACGTAACTCTTTTGTAACGACTACGAAAAGAATTTAATGTCTCTTTACTTTAATTAATCAACTTTCGAATCATATTTAATATTATTAACGAGTTTACACCGAAGGTTTCCATCGCGAAAATTATTGCTATCGCGATGGCATACCTTACAGTCGCTGCGGCGATTATTGTTGCAACGTTTTTTGCATGATTTGTTACGAGCCTCATAAGGCTTATGATTGCGATCGCGATCACGATAACCACTTGTGCCAAGTTTCTGATTATACTTTATATTCTTGCTTCAACTTTTTTAAGACATACCTAAATTATATTTTTCGCGTCTGTTTTTAATAATAAGTGTATATAGAGGGTACTGATGATATGAGACCGCCTGTAGAATATGTTTAGTTTCCATGATATCAATTGCATATTCCTGTAAAGATTTTTTACGATTGAAAGGCTACAGATTTCGTCATGTAACTCAACCGTCTCAGATCCCAATGAAGATTTTAGCTACACACCAGTTCTTATTAATACAGTCTAAATAATTTATAACTTAAGTATATTTTAACTTACTTTAAATATACTTACGTAGTTATTACTCGTTCTTTATAAGATCTCGCGAGGAAAACGTTAATTAACGAAATATTTTCTTAGAAGTATCGTAATTCGTTTGCAAATAATCAGTAACAACTTTTATAATGGTTTCAAGGCCTTCATCTATAAAAATTATATACTCCTTATAGGGAAATTCCGTATTTCATCAAATTATCGCCAATCATTAAAATAAGTCTCCAAATATAAAGATAATATAACCTCTTATGTAAGGATTAATTTTTTTAAAGTTTTCAAAACGAACGTAAAAAGTTCAGATGTTGGTAAAGACAACATTTCTGCTCACATTGATTATGTTCATATCGCGCTTATCAGAATATTCAAAATTGAATATAATTATTTTTTTATGTTTTAAGCGGTAAAGTGAATTGATATCAAAGTATTCGGTGATTGTAGTATCCAGAGTTTTAAAAAATACGGCGATAGTTAGGGTTACGAGCTGAGAAATCTTGTTTTTAAGCTCAAAGTTTCGGGTTACAATCCGTGTATTCTATATTACGTCAAGGTACCTTGAAGAGATACTCCCGTTTACGTTTAAAGGCATTAAAACGACTAACTATAATTATATAATAGTTTATAAACTATTATTGAAAGATTGTATTAATCAAGGTAGGGTATTTATTCAATCTTGTATTTCTTTCAGAAATTCCTTTCATTGATTTCTACAAATTCTTAGTAACACGATAACATGTGAAATAAGAAGAGGAACTTATCAAAGGACTCTGGTAACAGGTGCTTTCTTTTTTGATGATCAAGGGGTAATTATATGGGGGTGTGTTCTGTGTAGTTTTGGCGGCGAGGGTTAATACGTAGTTGTATTAATACTCAAAGCTCGTATTTCACGTAAGTTTATAAAGTTTTCGTGGTGGCAATGTGACGGCGGCGGAGGTGGTGATAAGGAAAAATGATAAGGTTGTACGTGGAAGAGGTTGAGGTTGAGATTGAGGTTGAGGTTGAAGAGGCAAAAGATTGTAAAGCTGAAAAGCAACGAAATCGGCTGCAGTTGGTAGGTGGGATGTTAGGTTGTATTAACAATTGCCATATCAATGTTACGCTTCTTTTTAAACTTCTCAAACTAATAAGAGGCAATATATGATGGTTTTCAAACTAAATCTTATATATACCAATTGTTGGTAGACATTAACAGGTAATTTAATTGCTTGAATAGTCGAACTATTTTGACGATAAAAGAGGAACAAATTAGCTAAGAGCTCAGCAGAGATGAGCATATAAAATATACGGAGGGCAACGGACATGTGCCTTCTCAAAAGTAGATGTGTACCATGTACCAGTTCAGCCTTCCCCCATGTAAGTACAAAAATTGATTTAATAACAGTAGCACGAATTATCGTATCGATTAAACAGGTTTCCCTTATTGATCCAAAACCTACTTTGGTTCCTCCAGCGTTATCAAAATCGAAATCTATTACCTATTTCCCTTGTCGCATACAAAGACATTAAAAATAATGATGAATCGAGTATTCGGCTTCTTTAGTATAGGAACAATCTTTCAAACGATATTATTATTATACTTGACTTTAAAAATGAACAATGAAAAGGAGTTATAATTATGATCAAAGTTTGGCCGAATGATTTTATAAATGTACTCTCCTTTAGTAAAATGTTGAATCGAGGTCAAATTGTTAACAAATTTACGTTTGATGTCTTATAACTTGGTTTGATAGGATTTTTTTGTCTGAGAATTCTATGAAATATACTGAATTGTACAATCTCTAGTAATATAATACATATTAACTTTATTAATCTTTTTTAACGTTGTAGTTCTTTGTTTAGAAAAATCGTTTAGATTTCTATCGTTGATGGTTTAAGTACTTCGTTGACTAGAATCAAGTTTTATCATAAATTTAGAGTTTTTCAGCGCGTTATACGTATAAGCGTCAATTATGTTTTACTATCTTCCGACCTTCCTTTTCATTTGTTTTGAAATTATTGTTTCTTAAGTTTACGTATCTCTGATCAATATATCACGTAAATTCTTTGTTAAATGTATTATTAGATACGTACCTATTTTGGTCGTTTATATATAATATCAATATTTGAAGAAACGATCTTAAACAACTTGAAGAATCCGTTACATGTTTTTTTTGGTATTTAAAGCACAAATTTAAATTAGCGACTTCCTGCAACTTCTCCAAACATATTTCTACGAACCGTAGTCTTTGGAGAGTAGCCTTGTCTTATTACTTATTTGTAAAGAATTAATTTATCGATTTTTCTTGTTAAAAATGTCCAAAAGTGTTTTTATATCTTTTTGTAGCCATTATTATAGCAAGTCTTGTAATAGCACAGTTAGTTTGATATTGAGCTGAATGAAACTTATATTCGAAGTGTTGCTTTATTTCGTTATTCATGTTGCGACGAGTTTGCATTTTTGACAGATATAAAGTGAAGTAATAGGTCTCTTTGCAAAAAAAGAAATACATGGAAAGAAGGAATAAAAGAGAAAAGGGTTAATTTTAAGTTGTGTTGGAAATACAACAGGTATATTCACTCAGTTCATTCAATTACAGCGCCAGTCAGTACTTGGTACGACTCCAAGTAATTGATACGTCTCAACACTAAGCAAGCAGAATTAAATAGGAATAAGAATATCTTCAAGGGGAACTAGCATTTACTAGTTCAGTTACTAGTACTGACTAGTATGGAGGATTAGCAGGTAGATATTGCCTAGGTTAGTACTTACTAGTACAGAGGAACTAGTATTTACTAGTATTTACTAGTATTTACTAGTATTGACGAGTAAAAAGTTTCAACCTTTGATCAAGATCTCTATGAGGATACACTTGATCATAGATCAAGTCCTCCATGTATATTCTAGAATACTTGAGTTCAAAGGCCTAAAAAATATCTTCTTGTGTAGTACCTTTAATAATTTGTTCACAAATTTGAAGGAATGCCATAAGTTTAACGTTTAGTAAGTTGCACGAGTTTTTATCGTATTTCTTACATAAATTTCATAATTTTGTAAAGTTATTAATGAATTTTTTAATCCACGTCCTCGAGTTGCGCGTGTGTTTCAAGGAGTATCTTATATAGATTGTATATTTGAAATTTTATTATTGTAGTACAATTATAAATGGTTAAGTTATTTGAGTTTACAGATATAATAGGGTTAATCATTAGGCGAGTGTTAATATATTATTACATTTGTCGTGTATTTTGTTGTATATATACATTCATTCAGCGGTTCAAAGAAAAACCCCTTTTAATTTAAAAGTTATTGATGATGTTTTCAAACAAATTATATATTCGTATCTTATTTCAATGATACTAAATTTGTTTTGTTACTTTTATAAGTAGTGTTTTTGTTTAGAAAGTTTCACCATTTTTTGTCTGATTCTTCCGTTAGTAAAACTCTTGAATTTATAGTTTTAAGTTTGGTAGCAGGCTTTTTGGAAATTTCATTCGATTCTCTTTATGTGTGTGTAAAGTTATTGGACGGCTGTTTCTTGTACGGTTATATTTGAGTTTCGTATATGTTTTTGAGTTGTGAGTATATAGTACTTTGATCAAAATATAAAAGTAACAATTAATTTACCTTCATTCATATTAAATATAAGAAGTTCGGTTTATCCGTTCATTTCTTTTTCTTGACTTAACATATCAATCAAGTTATCGTTAAATTTCAATGTCCGTGCACCTTTGAACCCCTCTCATGCAGATATATCTGTCTTGATTATTTCCATTCCGCAATATTTCAAGGGTCTGTAATATATCCTTAGGTGTACATTAGTACTAGATAGTCAAAGTTATTAAATACCTTTACGATTTTATGTACATTGGTAAAATATCTAGGCGTTAATAAACTAAGTATTTTCGTTGGAGTGATGCATTTGTCGATTTATAAAGACACTTTCTAACTTCAATTTCGTCTGCTTATCTGCCTTTTTTTTACGTTGATTCGGTCAAATCTTTGAAAACATCCTAAAATTATTTGTAAGCCTATTTTGATATCTCTTCCCCAGATTGAATAAAGAATCCTCCAGTGTAATTTTTCAGGTATTTTCATTCTAATTCCGTTGCAATAGTAGTAATTTAAAAGAAGTGATCGTAATTTCGTCTATCGAAAAGTTCTGTATTGATTGTATCAGTTTTCAAGTAATTCTACAAGTTCCAATTCTTTTCAAATTCGATGTTTTCTGTTATCGAAAGGTGTTATTAATATGTTAACTGCTATATAAACAATTTTATCTGCTGATCTTTCGTCTACTATTGTAGTTGTTGATATGGTATACGTATTATAAGTTAGTCTGTATAAGTTTTTTCTATATGGTATATCTTTTTGCCAAGGTATCTTATACATGATATGTTTGTTTTTCGTGGTATTCGTTGACTAGTATAGCCGTGTAATTTTTGGGGCTTTTGGCTTATGTTTTCATTCGTTCTGTACAAATGTCGATTTATTCTCGAAGTTGTTTACAAGATCGAAAATTAGGATCGATTTAAAGGGTAGTGAAACTCCTCAAAGTTTTAAGAATTTTTTCAAATATCATTCTCGATTTTAAAAGAGGTTTAATCCATACAAGTTTGAAGAATTTCCTTTTTCTCGAAATCTAAAACAATTTTTTTTTACCTTATTAATTTGAGGTTTGATTAACCCTTAACCAGTATCTTGAGAACTTGATCTTTAGGATCAATATATCGTAACTATATTTTTATCAGGGCCTCGGTACAAGAAAAACAGGTATACAGTTAAATTGATGGCGATAGGGGTGTCGGAAACGGGATTATTTTTTATGGAGCCCGTCTCTCCATCGCTGCTGCTGTTGTCGCCGCCGTCAGAATCGCCTCCACTGGGTGAAGAGACCCATCGCGGCAGCACCACGCGGCGGCTGGCCAACAACGCTGCGGTTGTGGCCTGCGCCGCGCCAACCTCGAGCGTCTTGATAGCAGCTCGAAAGGGCCTCCGGAGGGTAGTCAGGCGTCCAGCTAGCACCTCTGTGGGGACGGCGACGCGATAAGCGGCTAAAGGCTCGACAGCGGTAGCAGCGACGAAAATACACCCACCTTTACACTTCATCATTACTACTTATCCATACTGGACCACTTTTGGCGAAGTCGAAACTGATAAAACTCTTAAAAACGCAATGGGTACATTTTACATCCGTTCTACCCTTGCTAATATAAACCTTTTAATTTGCCATTAGAAAGAGAAACTATATATAATCCGTATAAAGCTGGGCTTTATAAATTAGGACGTGGTTGAAAAGGGTTTCGTTAGCAAGGGCGGAGGAAGGAAGGTGGAAGGAGAAGTGGGAATAGGGGGGGAGGTGTATACGCGTATAGCCTTCTTAGGGACTTTTGATCTCGCTGCGGCAACTTAGATACGACGGCGCAAAACGCGTAAAAGTATTCTATTGCTTGATAACGCCATTGATTTTATCAATACAGGGACCCTTATTATCTATTATAAAATACAAAATTTATTTATTAATTTAGGGCGGGTTTTAAGAGATATATAAGGAAAGGTTATAAATAGTATGTATATCAATTAGGGTTCTTTTTTTTTGTTTCGCTTTTAATACAAGAAGTACTAGTTATTATATGTATAAGAGTCACCAAATAACACTTTATGAAGTCTAATAGTATATACGATCATAAAGCGTTCTACTTTCGTTTTTTTTCACGAGCTGTTTTTCTGATTTTCTATTTTATAGGGCTCTTTTCTTAAAAGCCTATAAAGTCGTATCATCGGCTTAAGTAAGCGCCGGGTGGAGACTAATTAGGCCGAGTTTCTAGGCCAAACCAAGGCTATATTTTACACGCCCACAGGTTTCTAAATTGTAAGGCACTTTAAGATCTTTTTTGAAAGGATGGCTTGGAGGGTATAAGGCTTGCCCGGGTCTTTGGAGGACCCGGGTTACGATTCCTTCCGCCGGTATCTAAATAATTATTTCGTATCATGAAGTGTTAAACTTCGTAGATATTACTTCCCAGTAATAGTAAAAAAAAGGTTTAATCGATGATAGTAAAAGAGAATTAAGTTGGGCTATTATTAGTTAATAACCGAGATATTTATACCTTTAGATAGTTGTAAAGACCTATCCTTGCGTAATTGGAGAGTTCATTAGTTAATGAGTAAAAGCCACAGAAAATTATCCTTTACCTGGCCATACTTATTAGACGGCGATTGAAGTGGTTGAGTTTGGCCTAGATAGCTAGACTAAGACTTTTATAATTTAATTGAAATATCCATCAATAACAAACGGCTATATTGCAATTGTATTGTCAATGCTACAGTACTTTTAATTGCTTTGTACGTTGTTTAATGCATTGGTCCAGTCAATATTCCAATAAAAAACATTGTTGATAGTTTTTTAGACGTTGCAAAGTAGTCCATTTTAGGTGGTCAAAGAAATAGTAGTATTGTACAAGTAAGGTTATGGATTATTGTTTCTTCTAATTTTTGTAGACCGCTAGCCAGTCTATACCATAATTTGCATGGTCCATTGATTGGCCCCTACCCTACATTTAATTTGGCACTTTACTGCAATTACCTTGCAGTAATGTAGTCAAATTTCATTGAATTAAATTTTAACATTCTTTCAACACCAACGGCTCTTTTTTATAATGTCAATACATCTTATAGAATTCTTTTCGGTAATTTGAATACATCTTTATGCCTTTAATACTGTTATTTTTAACATAGATTTACTTTTATAAATGGTAATCCCGCAAATAAATACGACATAACTTTTGTACCGAAATTTATTAATACACATACAACTTTACACCCAACTCAATTGTACCAGTTAGTCAAGTATATATCGTCAAAAGCCTTATAGTTTTGTAGGTTTCTAAGGTATCTTTATCCTCTTTCTTTTCCGTAATCTCGTGATATATCAATAGGTAACATCTAGAAATATCTCTTGATTTGCATGATTAGCTAATACAGTACATAAGCCTTTCAAAACTTTATTTAAAGTTGCTTTTATGATAACGTTAGCCGAGTTATATATATCATCGATCTAACAAAACTACTCGATTTCACTACTCGTATAAACTTTGCAGAAAATAATTGAAAATATAATTAAGAGTTTTTAGTTAGTAGTTCCAATATCAAAGAGGCATTCGAATATGCTTATTGAATAGGTGTTGGAATAGCAGTCAAGTGCAGTACAGTCAAGTCAACTTTACTTGCAGTAAGGTTGATTGTATGTATTGCAAATTGACTTCAATTTGTGGGATTTGAATACACTACACTACAAGTGCAGTGTAGTAGGTACCCACTTCAAAGTGGGGCACGGGCCAAAGCGTTTGGCCATACAAATTAGTGTGCAGACCGGCTAGCGGTCTACCAAACTTAGAACTTACACATCAATCAACAATATCAACGCAGCACCAGTTACTTCGACTACAGTGATTCGAATCGACTACGTTACAACGATAAAGGCCTACCAACAATAAGTGTAAATAACAACAGGAATATATGGGGTCTTCAATTGTTTGGTAACGATATGAAAGATTTCCCATATCGGTATACATATATAGAAACTAATTATTATAATGAAAACTCCGGAAGCAAGTACGCTTCATATAACCCTTTGAATTTGACGGGGGTCTAGTAAATTAGGTTTCCTGTCATAAAGAAATGGTTATCGTGTAATTCATTTTTATCAATAATTATTACAAGGAATTCGATTTTTAATGATAGATTGGTGTTATTAGCAAAGTAATTATTTGTAAATATCATTAATTTAGCCTTTGACAAGCCAATAGGAATCATATTGATTTCTTAGTTCAAGTTGTTCATCGTTCACTCCAATAGTTCTTCAATCAAACGTAGTTCTTTTTAGCCAGGTTTTAAATTTTTGTCGCAATTCATAGCTTATATAGATCTTTAGATAGTATAAGGTAGCAATGCAATTGATATAGATACACTATTAAACATATTGTTCAACCCTTACGACGTTAGACTTGTCAATCTTAGCTAAAACTATATATTAAGCTATTTAATAAAAACCAATTTCTTGAACAATAACATTGTTAACAGCAGATACATCTATTGACGATTCGTTAAAATTTAAATGTTTGCCATTAGTTAAAGTCATAATCGATTTTCAATTCTAAGACTTCGAATTTTTTGTTACGGGTTTCTTTGCTACTACGAAACCAAAAATTTACACGAAAAGTATATTGTTAGTTTATCTACCCACTACATTAAGATCATTATACGTTTACACAATGAACAAACCTGGCATGTAAGATACGAATTTCATGCAAATTGTAGACTGAAAGTCTGATTGGTGAACAAAAAATGAATAAATCCATATTTTGGGAACTTTATATAATAATTTAACGAATCGCCTGATTGTTTATGATAGGTACTTGGTTTGGAGTGTGTAGAGAAACTCCAATAGAATAGTAATTTATAGATTAGTTAGAGACTAAGTGTAAGTTTAAGTAATGTGATATCAATTAACGGTAAACTTCCTATCAATACAACCAATAGATGTTATCTAATCATTTACATCGTTAGAGATCACGTAAGGATTTAATTTTTGCTTTTGTCATCATATCCTTAAACGATTTGACGTAACGTTTTGTATAGATTTTCTATAGTCTTTACTTCAACCTTGTAAATAATCCTCGACTTTAATATCGTAAAGTTAGGGTATGTAAGGTTAAAGTCATGTTTAAAAACGAAGTGTACAACTCCTTATTAAAAAAATCCATTAATCTCATCCCTATCACTTTCCTCATAAGGTCTGCCTAGGATCTCAGTGATACCTTAGATTTAGAGTTTAATAGTCAGGTTTTAGTTGTTTTTTCCTTTACTAGTTATCCTAATAGTTATGTAGATCCGCCTCAATGTATATTACTAATCCTTGTTATTCCTTTTTTGTAGTCGTCGGCCGCGCCGCCGTCACTCTAATAGTGTATCAATAACTAACTAAGGTGGATTATATTAGCTTATTATCTATTTTAACGGAATTTTTCGGGGATTCGCCTTAATATAAGATTTAACAGGAGTTATATAGAATATCGGAAAATTGTTCACAGTTTTCATACCTACTTTTAAATTGATAATATTTGAAATTTTCAATAGGTCATTTCATTTTCATAACTTTCTCTATACGAAGACTTCGTTTTGTAATAATAAAGTCAACAAGTTAATTGTAGTTAAATATTTCTTGATATTACAAGAATTATTTTCTTAGCGCGTAGAAAATTCCCTCTACAGTTCTTTCAAAGCCTCTCTATACGCCGTAGCCCTCTTTTGGGTGTTGAATAATAGAGGAGATTCACTTGTAAATCAAGAATATACTTTCAAAATCAAAAACGTTAGTACCAAGCTGTTAAAGCCCATTTTATCATTCAGGCCTTTAATGCTATTTTAAAAAAAGTTCTTTCTAATCCATAAAATCTCTAACTTCCAATGCATGAATGTTATACGTTTTTCTAAGTAATATATATGCTCTTTTCACCTTCCCGATACTTTAGTATACTTCAATAGATACCTATTGACATTAAATTCCTATTATCTTAGTATTAACCTAGAATTATACTGCTGTTATAATAGTGTTTTCTTCGTAAATAATAACGTTTGGTAGCCCTAAGTACGCCTCAATATACAATATTTTTAAAGCTTTTCACATTTCTTTCGCTGACAATAACTTCAGAATCATCGTCGACACTTCATCAACTTTCTTTGCATTGGTACGCGGACCACACTATTTAAAAAGGTAAGGGGCCTACACTACAAACTATAATAGTCCCCTTTTATGAGAAAAAATTTCAAGTCCAGTCGTCTTCAACACCATCACTTCACATGTAACCTATTTTACCACAACATTACTAATCGGATTTATCACTACTTGAATCTTTTCCGGAGACCCCTTTTTGGTTATAAAGATTGTCATCGGCCTGGCGTACCGCCAGTGTAGCGGTGCATCTAGAAAACAGCCCTCATAAATAAAGATTCCGTGCCTCGTTACTTGTGCCAACGTAGCCTTCCAGACTTGCATTTCGATGCGACCAAATCTGGTTATCTTTTCGTTTCAAGGTTTTAATAAAAGACCTTTATTATAAGCGCTTATATATAACGGCTCTATTTATTTTCTTTCTTTATCTATTTATTCATTCCTGTATTCATTCATTTCTTCATTCATTTATGTATTTATTTTTTCGTCACTCATTTATTTCGATATTAATTTATGTTCTCATCAATTTATTTCTTCATTTATATTGTCTTGATTCATTCATTCATTCATTTCATTCATTTTTCATTTCTATATTCATTCATGTATTCATTCAATGAAATTTCTAAAGTTAATTTTTTAATACTTTCATATTTTATTTATGTATTTTCGTCCTTATATATTTTTTTATTCATCAATCCATTCATTTCATTATTCATTCAGTCATTGATTCATGTTTCTTTGTAATTGAAGTTAAATACAATGATATCAATGCAACTAAACTATCAGTTTAGTTGATTGTACTAACTGCAAATTGGATGTAGTTTATGGGACTGCACTGCAAGTGCAGTACAATAGGTGCCCACCTCAAAGTGGGGCATGGGCCAAAGAGTTTGGCTATACAAATTAGCGTATAGACCGGATAGCGGTCTGCTAAACTTAGAACTTACAACTCAACCAACAACAATTTCCATGCAGCACCAGTTACTTCAACCACAGTGATTCTAATCGACTAGGTTGCAATGATAAAGTCCTACCAACATATTTATTTATTTATTTATTTATTTATTTATTTATTTATTTATTTATTTATTTATTTCTTTCTTTCTTTATTCATTTATTTATTTATTTATTTATTTATTTATTTATGGTTTCTTTTTCATTAATTCATTCATTTATTATATTTATCTATTTATTCA
>JASMMZ010000003.1:26020729-26116184 GCA_038502455.1 Anisogramma anomala
ATTTATTTATTTATTTATTTATTTATTTATTTATTTATTCATTTATTCATTTATTTATTTATTTGTTCATTTATTTATTTATCTATTTATTTATTTATTTATTTATTCATTCATTACATTAATTTATTTCGTTCGTTCGTTTGTTTATTTATGAATTCATTCATTTAATGATACGTTCATCTCTTCATTCATTTATTTCTTTTTTTAATTTATGTATTCATTTATTTGTTTGTTCATTTATTTATTTATTTATTCATTCGTTTGTTTTTATTCATCCAGTCGTTTATTTATGACATTCATTTTTGTTTCATTTATAATCAATCCATTCATTTATTCATTCCTTTCTTTCCTTATTTTTTCATTTTTCAATAAATTCATTCGTTTATGTATTCATTTATTTATTCACCTTTTTATTTATGAGATATCACTACCTATATTGATGCCTTGTCCTCTCAGCGGAATTTTCTCCTTCAACTTTAAGTTGAATATATTGAATATCAATGAAAAATATTCTACGGTACAATACTCACTGTGTGGTGTATTCATTTTACGTTTTTCACACTGTTTGGGTTTATGGGACGTCGCAAAAAAGTAAATCTAACGAGTTACAGAATATATTTTTCTTATCGCCGTGATCTTTTTACTAGGGTACCCGTGTTTTATAGGTCCTTAATTTTTTTGACCGCTGTCAGATTTTCGATGCGAGTAGGCGTTGAATAGGGACTTCGACGGCTATATAGCACGGCCCTTACAAGGTTATAGGTTTCACGCCCATATCGTATCACGGATCTCTCAACTGTAGGGTACCTTAAGTACTTTTTTTGGAAGGTTGATATGGGGTTTGATTTTCTGTTTGAGGTGTTTACCTCATAATATTTTTATTGACAAAAGCTATATTATTTTATATTACAATAATGATGGATTGAAAACCTATTCGATATACCTAGTGGTAAGTAGGCTCTCTCTATGTGATAACATGGATGAAAACTATATCAAATCGATTTATATTTCTTGTGCAGGTGGGTTTATATCATAAAATGAGGACTTATATGGTTAATATAAGGTGGAATCGGTATTTAACAACTACATATAGCATATTGTTTGAAATTGGCCACAGGTGTATAGGATACTTCTTTATTTTATTTTGTTCATATATAAAAGAATCATTTAGTTTGTTTAATAAGTGAAAGGATATAGATTGTAAGCGAAGAATTTGGAATATGGTGGTAGTTATTATGAGGTGAGGACTTTTAGTTTGCGATACTTCCAGCCGACAAATACCACAGTATCTTAGCGAGTGTCGCATAATACTGACTATATAGTAGAAACTATCCGGTGATATTAAAATTTAAAAAAAATAGCTTTTGGAATTCCACGTTAAAAGAACAGGTTTCCAAGTTTAAAGCGTAAAGAACAGGTTCATTGTCTAAGTAAAAAAAAAATTGTTCAAATTTCATAGTTAAAGTTTTTGTTGTTTTTACAAGTCAACTTAAAGTTTTGAGGGGCTTGAGCGTAAGCTTAGTAATGATAGTCGAGATTTTTAATATTCTTTAACATGAATTATTTCACTTTTTCATACCTTACATACTTGAGGATATTGAATAGCCTATAAGCCGTTAAATGGTCAAAGCACCCGTATAACTAACGTATTTACGATTAAGTTAAATTTATTACTGTTGGATTCATTTTAAGAAATGCGACGGATTTTAATTGTGAGTTTATAATGAACTTTATTCAACTGAAATAAGAAACCTGTTTTATACATCATACATTTATTAACTTGGTTTTACGTTATTAGAGCTTTTTAAATTATCGTTGGCGAAGGATATTTGGGAGGTGTTAAGAATATTGTGAATTAATACGTACTTAGTCTCTTCAACGTTATCTTTTACAATATTGTTTGTAATTTTAGAGCGGTAGGATTTCAAGTTATTCTTAAAATAATGGGGATATAATGTAAAGAGGTACCAGTTTAAGCATATTCGAGTATTTGGCAAATTAAATAGGTATATATATTATGTAACAAAAAATATAATATCCTTATATTAGGGGCTTGATTTTCATCAATTAAGAAGCAAATTTTCAAATAAATGTTAAAATTTGAAATGATATCGTAGGATTTAACAGCCTGGATTTAACATTGTTGATCTTTTGAATATATCTTCGTTTAAAGAGTAAATGTACTTCATTAGGAAATAGCTAGAAGTAGGTAACGATGTATAGTAAAGTTTTGAACCCATTATGGAGGGAATCTGCCAAGCGTGAAGTTAATAACTCCTTTTATATCAGAAATGGTTTTGTGATGATTAATCTATTAACTTTTCTATTATGAAGAAAAGTTTTTGTCGAGCGAAAGCTACGTAAATGGGATAGCCTATTCAAAATTATAAACATTTTTAATTAAACATTAGTTGTTAAAACTGTTAATAACGGGCCTTTATTGTGTATGAATTAATTGACACCCTCTAACAAGGATAATATCGATGAAAAAAATTAAAAAAGCCAATGAATTAATATAAATATTTTCCTCTTATAATTTAGAAGCTGATAAAACTATAGCGATATAGTCGACAATTGAAGACTAGAAACATTAAAGATAAGGATAACAAATACATACTGGGGCGTATTTACAAAATTGTTTGGTTTGAAACAAAAGAGAAATATAACCAAAATTTGATTATTAAGTTTCGTATATAAGAAATTATTGAAACCTTAGGCAGACGTTTTAATTAAAACGATAGGATCGAAATTAACGGACTCCTTATACGAGCAATCATACCATTTGTCCCCAAATGCGACTTTAATCTTAACGATCCTAAGGCTACGAATTTCATATAGAGGATTGTTTACGAAGATGAAAAAATGACAGCGGATAAGCCGTATAACAATTACTTTCAATCGTTCAAAAATACGGTAATAAAAGTAAAAATGAAGCTTTTATGTAATCTTTAACGATTGAAAAGATTCGCCACGCTTAATAATCGTATTAGAAATAGGATTCGTATAAAATATTAATGTGAAGTTTACTTTAAATAGCTGTGATATTATTGAAGCGTATACGTAATAAGTATTCATTCTCTAAAATATTTCATTATAAAAGGTACCTTAAGAACTCTATGATAATTATTTGTGATGAATAATAATATAAGGTATCAAATCATTGTACAAACTGATCAAAATAGGTGTTCATTGGTTTTCAACTTACCAGTTGTTGGAATAGTAGTAATTGTAGTATAGTAGGTCAAATTTACTTAAAGTAAAGTTGACTCTACTGATTGCAAGTTGAGTGTATTGTTTTGTAGGTCTGCTGTATTGACTGAAATTCAATACAGTATGCCCCACTTCTCACTAGGGTACGGGCCAAGAAATTAGCTATACAAATTACTGTGCAGACCGGATAGCGGTCTGACAAACCTAGAATAATACATCCACCACTTGACTATATAATACTACCATTACGTCTATCAATTCAAACCAAAAACGTTGTAATGTTGAAATACCTACTAATACTGATTAGTGATTATTAGGTTAAGCATAGATAAGCTAAGTAGGAAAAAAAAATGACTTTTCGGTTACGCTTTGTGAAAGATTAAGGTAGAGGAAATATTTTTGCTAAAATCCTCTACGAATTGCGTCGGTTTCTATGGCAGTAAGTAGTGAAGACTTATAGGTTGCGTTGGTTTTCACGGCAGCTTGGAAGTAGCAACGGTATAGTTTTCCGAAAATACTAAGAAATCTTTATCGGATTTTTGTTTTGAAGATGTTGAGATTAACCATCAAAAGTCTCCAAGCTTGTTCAGTTTACAAACGGCTTAGTTAGTACTGTTACAGGTACTATTATTGAAGGTATTAATATTATAAAAACGACCAAGTCTTACGCTACAAAACTACAATGAATAACCTTGAATTTTACTCTTTATACGACCTTTTCCCTAAATACCAAACTATCTCTCTACACCACTATTTTACCAATTCCTAGACTAAAATCACCAATCTCTAAGATCGTTCCTCTGAGCGAAAATACGAAGAATTGCTAAATCTCGTCAAGAAGGCCACATCGCGCGACTCTATGCTGAATCTCCAATCCCCATACTTTTAAGCACGCCAAAATACACAGTCTCACACCAGCCAAAACGTCAAGATGACTGTTACAAGCTTTCACTTTGAAGTTATTATCGACCTTATTAAAAAGGAGACAATCAGAGTCCTCAGATATATTTTCGCTAAACACTTGAATGTGGAACTCTGGGTAAAAGAAGCTAACAAATACTTAACTGAGAAATTTCTGACTAGTTACGTTGGATAATGAATTTTCTATACAAACCTCGGTAAAGATTTTGGTTGTAGCATCCGCGCCTTCCAAAACTTTCGTGATTTCTTTAACCATTAGATACTTAGTATATGAAAGATGATTTAACTTACGGTTAACGTTAATTTGAAAAAGAATGTTACTAGATATGGGATCTCTATTTCAGAAAGAATTATATTGGAGTCGGCAGAAACCTTCTTCGAAATAGCTCACGGTGAAGACTCCTTTTCAGATCTGGATTCTTAAGTTCCTTAAGGAATAGGCAAGGTTGTTAAGGATCCTCAATGACCTTACACACATTTTGGGGGATTTTACCTTAATTTACAGTTAAATTAAACCTATAACTTTCACTTCAATACCAATTTTCTATATTCCTACACTATGAAACCAGTTAATTTATTCGAAAACCTAGCACTTTTATGTGATAGTATGGAGTACGCTTTTAACGGCGGTAAAATACGTAAAATAATATCTGACAACTCGGTAAAAGGAATTGAGGTTAACTTTATTCGCTTAATTAATTAAAATCGTCAAATTCTTTCAAATGTTTCCTAGATTTTAAGTTCTTTTCAACTTCTAATCCTTCTCTGAAAATATTCAAGTCCCTTAAAACGAATTTTCCTACAGCAGATATCCCTAAACATATAAACCTACTACAAACCCTATTAAGAAACTTTACTCCTCGTGTTAAGCGATTATCAATTACACTTAATATCGCAAATTTAAAGATTTAAAACCTGAGTTAATAAGAAACACCAATGACAATTGAAACGACTATCTCTACATATTCGTTAAACCTGTTAAAATAGTGAATATCAATAATAAACCTTTTAAGTACTTCCTGATGATTTGTAAAAATGTAGGAGACTAAAATGAAAAACTATATAATATTTTCGATACGAAAATAATACCCATTTTGAATATTTGTAATTGGATTAAAGTCTCTTTTTCTGGATTTTATTTATTATTCCCTAGAATCCTTACAATTTACGCTTAAGATTATTACCTAACCTTTTCAACGAAAGTAAAACCCTTCCGGGAAATTCACGATGGTTTAAAATGTTATTTCGAATACGACTTCTAATTTATATAATATTATGCAATTAGGTTACTAAGACGTAAATCATAATGATAGTTTAGAAAAAAGAAAAGGCAATTCCGATAAATATTTATGATAAAACATTTCATAAATTGATTCTATGCCATCAAGTAATAGGAAAGATCTACGTTAGCGAAACTACGCTTTGCTAGCAAAGATAGGTAGTAGTTACGGGTGTAAACGAATTCGAATACGTTTTATGACGTTCAAATACCACTATTAAGAGTTTTTGTAACTATTTACGGTTTTCTCAACGACCGTAATAATATGTAGGCCGAACATTCTCGGTATTTATCCTTAAATTGATAACTTTTACGATATAGATAAAGAAGCCCGAGCCATAATATATTATATTAATAGTAATCATCGGCTACCCCAATATTAAAAATCTAGTTTAAGGTCTTCGAATTGGAAGTTTTATTCACACTAAGGAAAACGAGGGTAAGATTTAAGTAGACCTGCTAACCTTAAGAATTATGATCGTAATAATGATAAAAGATGTTAAATTTGTGGTAAATCCGTTTATTGGTTAATTCACTACCCTCTGGTTAAATATTATAAATAACAAGTGATATATCATATCCGATCCCTCATTATAAATAATAAAGGTAAAACGTATTTCAACGGTAATGATATTTCGAAGAAAGTTACTTAATAAAAATATATTGTTTTGAACGCGGCCTAGTAACTAGCCTAGTATGTCTTCCTATATCGTTTAAGTGGCGAAAACTCATAACTTTATCTTAATTAAGCATTTACCCTATTATATACCTTTGGCTTTCGGAATCGTTTCGAAAACCATATGTTTTAAAATACTATTCCAGAAATTGAGGTAATAAAGTAATTAATAAAAATCTATTCGCAATACATAATATTACTAAAGTAAAACATTACTATTACGGAGTTTAATTATTAATATACGGGCAGAATCAAAATTAACTTCGACTTAAGAAAACAACTATCGTTATTGGCAACTACGATTATTCAAACTATTATTAGGTTGGTTACGTTACACATCCTCAAATCGCTTTCTACATTCCTCCTTCATTTGAAATATATAAAAATTCGCGGCGTTAATATCAACGTCAACACCAACAAACTAGTCAAAAACATCTAGAGCTTTCCTTTCGCATCCAAATAAAAACATTTATAATTACAACCTTAGAACCGAATGATAATTGTATTAAACCTAATAGATCCAAAAACATACGACTTATACCGACGTTTTAATTACCTAATTATCGACAAGGTATATAAAGTCCATAAGTCTTCAAGGTGTTAAGATGTAGAATACTTTACAATAGAGACGATTTAACAGCTTTAACATTATGGAGAAACAGATACCAAAGTCTCCAGAAGATTCAAATTTATATTAAAAAAAAATCATTACAATATCTTCGTTGATATATTGTACTTGGATAGCAAGTTTTTCTTTTTAATTTATGAACTCCGCAACCTATTTTTATGGAACCAAATTTCATAAATCCCTATCGGCGAAAAATATATGAGAGACGTAAAAGATGTTGTGGGTTTACATGTACTTAGGCCCACCTCATGTCGTTATTCACAATATTAGTACTAACTTTACAGCGATGAAGTTTTAGGCGAACGTTAAAATAATGGGGATTTAATATAAACAGGTACCTATTAAGGTTTACCAGAGTATTGAGAAGGTTGAGAGGGTATACGTATTATTTCGTAGAGTGTACGATATCCTTACGTTAGAGATTATGAGTTTTACCAACTAGGAGTCACGTCTTTGGATAGCGGTAAAGGGCTTGAATGATATTGTAGGCCCTGATGAAGTAGTATTAACATTTTTGGCCTTTAAAATATATCCTTATCCAACGAATAAATTTCCAGTATTAGCAAGCACCTAAAAAAGGGTTGTATCATATAGCAATATTTTAAAGTAATTTTGGAAACAATAGGCATGACATTAATTCAACAATACCCTTAACATCAAAAACGACTTTATAACTATTACTACAGTTGCTTCACCATTACAAAGTAAAATCCTCGTATAGATGAAGCCGGACAAATAGAATAACACATTTAAAACATCAAATACCGTTAATCATAAATTCATTATTAAAACTATTAACGGTTTTACAATTTTTCGCATAACCTTAGTTAAACCCTACATTGAAGCGATGAAGGATAACAATAACAATAAAAATCATTAAATCAAAAAAATAAGCCCATATACATATTCAACTTTACATCGACTTTCATGGAATGGGTGCACGGACCACCTTTCTAAGAAAGGTAGGAGGCCTACACTGTAAACCCTAACAGTGTCCACTTTCGAGAAAAAAATCCAGGTCCAGCCGCTCTCAACACCATCACTTTATATGCATACTATTCCACCACAACATCTTTAAGCTGTCGCCACCCACACTGGTACCTCACTCGCTCAGCGGAGCCTTCGAACATACTTTGGATACCTTTGGCTGTCTAAAAAAGAATTTTTATCGCATACCACCCACACAGTGGTGTACTCTTTTTACGATTCTTTTACACTTCTTAGGCTTGCAATCCGTGGCAAAAAGTTGGCTCAGGTAGTTACTTATGGAGCATATCTTTTACCGAGTTAGAAAGTATATCTTCCATACAGTTACTGGCTTTCAACCAAGATATATGTGTTGGACAAGTCCTTTACTCTTTTAAAACCGCCGTCAGATCCTAGATGCGAGTAGGCGTCGAGTGGTGACTAAGATGGCCGTATATTACGGTTCGACCAAGTCTGCAGCTTTCACGCTCATACAATATTACGGGTATCTAAGCCATGGGGTTACCTTAAAGCCTAGATTAAAAGGCTAGATTAAGGTTCGATTTCTGGATTAAGTTTACTTTTGTTTTTGTGTTTTTCCGTTCTTTAAATAAAGTTTACAGCGTTGGATTTTTCTTTACAAATATATTTAGTTGAAATCCCTTTTCAGAAATACCTAGTGGTGTCTGCCCACTTTTACATGGTACGTAGATCAACTTTTTCAATTTTTGTTCATAATTGTATTTTCCGCTGAATTTGTAATACGCATTAAGGGCTAATAGAGTTAATTATAAAACTACAATGGCATTTAACACATACGTATAATTTATTGAACGGAAATTGGCCACAAGTATATAGGATTAGGTTTTTAACCTTATATATTTACTTATATGAGAACAAAACTTTTAATGGTTCATTCAACGGACTATACGGTATAATTTAGAAGTAACAGGAATTTTTGAACAGTGTGGTTATTATGGGTAGGAATAGTTGAGTTGCGAGCCTTCCCACCAGTATATGTATGTATTTTACATTAGCGAGGGTCACATTATACTAGCTATATAGTGGGTGTTGCCTGGTAATAGTAAATGTCCAAAAAAATAAAAAAATAAAAAAAATATAAACCCCCTCCCAATATAATCAACAAATTGATAAAACGCCGATGGCGTGACTAACCTCCAAAGAAGAAGAAACGTTAAGTATAAGGAATACTTACCGTTAGTATCTATAATAATGCTTAAGTTAACAGAAAATAGAAGAACGATCAAGACTTAGTTATGAAGCTCCGGGTATAAGGCCTTACTAAAACCTCCGGCAAACCTTTTGAAAAAAGGAATTAAGTTAAAATTAATAAACTCCTTACTCGAGGAGTTATACAATTTATGCCTAATCGCTACTTCAACCTCCAAAACCTCAATATCCAGATCTTTAAGTTAAGGATTATATACGAAATCAAAAGCGAAATTAAGAGGCGGCTATACAAAGAATTCACGCCTAATCTCTTAAAGATACGGTGATGAAGGTAAAATTTAAATCTTTACATGTTTTCTAACGATTTGAAAAACTATTCAACGCTTGGTAATTACTTTAACGACAAGTTCACTAACTAAAACTTATACAAAATTCATCCTTAATAACCGTAATATAACGTAAAAACACACTAAGTCGACAACTAATTTACAACGGATCGTTTTATTAAAGCTATCACAAGACCTTTCTAATAAATACTCTCCAGAAACAGTTATAAGATATATAAAACTACTATATGTATTAACTAAAACAAATATCTATTGATTCCTAAATTTTCATCGTACTTCAAGTCAAGACTAGATATAAAGTCTTTAACCTACGACCCGTACTTGATAATCAAGAAACATCAAGATTTCGGCTAAATAGATATATAAATCAATAATACTATTTTCTTTTAAACTACTCGCTTTATAAAATCGGAAAAACACACTATTCAAGGCTCAAAGTTATCATACTACAAGCCGGTCGCAACTTTAGCGAGGGCCAATCAATTTGACTTTCACAAATCTTTAATTAAAATAAATAATATTAACGATATTTATTTCAATTTCTGTAAAAAGAACCAGGGTGTTAACTTGACTATAATTAAAAAGACTAAAGTAACCAAAACTTAATAGTACTTGTATTAACGCGCTCGTAACAGCTTTATTATCATCCTACATTAAATAAAAGCCTTTTACGATTTATTGATCGCGATAAAAATATAGGACCCGGCGGATAAAAACTTTAACCGGCTAAATAAGAGGTTGAAGTTGCAAATAAGGAATTTGGACCAAGGAATCAATATGATTCCGATAAACCTGTGGATGGCCAAATTGATGATCTTTACAGACGGCGTTTTTTACAAATAATATAAATCTATCGTCGCAAATCAGATTCATTATAAGCCTCGTCAATAAAAATAGGTAAAAGGATCAGTTTAACATTATCAGAGGCTTAATCATTCAAAACTCGGTTACATTTAAAATAATTTCACGAAATACGTTGGTTTTGAAGGTTTACAGTAAAATAACCGCCTGTGATATCGGTATATCGATGGGGAAAACTCTTAATATCGTTACCAAGTATTCGAAAATTCTACCTAACCTGGTAGTAATTTATACCAATTGGAGAAGCTTATTCAAATACCTTTAGAAACTGGAAACTATCAATGAAAAAAAATGATAATTGATGTAATAATACTCTATAAAGCCTATAAAAGCAATTTGATTAAGAAATTCCAATGGATTGATGGTAAAAATAATCCTATGACTATTATAATAAAATCTTTACTAAATGAGGCCTTTGAAAGGTTTTTAAACAGTAAAGGACTAATTATACGTATTAAGGGTTACATTGATAAGCTGATTGGTAACGTAAAGTTATATGCTGGCTAACAGAGGTTCTAAAGCAAATTGAAGAGCTACTAGGGAAATAAAGCTATAGATGGTAACTTACTTGATTGGTACGGTTGAGTTTGAGGTCTGCACAAGTATGTGGCGAAAGACCTGTTTGTAGAAATTGATAAAGCCAGAACTCGGAACCGTGGGGCAATTGGGGTCAATTTGGCTGTGGAATCGGTAGGGGTACGGCTGGTTCATAAAGAGGTAATTTAGTAGTAAATGAAAACAATTTGTCGACCATATTGGCGTGTGTGTATAAAATAAAAAGCCGCCAGTATTGGAATAGTAGTAATTGTAGTGTAGTAGAACAACTTTACTTACAGTGAAGTTGACTATATTGATTGCAGATTCAGTGTATTCTTTTGTAGATTTGTTGTATTGACTGCAAGTTGATATAATGGTTGCTCATTCTACACTTGGGCACGGGCCAAGCAATTAGCCATATTAATTACTTTGCAGACTGGCTAGCGGTCTGCTAAACCTAGAATAATATATCCAACACTTGACCACGTAATACTACTGTTACTTCGGTCAATTCAAATCAACAACGTTGCAACGTCTAAGTCTCTACCAATACTAGTCGTATTTTGAGTTTAAAATAGGTATACAATATTTAACTTACGACTTATACCTTTTAATTTCGTAAGCGAATGATCATTTCGGTATGGTAGGTATGTATAATGATCATACTAAATACCCGTGAGTATATAGAAGGTGTCAGAGGGTTTATGTTATCAAAAAGATAGCAGAGATGCTGAGTGAACAATATCGCAACCGTGCCAGTAATGATCAAAAGCCGTGAGGCTATTCAGATGTGTAGACTGAATACTTAGATTGACAACTGAAGAACTATGAAGGAAATACTATCTGTGTGGTGATAACTGTGTCCTTATATATCCGTACCTTCATACCATCTTCAGTACTAGATAGCTTGGATAGCAACATATCCAACATATCCTATGCGTTCGTGCGTTAACCCTAACCCTGGGTTGCTGACATAAGAGATGTTCTCCGCCTGTTTTGCTGAATATCAAGCTTCTAATAGCGCAGTTGGCCGCTGGCCTTTTCCATAACCTGCAGTTGGTTCTTGGGTTATAACAGTATGTAAATTGACGATATTCCTTTTGGTGAGGTTCCTAATTTAGTAATAGCAAAGTATTATATGAATTAGAATTCGTAGTTTTGGAATCGTAAGTTGAAATTAATTTGACTAAGGACAGATATTGAGACTATAACAAATCATTAATAAGTAGGAATAATATTAATTAAATTTAAATTAAATACTTCAATTTCTTTTAAAAGGGTAAAGGTATTGGTTTGGTTACAATCAATACGATTTACTTCATCAAGATGTAAAATTATTCAGAATAACGTATTTGTAATAATTATATTGCGACCTTGAATACACTGAAAGCTTCATTCAACTATTTCATTTGAAATAAATATTGAAACCTCTATAAATCAGGATTGCAACCGATTGAATAAACGATTGAAGTAGTAAATATATAATTTTTATCGTAGGATTGATATCCCTCCTATTTCCTTGTCAAGTGTCAAGTTAATGATCTTTATAAATGGTTCTTGAATTAAAAATACCGATTTATTTATATAAATTGGATTCTTTATAACGATTGTTGACGAGGAAAAATTAAATAATAACTTGTTGTCTATTATCAAATATCTAATCTACTAAATCTGTTTTCAATCTAACAATTTTAAACTAAGCTTATTTCTTTTCTAAGTTTACGATATAATCATCGACTTTTATATGTATACATTGATCTAGAAAACACTCAATATAATTGACAGTTAATTAGACGTTCTATACACTTCGGTCCTTATTTATATCGATATAAGAAGACTATTAGAATTCCTTTCCAAACTAGGAACAAATAATGAAAAACGTCTAACAATCGACGTAATAACTCTCTGCGAAGCTTACGAAAGCAGGGAAATTTATTACTTCAAATAGATTAATGAAAATGATTACCCAGCTAATACTATAATAAAAGTTACGTTGAATAGAGCCTTAAAAAGGTTTGAGGACAACAAGATACTAACTATACGAATCGAGAGCTGCATCGAGAGGCTACTTAGCAACATATCACGTGATGGGATACAGAAAAGAAAGCAGAGATACCCTAGTAAACTGGAGAACTACCAGGTTATCGAGGCTACTATCAATGCGGACTCGATTGACTGGCACGATTGAATTGTGCGTGTATTGAGAGATTGGAGTGCCAAAGTGGTGCAGCACTTGTTTGCGGGATTATATGTGGTAGAAAACGAAACTGCAATACAAATGGTAATGAGAAAAACATAGTGAACCATTTACATTGCCAAAAACTTTCCTATAAGACGCACCGACACCACAAAAAAAGCCGTGAGTGTTGGAATAGCGTTTAAGTGCAGTGCAATCGAAGCTAACTATATTACTACAAGTAAATTGCAGTAAAGTACCCAATTGAATATAGAGCAAATAATGGGCAATTTACCATACAAATTAATATGCAAACCGGCTAACGGTCTGCCAAACTTAAAAGGAATCATCCACCACTTGACCTTCTCATACTACTGTTGCTTTGACTGCGATTCGAATCGAAAACTTTTCAACGTCTAGAGATCTATCAACAATCACAATACAATTCAAATCTAATACCAAATCTTTATAAATTCAATATAAACAACTGCCTATTAAAACTCATTATGGTATTAATAAAGTTCAATGAGAATACACCATGTTATAAAAAGTTTATAATATCTTGACGTTGAGGAGAAACCAATTAGACAAGTGTTATAACAAAACTAAAAATAATGATAAAAAGTTTCAATGATTCTATTAGTCATAACTATCTCATACCAACTTTCCTTATATTCGGAGCGTATCTAGATATGATGACTAAATCGCTACTATCGTTAAACATCCAAAAAAAAGTAGTATGACATATATCGAAACCCATAAAACAATAATAAACAAGTCTGTAAACCGCTAAATCAACGATGTTCTCAACACTATAAACGAACTATCAATAACAAACGTCTTGTTTCAACCTCTTTAAAGTGAAAATATTCTCATAAATTCTTTTGGAACAAAGAAAATAAGCCCCCAAAAATGCTAAATATATTCAACTCAAACATAATGATCAAGACATTCAAGATCCTATCACTTCTCGCATTACGCCGGTTGAACCGTATAAAAAACCACAAATCCGACAAAAATCATCAAATCGAATAAATTAACCAATATAATCCTCCTGAACCAATGATTAACAAACTAATGAAACGAAAAGCACGCGGAAAACAATTGAAAATAAAGGCACACACTAAATGGAAAGACGGCAACGAAAATTGAAAGCGTGAAAAATATATATAACGTCCTAGCTATCGCAAAAGGAATAAAATAGCGAACTCATGCAGAAACTATATACTAAAAGTATCATCAAGATAGGGAACAAAACTTTTAAATAAAGAACCCGAATCAAAATTAACAGCTTCCGCACTCGCAAAAAAATCCAACTAATGCCACTAATACAATTCAAAAAACAAAAAGTAACAATCCTCGGGCCAAAAATGATTCACGAAGTGAAATGAAAAACCAAAAACCAGCCATACGAAAAATCAAAGCTCATTGTTCAAAAATACGGGAATAAAAGTAAAACGAATATACTCACTTAATCGCCTACAATACAAAAGACGAACCAACGTTTAATCGTCGTAATTACTACTAATGTTGGAAAAATATTGACTACTATTTTTAGTAGGTTAATTGCAATGCAGTAAGTCAACTTTACCTATAGTAAAGTTGAATGTACTGACTGTAAGTGGAGTGCCCAATTCAAACTAGGGCACGGGCTAAGAAGAGAATGAAACACCAATAGATGTTCTTAACTAGATGCTTGACAAGTTGATGTTATGCCAACATGTAATAGGTAAAGCGCATGCTAGCAAGACCACACTCTGCGAGCAAGTGCGAGCAGCAGTTACGGGCGTAAGCGAGTTTAAATACGCTCTACAACGTCTAGATCCCACCTGTAAAGGCTTTTTTTTAGCTAATTCCGGTCCTTGCTTACGAACGTGATAGCATGTATACCAAACTCGCTTAGTATATACCCCTAAGTTGATGAGTTCCACCATATGGATAAAAAAGATCGCGTAATGATTTATTATATCTATCGTAAGTACGGGCGGCTCTAGCGCTTAAAATTTGGTCTAATACTTTCGGATTGGAAGTTAAAACTACAATGGTGTTAACAACAAAAGCATGATTTTAGCAGACCTGTTTATCGTAAAAACTGTCGTCGTAATAATTACGAAATGTGTTAAATTCGTGGTAAATACAGTTTTTGTTTGACTCGTTATCTATTGGTTAAGCGTAATAACAGACTGGTAATATATTACATTTAATATCCCAATTTTTCCACGTAAACCCATTTGTATTATATCGCAATTTTGAAGGTAGAAAACCTATTAACAACGATAATGTTTATAAGTTAATTAAGTATAATGAAAACTCTATTTCTAGTACGGCTTATTAATTAGCCAACAACGTATTTTTTTACCGCTTAAGTAACGAAAACCCTGATATTTACCCTAATTAAACCTTTAATCCATTATATACCTTTGATTTTTGCGAATGTTAAGTGGACTATACTTTTAAAAGTATTATATCACACATAGGGGTATTGATGTACTTAATAGGACGCTATTTGTAATACATGGTATTATAGAGGAACAGAACTATTGTTATAGACTTCAATCGTTAAAATGATAGCAAAGGCAAATTTAACTTTAATTTAGGCGAATGATGATCGTTATTAAGGATAACGGTTGTTTAAATCATTATTAGGTCGATTACGTTTCACATTTCAAATCCCTTACCCCTTGTTTTCTTTGCTTAGAAAACATGAAAACCCTCGACGTTAATGTCGATGTGAACGTCAATAAACTGGTTAAAAAAGGCTGAAAATTTCCTTTCATTTCCAATTAAAGATATTTTTGATTTTATCTTGAAAATTTAAAGGTAACATTACTAAATTTCATGGAGTTGTAAATGCGTTAAATATATCAGCGTTTGAATTACTTATTCTTCAATAGGTTATATAAGATTCTGAAGTTCGAAGAGTATGGAGACATAGAATAATTGACTTTCAACGCTATTAAAAATCTCTGCCACTATTAACAAACTTATTAATAAATCCCTAAAGGGTGTAAATTTATATCAAGAGGCGATGAAAACTTTCATTACAAGATCTTTATCAATCTATTTTACTTAAATAATGATTTTTTTTATTTTATAAACCATGTAACCTCGCTTTTTATATTTAAAGTTTTTATGACTCTATTAGCGAAGGAAACGTAGAAAATGTAAAAGACATCGTGAATTAATATATATTTAGGCTTAATATTTTTATCTATGATACCGATACCAATCTTGCTACGATGAAGTTTTAGGAAGATACCAAATAATGGGAATTTAGTATAAATAGGTTCCCATTAATGATTATTAGAATATTGAACAGGTCTAATGAGCATACGCGTTAATCTTTGTAGCCGTAGTGTTTTCCCTCCGTAATACTACGTATTACGAATAGACTCCTATTAAGTACCTTATTATCCCTATATTTGGTATAATACTTTGAAACGTATGGTTTGCGTAACTATTACGAAAGTTAAAGGTTTATAAGGAGTTAAGAGATTGTTTAGAGTAAAGGTAAAGGTCTTTACCGTCTAAACGGTATAGGAAAACGTGGTCGGCTAATTACTAAGCTGCGTTAGGAGTTGTATTTTTATACCACTTGATTCACTTAATATTATCGTTTCTGTTAATTGGCTCGTCGCTTTTAAAGTCTGCGATTTTGTCTAAAAAATCCTGTTTAAAAGTGGTAAGGTACTAAATATAATACATTAACTTTTTATTATTTCGTTCGGCCGGGAGATAGCAAATTAACTAGTAGTTATAATTACTATAAATCCAACATTTTTAACTATTATCATGACGATAGGTTTTACGATTAACACGTCCGCTTAAATTTCAACGTTATCAGCGATAAATTGGCTATTGCCTTTAGTTTAAGGTCGATAAACCAGACTTTAAACGTTAAGGGCACCCATAACCACAATTCTAAACGACGTAATTAATTACCATAAGGTTTTCTTTATTTACATTAAATAAATTGTCGGCTTAGAGGTATATACTAAACGAGTTTAGTATACGCGTCATTATAGTTACAAGCGAAAAACGCAACTAGCTAAAAAAGCTTTCGCAGGTGGTATTTAGGCGGTATAAAGCTTATTTGAACGTACTAACGCCTGTAACGGCTACCCATACCTATTCACGAAGTGTAACTTCGCCAAATTAGGCTTTCCCTATTACTTACTGGCACAATATTAACTTGTAAAACATTTTATTTAACATATATATTGGTATTTCCCCCCCTTTTCTCTTTTCCATTATTATAGTCTACCTGATAATAACCTAGCTTATATAGTATTGAGTAATATAGAAATCGTGCTCGAAATAGCCTTTTATATTATTGTAAACTTTATGAAAGGTAATTACTCGGGTAAGAAAGTTTAGGTAATAATCTCTGACGTATGTTATAAGAATTTTAGGGAATAATAAATAAAAACTAAAATGAGAAACCTCCATTTATTTATAAATATTTGAAAAGTGTATTATTTTCGTATTAAAGGGGTTATAAATCTTCCCGTTATCCTTTTTTGTATCATGTTCAATCTTGGCGAAATCCGCAAGAAGCTTATAATTAATATTAACTATTTTAATAGGTTTTGGGGATAGGTCGCAATAGTTATCCCACTTTGTATTAGTGTTTTCTGGCATTTTAAACCTTAAAGCTTTCGAAGTACAGTATTAAGGGTAATTGCCAGTCGCCTTACTTGAGGGGTAAAGTCCTGTGGTAGGGTTTGTAATAGGCTCACGTATATAGGTAAACTTACTGTGGAAAGGCTTTTAAGGAATTTGGCGGTTTTAATTAAAATGTTAAAGAGTAATAGGGGCTTGGAGGTTCTAAGGGATTTGACGATCTTAATTAATTAACTAGTGGAGAATTCCGACGTTAATACATCTTACCACGTTAACAGTTGCTACTTCGCGCGTTCTACCTCCGCTAAAGGCATACTCTACACTGTTATATAAATGTATTAGGCTGCTGAATAGGTTAACAAGTTTCTTATCATTAATGCATAAAAAAACTTAACTTAGATGAAGATAAAAGGGAGGTCCCCTAAAACGTGTATGGGGGTGATAAGGTTTTTTAACACTCTTTCTTTTAGTGCGTAGATTTTAAAGGCATTCCTTAAGCTAGATCAAATCGTAAAGGGGTTTTGCCAACTTAACGAAGCTTTTTTAAAACATATAAATCCTTCGTTGTTAAAGTTTTTCCTTTAACTTTCAATTAATACCCTTTTAAACCTTTTTTGTATGTTAATAATTGAATCGTTAAAAAATTCACGGTATTTACAAAAAGCACAGCTACTGTAGTTAAAGTCTTTACCTCCATTATGATCGATAATATAATAGCCGAGAAAGTTAACCATGTATTTTTCTGTTAAGTCTTCATCGATATTTTACCCCTAAAGCTTTTTATCGTAATGTTTGGAAAAGAAAAAGCCGAGGGTTTTGATTACTTTTTTCTTAGCGGGATTGGTAATAGCTTCAAAGTGAGCGCTAGCGGTAGCTATTTCGAGGTTTTGGCTTGCGTAAAACTTGGTAGGCGAGGGGCTTGATAACTTGGTGTGAAATCACGTGGAAATTTAGCGATTTGACGTTAAATCGCACAGCGTAGCTTTTTTGGCGTAACTTGGTGTTTTCGCTTAAAGCAGCGATCTTGATGATCAAAGTGGTGTAGAAAAAGTAAAAAAAAAAAAAAGTAAAGGGAAAACTTGGTATTAAGGGTAAGACTGGAGGTCGTTTATTGTTATAGGTAAAGATTGAAAGTTATTTATTATTTAGCCGTACGGCTTAATCGTTTTTGTAATAGTAGTACCTCTAGTAGTATTAAGTTAGTTGTTTAGCAATTTACCGAACTTTAAGACTTTTGACAGTTAATCTTAACGTCTTCAAGAAGGATTTGGTAAAGATTTTTTAGTGTTTTTCAATAGCGATACCGTTGTTTACTTTTAGATTACCGTTGTGAACTAGCGTAACCCAAAAGTCTTTTTTATTTTCCCATCGTCATAGACTTGCATAGTATGAATAGAGACTTTTCGTAAGAATTTTTCCTTTACTCTAGCCGCTATTTGTTAACGTAAAGTGTAACCGCAAAGTAGCTTTTTTTTTACTTAGTTTATTATTGCTTAACCTAATAAAGACTGATTAATGTTGGTAGGCTTTGCCTATCAATAGGCCTTTAAACATTGCAACGTTGTCGATTCGATTGGTCGAAGTAACAGTAGTATTATATAGTTAAGTGGTGGATGTATTGTTCTAGGTTTGGCAGACCGCTAGCCGGTCTGCACAGTAATTTGTATAACCAATTGCTTGGTCCATACCCTTAGTATAAAGTGGGCGCATACTATACTTGACTTGCAGCCAATACAGTAGATTCACACAAAATAATACTCTCAACTTGCAGTCAGCATAGTCAACTTTACTGTAAGTAAAGTTGACCTACTGTACTACAGGTATTACTATTCCAACAATAATTATATTATTAAACACTTCGTATTTAGGTGTTTAAAAGTGGGTTTATAAAAATGTAAAACAATGTGAACAAATTGAAATACGTTTCAATTACTTTATTACAGTTGATAATAAAATTAATAAAATTCAAAGGATTCTAAAACAATCGAATCAACTGAAAAAAAAAGTTGGTGATTTGATTATTTAAATACAGTTGGATAATCTAGTCCAATTTAATACGCCGCGAGTATAGACCTTCGTTGACGGGTTTGTTTGCAAAGCCGATTACTCAGCAAGGTCGCCGTATAATCTAACGAGATACCGGTTCTGGATGGCGCGTTGGTCGTGGCCGCCGGCGCGGGGAATTAGTTGAAACACTTTCGATTTTCGGGGTCTGTTCAAGGGTCCAACAGGGATCTGAAATAAAACCGTTGGCCAGGCCAAAAAGTCCCGCATGATAAGACAGTCAGTCCTGAAGGGTTATTCAAAGAGTTGTTTAAATGGTTGTTTGAACGGTTATTTGAAGAACTTGTTGTGGGTAGTAGGCACTGAATGAAGCAGCATGCACATCCAGGTGTGTGTGTCACTTGGACTAAACCCCTTGACTTACTTAGTATTAGTATTAGCTTGTGTCGAGGCAGGACACTTATAATGTCTAGAGTAAGCCGCCGCGTAGTTGCAGTTGCAGTCAGTAGCAGTCACAGTCGCAGTCGCAGTTAATCTCTAATCCACCATCTTACATGTGCAATTTGCAATTTGCACTTTGCACTTTGCATTTTGCATTTCCAGATCCTGAGCAGGCCAAGTCCCATTGCGCATTCCTACCATCATTATCATCACCATCATCATCATCATCATCATCATCATCATCATTATCATTCCCATATTGTATCATTCACATGCAAGAACCTGTCTCGCCTGCACGCAATTGCAGCTGTGATCGCGGGCTGCCGCCTCAAACCACCTCCATCGCCCCACCCACCCTCCTACTTTGCTTCCTCACCTTGGGCTTGGACTCGCACTCATTTTGGTGACCGTTTCCGTACTGCGCACGGCGCCCTCGGGCATTGAACACTCCAGTTTTCTCGACACCCAACGCAACGCAACGCAACGCATCGCAACGCATCGCATCGCCACTCATCGCCATCTCTGCCATTTGTATAACACACCGCCCACACCAGCCATGTCTGACCATGACTGCTGACCTTGGCGCCCCACCACAGGATTTCGGCAGACAACTACAGCAGACTCTACACTCGCCTGAGGGCAACATCCCACCTTGATCACAAATCCACTTCCAACACATCGCTATGACTATTTCTCGCCTCTCAACAGCACCCGCTACCCTTCTTTGATTCCCTCTTTGATCCGCTCTTTGATCCACTCTTGGATCCACTCTTGGATTACACTTCAACATCAACCATGGACTCTGATGGCTCCTACTCCACAGACGGCAGCGACAGCGACTATCAGAGCCTCCTCGACCGCCGTGAAGACTTGACCGATGCTCTGGCCGACGCCCCCTACGACTTGATTCTCTTCCTTGAACGCGCCGTCCTCTACTCTCATCTGGGCTATCCCGACCTTGCCGCTGGCGATGCCTACCGCGCCTTGCTTCTGACCGATGAGGTTCGCAACGATGGCTTCGAGTACCACCACCAGGCCGTTGAGCGTCTTGCCCACTACTCCCCCGCCCCTGCCGGTCTGCCAGAGGTCCTCCGCTATGGCGACCTCAGCAGGGGCTCCTCCGACATGGTCAATGGGCACGGCCCGCGCGGTCCCGGCTCCCACCAAGCATTGGCGACAGTAGCATCTGTCCGGTGCTATCAGATCATCTCCATTAGCCTGCTGCTCTGCGGCTGTCTGAAAAGTGCTTATTTGTATTGTCAGCGAGGCCTTGCAGCATCCCCAACCAACAAGGAACTCCTCGACATCAAGGAAAATATCTTGACCGTCGCTCGCCGCAGACTCAAGACTCGAAACGTCCATGTGGCTGCCTTGCCAGATTGGGGCCTTGTGCGGCGAGAAGTCTACCCTTGGAACAACCACGAACCCGACCGCTTCTCCAACGAATCCCTGGCAGCCCTGAACCGGCAACTTGCAACCATGGCCCCGAAATGCGCCGTGCAGGCTTCCGAGTTGCCTGTCCTACTGGAGTCCGCCAGCAACACGGACGACTACGCTATCATCCCCACGTGCAGGCAACTAGGCCTGTTCGCTACTGCAGATATCGCCCCGGGCGAGACCGTCCTGAACGAGTATTCCCTCCTGACGGCGAATAACAGACACAAGGACGAGGCCTGTGATGCGTGTGGCTCAGCGCTGCCCACCTTGAGCGACGGACAAGGACCTGTACAATGCACCGAGTGCTGCGACACTGTGTTTTGCGATCAGTTTTGCCACGACAAAGCGCAGGAGCTCTACCACCCGGCCATTTGCGACAAGGACGTCGACGCCATCGCCAAAGATCCCGAGGCCAAAGAGTCAGACGCCTCACTCTACTTGCTGCTACTTGCGCGGTTACTTGCCCTGGCAGCACACCAGGAGGTACATCCTTTGGAGGTGGGCCAGGTCAAGTACATATGGGGCGACTTTCTCTCCAGCAACCACAATGCTATCGACCTCTCACCCAACGCCGGACCCCCCCCGGATTGGACGCTACCTTTTTCTTTCAAATACAACATCGAGACTCCCTTGCACGTCCTGGAGAAGATGGACATCAACGTTTACGAGACACTCGCCTACCATGACATATGGGTCTTCAACACCTGCTATGCCAAATTCAGGGGCACCGCATCCGCCAGGAAGAGCACGAGAGATGGAAGGCCTGACGTGGCCGCGGTACATCCTTTTTGGAGCCTTGCAAACCACGACTGCAACCCGAACGTGACGTGGGAATGGGGCAGTAAGATGAGGCTCTGGGCCTGCGAGCGGAGGATCAACAATGCCCCGGGTGGGATCAAGGCGAAGGAGGAAGTTTTTAATCACTACTGCGATATCACCTTACCGGTCCAGTCTCGACGAGAGTGGGCACGAGGCAGTCTGGGAGGCTGGTGCATGTGTCAGAGATGCAGGGAGGAATCTGCGTGCAATGAAACGAACAATGTACCCACCCAAAGCCCGGACGAGGACGAGAGATTGTCGTCTTGAATAAACTTTCTGAAAGAGGAACCCAATCCAAAGACATTTAGGACCAATCCAATCAGCAAGAAAGCATAGGCAATATACGAGCCACGGGGAGGAATGATACCATATCACATAGATAGGGGTGTCCACGTGGCCCGAGTTGGACAAGCTTCCTTCTCTTTAGAGAAAGCAAAGGGAGCAAAAAAGAAAGACCTTTTTCTCTCCGCTCTGCCATATGTGGAAGTACAAAAGGGGCCTGCCTTTACGTCGAAGGGCGAGACAAAACCAATCTAAAGTGTTAATATTCCACAGAGCGCAACACCGTCTCGACAACATCGATGTTTCCTACCGCCAGGCTCGCCTGCTCGGTCCCAGCCTACAGGCGGTCTTCCGGCGTTCTCGTTCTGGGATCGGTCCCAGTACCACCAAATATCCACATAGCAGTTTGGTTGGTTATCCAAAGTTACAAAAATCCCGGGCATCCGTATCCAAGCGCTTGCTCATGTCCCCTCTTGCCGATCCCTCATTGTAACGACGGTGCTGACGAGACTTGTTTAGTGAAAACAAAAAAAATTGAGATTGCGGTATCTCCGTCATCAAAGAAGCCTACTTTATACACCCGCTATAGGGGTTTACGGCGTTTTAACATCGTTGTAATGTGACGTTAAATCGCTTGCATTTTCCTTTTATGGCGATGTTACTTTAAGCCTTGATAATGTTAAACCATTTAATAATTTACAAACGTTGTTTTTCTATTTGTGATATTGCGTTTTAGAGATTTTTTTTTTGCACAAGTTAAAACATCTTTACATACCGGCAATTTTTGTTTGAGTATATATTGGTACTGTAATAGTTCATGTTTTATATGATAATTGTGGATATCACTATATACCCTTATAGATAGTATACATAGGGCAAGTAGCAGTGCACTGTATTGCAGGGTGCACTCCTGCAGAGTGCACGATAACGTGTCATACTGCAGGCTGCACTCTTGCAAGACGCAAAGTGCTCCATGCATGGATCGGTTTGGAATGACTATTCTAGACAGAACGGCAATGCATGGATCGGTTTGGTAGACCGAACGGCAATGCATGGATCGGTTTGGAATGCCTATACCAGACCGAACGGCAATACGTGGAGCGGTTTAGAGTAATACGCTCCGAGTGAGGACCTATAAACCCTTACTTGTAGCGTACACCTCTAGATGTTCCTTTGGATCATTTTTTATATATTATAATACCAATTATTCTGATTACTTTTTAAAAACCTTAATTTACGTTAATACTAAGGCTTAAAATTTTACCGATACTAATTAGTAGCTAACTCAGTCGATTATAAATAACTTAGGAGAAAAGAGATAGATTTACATTAAATACTTATAACGGGATATTATAATGATTTTAATTAATTGTACTTCAATACTTTGTTTTTAACAAAGTTTATACGCCGATATATATAAAAATTGTAAAAACTATTTAATTTTAAAAAGGATAGCTTTAATACGATACTATTAACCTTTATTTGGCGTTTTATTTATTAAAAGCTTTGTTATGATATTATTAACCCTTACTTAGCGATTTAACGTACCTGGGTACTTTTTAGAAAGCGTTTTGTTACGTATTAGGTCATGTAAGCTAAAACTACCAAGTTTCGAAACCTTTAGTTAAAACCTATTCGATTTTTAACATTTAATATTTTCCCTTAATCTAAAAGCGGTTCCAACATAACAATCTGAACCGATCGCTCTAATAATAGCGGTTACGTATAGAGCAACTAAACCGATTACTTTACAAAGTTCGATTATAATATATCAATCCGGAATGATTACTAAACACCGGATTATATAATGTACCTCCTTATAATTACACCTTTTATTTGCCTTATTCGTTTTATACTTCCTTTGTTTTATTTGCCTTCTTGCGTTCGTTTCAAGTATTTTAAACTTAGTTTTTATAAAGTTTAAGTTTTCCTAATCGATTAGTTTACGTAACGTTACCCAATATTGATAAAATTAATTTAAACCATCTAACTAGTTAGTAATTACGTTTTATTTATCGGTTAAAATTTATTGATATTGATAAACGTTAATAAACCTTATTTCAACCAGTTTTAATTACTTCATTTAATATATATTTAAAAAGTACTACTTTAAACGTTGGAATCTAAACGTACCCGGATTTTACCACAGCGCGAAATTACCAATTGAAATCGTTTTCATATATTAAATTCGATTATAAACCGCCTTAAAACACCTATAATTATAGCCTTAAAACTAATATTAATAAAGGAAGTTAACGCCAACTTCGACCTTCTGGTCAAAAATATAGGAATTAGAAAGGTTATAATATACGAAATCGACCTAGGCCTTTAGAATAATACCATCGATCTTCTAGTTAAGTATTTCGACCTATATATGGTAAATATATATATATTAACTATTATGTTTCTTTATTAGGACGAAAAAGTTTAAAGACCTAATTTATTAAATGATTTTCATTAAAAAGAATTAAATAAAACCTTAAATATATGGCAAAAAGTAAATTCTGCTATTACTATAGCTTTATCAATCCAATTACAAATGAAAGGTATTAATATCCTAAAAAGTAGAAATAGTCGCTTTATGAAAGCTATATTCGAAATAATATAACTCGTCGATGTATTAAACTAGGAAGATAAATATTTATATTTGAAGAAATTCATAAAAGGATATTACCTTATAAAGTGAAAAAGATTATTATTAAACCGACGAAAAAGAGGCGAAAAACGACCTAATCTTATATGTATACCCTAAATAAAAATAGAAACCCCGAAAAAGAAAAACGACTATAATCCTTATTTACCACGTAAATATGATAAACCTTTACGCCGGTATATATTATGAAATAAAACCGAATATTAAACCACTTTCCGAATATTGAAAACAACTCGTTCGGTTATAAGGAGAACGGCCTAAATACCGAAAATAGCCCGATCGACTACGAAGGGATCGGCTAAAATATAAAGAGTAGCCCGATTTAGCAAATAACGAACAGCTTAAAACATTAATACGTGTCTTACGGATTAATACCCGTAAATTACTACCTTTACCGCGACCTTTTACCGTATCGTTTCCTTACGGATAAAAGTAACCATATAAAGTTAATAAACTTACCAGACTATAAAATAAGTATAATAATTATAACGGCAAGCCGTACGACGTATGTAATAATGGGATACGTATTATAATTAATACGTATAAGAAATTAGATATTAAGCCGTTATAATTTTACGTTATTTTACCTGGTATATTTTCCTGGTTAGTTAAGGAGTAATATATATATCACTTTATATAAGTAAATACATTTTTAAAGTGTTATAACCACTTGAAATTCCACTTTAACGCGGAGATTAACTACAAGTTATACGATAGAAATTCAACTGATATAATGTGGAAATTTGTAAAAAAAAAAAAAAAAAAATACTAGTAGGAAAACGCCTAGAAAAACCTATAGGAAATCCTTACCGCCTTATTAGTTAAGTTTCAAAATTATCAGGCAACCTTCGAATCGAAATATAAAGGCGATAAACTATTCATTTAAATAGTAACAAAAGCCTGTCATAGAAATTCAAATTTCGATCTTATACTTTTTAAACCGGAAAAGAATTAAAAAGCCTTTTATATAAGCTTTAAAATATCGTTCGAAACCTTTATATGCCGATGGGAGAGTTTCGAATTTTTATTTTTAATTGATAAAATTGAAGGCGACGATGAAATTACCAAAGAAAACCTTACCGAAATAATTTAATACGTTTTAAACCAAAAATTGAATGTTTATTTAAAGTAAAACGAACGCTTAGAGTATAGGTATTAAGGAGTAAATTTTAATAATTAAAAGTAGGGATAATCGTTCGAAAATAGAAAGAACGTACCGAAACCACAATAGTACTTACTAAAAGATATACGAAGTCTTGTAGATTTGTAAAAGCGGTAGATAGTATACGGAAAAGTCGACTACTAGTTTACAAACAACCCCGTTCATGAATAAATTCAAATTAAAAGATAATTTTAAACAGAGTGTTATTTTAAAATCGTACAAAAGCCAATTTTACAATATACGTAGCCGAGTACGAAAGTACAAATAATAGATTCGATGCCTACCTTTACGAAAATACATTCAGAAAAGAAGACTTTAAGTATAATAATGTATACTTATTAACCTACGACTATGATAACACCTAAAGCATTTTCGTTGGTTTGTAAAACACCTTCTTTATATATATTATAAGTTTGAATTATGTAAACGAAATGTTTAACACTTATATAGCGTTGTAATTCACGCTTTTTCATAAATACGAAATCAGGTTTTAGGATATTGTGCCTAATATTAGCGTAGCCGAAATTTCGACGACCGAAAAGCATCAATTCGATGCGTTTACGGCAAAGTTTCCAAAGTTTTGGCTTAACCGAATAAAAGAACACCAAAACGTTATGTTTGGTAAAGGTAAAGCGTTATCGCTCGAAATAGACGTTATAAATACGCGTTTCGAACCGATTAAGTTTTACGTAATAGACTTTGAAACATTATTTCTGTTTTTATTAGTTAATATAAATAAGCTCGGAATTAAAGTTCGGAATACGATTAACCAACTTGTTCGCGCTTTAAATAGTGTATCCATACCATTCCAGCTTAAGTTTGGCTATTTGTATTTTTTCCCAAAAATACGTACAATCAAGGCTACTTACTTAACTTAGTTAAAATTGCGAACTTTACACCGACGATTTGGATATCCGATTATAAAACGTCTTTTACGCTTACTTTAAGTCGTAGTCTATACGGATATAGGAAAGGACGTATTTAAAGCTATCAAAAAGTTTTTCTATAAATGCCAGCTATATTTATAAGCCCTACGATAGTTTAAGTTCCGCCTTTAAAATAATTATTCATGTTATGCATTTCAATAGCTAACTGGTCTTTTACGTCACCGATTCGGCAATAATATTTAGGCCGCCAAATTTACACGAAGTGCTTTTGTTATAGACTATTAAGACGCTTTAGTTAACTGCTGGTCAAACGTTTACCTTGGGCTTTTAAAATAGATTACGCACGACGCTAGCACGGTTTTTGATTCCACAGAGTGGCGTACGAAGGCTCGGATAGCTGGTAGCGAGTGTAAATAGATTCTAGTAGAAGCTCCATAGGGTATTGGAAAGTCCATAGCGGCACTACGTTTACTGCGAGTAAAGAACGATGTATCTAGAGCGTTGGCTACAAAGAATGGCCCACGTAAAACTAGCGTTTTGGATTTACTATTGTAATTTAAAGTTTTTGTTTAGAGAACGAAGGATGGATGGACTGGCTCTTAGAGAATTAGCGGATTTAAAGGCTACTATATACTTGGCGACTTACTAAATGAAACGAGCTCGTTTCGTTAGATAATGGTACGCAAATACAAGAAAAAGGTGGAAAGAAACGGTCTGAAACCGTAAAACGAATAAACCTCCTATAAAAAATTACTTAAAATAGTGAATTGAAGCCGAAGCTAGCTTTGTCCTTACCCCTAATACGCGAATCTAACCCGATTACGCCAAACAAAAGCGGTTTATTTATATTAACCCCGCCAAAACCTCGTCGTCGAGGGCGCCCCCTCGGCTTGAAAACCAAAGAACGCTTTAGGAACTTTGCTATGGACTCCTTTGTTACGTAAAAGGAAAGAGAAAACCGTGAGCTTAACCTAAAGCTTCGCAGCGAAGGTATTATCACTATCCTAAGTACCCTATTCGCATAATTTACCCAAACGGAAATCTCAAACCTAATAGACTAAGGCGTATTTCGTTTTAAACGTTTCGACCCAGCCGTTTACAGTATCTATAGGATCTTCTCCACCCGCCTCATCTACGAAATGAAGGATAAGACCGAAAGACCTTACAAAAAAACTTACCTAATCGTTAAAAAATACAATGACGAGGGCAAAAACGATATAATAACCCAATAACCCACGTTATAACGGGCTAGCAATAATCTAATTCTTACACTTGTAACCTTTCTTAACGTATTATATAACTTATATATCGAACTTTAACATGTAACACAGGTATATAACTAGTTTAAAAAACAGCTTAAACGACGAATTTACGCCTATATTCCCAAAGACCTTAGGTATCACGACTCGCCTGAGACGATCTTAAGTATTTTAAACCCAATTTACAGCTTGGTCGAAGCTAGTATTTACTGGTACGACACTTATCAAAGGCACTATAAGGAACGACTCGGCATAACCAGCTCTACCTTCGACTCATGCCTATTAGTGTCAATAGCCCGTTTAAAGGGTTTTGCCTTAATAGGTATACCGATGAACGATACATGTAAAATGCTTAACAAACCTTTTTTGTAGTAAATGCATAATTCAAGACGCGGCTTATAATTTATACCACTGGATATATGTACTATAAAGATATTTGTTTTTACTAACGGCTCCTTCGTTAATTATAACGACTATAGTTTACAAATCGGTTTCGACTTAATCCTCGGTAACAAAACACCGGCCCAAAACAGCTTTATGCTTCAAAAAAAAAATATTTTTAATGCTTTATCAAGTATAAAAGGGTTACGTGGAACATCTTAGTTTTCGAAATCTATGACATAGTTAAAGTCTTTTATTCGGTTATTATTATAACGATAACGGTTCGAATAATTGTTTTCAACCTTAATTTACGCCCTATCCCTTTTATCGTATATACTAACTTCTTTTCGTTTTATAAATACCTAGTTAAATTGGGTATTATAAATAAAAAACGTTTAATAATCGATATTATAGCTTTACGCGAGTTATATAAACGCTGTTAAATCGAGGAAACAAAGTAAATTGACGGAAAATCCAACCTAATAGATACGATAAACAAGGCTACACTAAACAAATCCTTGGAAATATTTGTATTAATAATTATATTATTTATTAGGGTTGTTAAAGAGGTTTTACGACCTTAGTAAACTATTAAATTACATTTCGCTAATTTGGATCAACTTATACTACATTATTTATACTGATTTAAGATTTTCCCTTTATTTAACCTAATTATTCGTTTCGAATACCGATTTTATATCTATTTAATATTATGGTTTCACATCGCTTCCGAGATTCTGGTATTATTCGTTTTATACGTTTTAACACGACAAAATTTGCTGTTTATCTCTTTCCCTACTTAATTTTACAATTTTATACCGATTCTATCAATTTACAACTTTTTATTTTACCTATTTCGACCTTACTAGGTATAATATTATCTACCATACTTTATTTAAACCTACGATATTATATCAGCTTTGACATATTACCTCTTCTATTTTATACATTTTATATTACTTATAAACGATCATTTATAAAAAGCTATAATATTACTATATAACGTATTATATTATATCTGGGTATTCCTACGCGACCCGAGGGTATTTATTCATTACCAAAGGGAAAGGGTGACGTTATCGCGTCTTTACCGTCCTCTTTATCGTTTTCCCTTTTATATTAACGTTATCATCATTATTATCAACTTTATTGACATTAATGAGGATATGCCTTTACGCTTTATTAGTTATGTCTTTAGGTAAAACCATAAGGAGGGATTAACTTTTTTACGTCGGCGTACGATAACATCGTTAAATCTACCTATATAGTATATATATAGGCCCCGTTTTTAAACAGCGAAGGTGGTTATCGTCTACTTGGTTCGCTGGTTAATACATATTATTGATAAGTATCGGTTTATTTTATTATTTCTGGCGGAGAATGTCTTCGAATCGCCCCTAATAATATATTTTTAGTTAAGGGTATTTTTCAATTTCTGTTAAAACCTATTGAGTACCCGGTGAATAAATAATGTTTCTTCGGCTTACGGCCTTAAAATTACCGAAATGAAGGAGTACGAATTACTGGTTCATTCTTAACGATAATAATGAGTCAAACGATTTCTATTTTCGTAGTAATCGTAAACGGATTTACCCGCGGTTACGGACGCGATATATGATATGTAAAGCGTATTTATTAACGGCTTGGAGTTATAAACCCGAATACATCGTTTTAATGTTTTATGCGTTAAAAAGGCTTCGAGGCGTACCTTAACGATACGAAGTTTAAAACTACGAAGTAAATACGCTTGGTATTATTTATTTAAAAAGTAAAAAAATAAAGTTAAAAGTATACTATCAGGAGGATTTAGGAAAAATAAACTTTGGCGTAACTACACCAAATTGCGTTTACGACATAGGAGGTGCTTTACGAGTAATAGGGTTTTCACCCATGGGGAAAGGGTAAGGTTTATAACCTTAGAAGCCACCTATTCCTCTCTTTAAAAGCTGGGGAAGGGGGAGGGAGAGGAGGGGGAGGAAGAGGTTGCGGCGGTAGCGGCGGCAATGCTGGTGGGTGTGGCGGTGGCGGGGCTAGGCGGCGTGGCGGCGGTAGGACTTAGAGGCGTGATGATGAACGGGGTATGGGGGCGGGCGGTGTAACAGCGATAAAAGAGATGACGCTCGACGAAGGCAAGTTGTTCTTGTTAGTGGTGGTGGTGAAAACGGCAGCGGTGGTAGCGGCGGCGGCGGCGACGGTGGCGCGCCGTCGCTCGCGCGCCAGATGGCGCCTTATGGTTCAGTTCTTAAGCGTTATCTGAGTAAAGGAAAGGTTAGTAATAGGTGTTAGCTAAGTAATCTATTTATTGGAACGGCTTGTTATGGTTAAAGGGAACAAAAGTAAAATGGGGATACGTCTTGATTTATTTGATAGGGATAAAGGTTAAATTTAAGTAAAAACTTATATTTATTTGGATTAAGCGTTTTTGGAAAAAAAAGGTTTTACCTAAGCCGATAATAATATATCTTTTTATTTTAACCTATTACATAATTACGTAATTATCCCTATACAATCACCTGTATTAGAAATCTCGAAAGACGCTATTACTAACCATATAGCCCCTATTTAACTATACCAACTAGGCTCGAATTACAAATACCACCTCGACTAGACTTTTCTAATCCTAGCTGAACTTGAAATACCACCTCGGCTGGACTTTTCTAATCCCAGACGAACTTGCTAATTTGAACCTTTTGCAACCGATGCGTCAACAACACTGTTACTACGGAAACTTACTGATTTGGACCTTCGCAATCACAACTACACCGTCACTACTAGGCTATAGGAACGAAATATAGAAGTAAAAAATAAAAGATTACCTACGTGGATATTACTACATACCCTTATAAATAGTATACATAGGGTAAGTAGTAGTGTACTGTATTGCAGGGTACATTCCTACAGAGTGTACAATAACGTGTCACATTTTAGGCTACACTCTTGCAAGACGCAAAGTGCTCCATGTATGAATAGGTTTGGAACGGCTATTCCAGACCGAACGGAAATGCATGGATCGATCTAGAATGGCTATACCAGACCGAACGGTAATACATAGAGCGGTCTAGAGTAGTAAACTTCGGGTGAGGACTTATAAACCCTCCCCTGTAGTGTGCACCTCTAGATGCTCCTTTAGATCATCTTCTTTATACTACAATACCAATCATTCTGATTACTCTTCAAAGACCTTAATTCAAGTAAATACTAAGGCTTGTGACCTTACCGACAATAATAGAGTTTAATAGAGTTTATAGAACTACCTATATAGCTATCTCTGTCAAATTTTATACTACTTGAATTATATATACCAAAATTCCACATTAATCAATTGGATTTATAAACGTTAATAGAAAATTAAAACAGTTTTTTTTAAGTTAATATCATGTGTAAAATTATATATCCATACAGTCGACGATATTGTTCATTGTATTAATATTGTAAAAGTTAATATATTGGCGACTTTTGATTTCTATGAAGAAACTAGCGATATACAAAGCGAAATTTAAATTAATATATTAATGCCATGTATTGAAACCTTTAAAACCTATGTACTTAACGTATAAGGAAAAATCGAACAATATAATAATTAAACGAGTAAAATTTTATACTAATTATATTATATATACTGAATTACATATAATCTAGTAGTTTCACGAATGTGAAAACAGAATACTTTAGTTGAATATAGTTTAAAAATATGCAAGTGTAAAAATGAATTTCACTCGTCCATCATATACACGATTATAAGCGGTTAGTATGAAATGTTAACAGTTTATATTATTGATCATATATTCACTAATTCAAATTATGGTATTAGATAACATACATTTGCTAATGTAGTAACTGAATAACTCGTTCATAGTTTTGTGTATCCTCGATCTAGATTATAAGTCTTTTTTCTTAGATATACTCGTGCTCTTATTATCATGTACATATTTACCGTAATCATTTTTGAACAGCTTATATTATCTACAAAATACTTCCTCCAACAAGTTTAATATGTCCAACCAAGATTTTAATTAAACGAATAATTGGTACTATCATATAGTCAGCATATTTTGATGTTAGATGCCGATAGAGCAAAAAATTATCGTTATTAATATCGATTTGGCCTACGGTTGTTAGGATCACCAAATCTATTATTACATTGCTTTTGGGAATAATTATTTCCAAGTCCAGAATAGATGCTTAGCCTATCGTTACATTGTCATCAATATTTCTCATTTATAAATCTCTTTATTGCTTTAAATCATTGGAATTTGCAGTTTGTATTGTCCTAGTTATTTGAAAAAAATAGTAGTCTCACTGGTTATCTTCACTATTATAAAAGCAGGTCAAGAACGTTAATAATTCAAAAAAATAACAGATATATAGTTTGGGTGCTGAGAGGCATACTTAGAATACTTAATTCCTATCAAAATCCTTGAGGCCCATTTGCAAAACACAGACTCCTTAATACAAATGATTACATAGTCTATTGACATAATATTAACTTATCTAGTATCTTATTAAAACCCTTTATAAATGTATCCTTTTCGTTGGTTTTTCTATTATAATTTCGCAATCAATTTGCAAAAGAATTATATAATATTGAACTATGTATTTATCATACACAAAATATCTCATTATTCTATGATAAGTATTCCAGAATTTCCGGATTATAATTGCGTAATTTATAAAGTATTTCTCGACGAAGCTCATAGCAATATAGGATAATAAAACCGAAATGCACAAATATAAACACTTATCTAATTTTAAATAATAACGAATATCATCATTTTGATATTCAAAAGATTATAAAGCTTTCCACTGTATTTTGAACTCATTTCCTAAATGTTGAAGAATCCGCAATAAATTTATAATTAATAATGACTTCTTCTATATACTTTAAAAACTGATTTCGGTACTTATCGCATCTCTTTTGTTTCATCATCAACACTATTCATTATAAGTGTTAAATAGCTAATAAGAAGTAAATTTGGTAAATGTATCATTTCATAGCACTTTAAAGAGACGTAAACCGATTGTGGGCCCCCTAATATAGGCTTATATTGTTGTGTATAAATGGGGGTATAGTGTAAGTACGGACATACTTACAATGAAAGGCAATGATTTATATATAGTTTTAAAAAGGAATGTACTCGTACCTATCATATCTTACATACTCAGCTCTACCAAGCCTCTTATTCAATTTCTTCCTCTTTTATTGTGAAATACTACAATTGATCAAACAATGCGTTACTATATCTGCGATACCAAAAATTAGTTGTTATAAACAAAAACTGTAAAGTAACAAACCGTATTATTCAATTAAACTTCAAAGTAAAATAAAAAAGATTACCAATATGGTAAAACACAATACAATTCCCCACTAGGAATAAAAAATCTACACTGCAAACTTTGTTACTTTATAACTTTACAATCTTTGGTTAACTTTCTAATTAATAATTAACATTCGTTTTCTCCCCCCTTAATTTTTATTTTATCGTTTGCGTTACAAGCCTATTGTTTCAATTTAACGCCACCATTCTACTCCATAAGCAGGCGAAAACTACGTACTTAAGGCCTGTATTTTGAAGCGCATCCGCTTACTTCCAAAACAACGCATCGCTCGCGCCGCAAATCTACTATATATTCACGTCTTCCCCTACCCATTTCAACCTTTTTCCCAGCAACAGTTTCGTCGCCCCGTACACTTATTTAAAATTATACAATTTCCTACGTTACCTTAAACAATTAACCTGATTTAAGGTTGGTTACACGCCAGCCAAGATGGATTATAGAGATGAATATTCACTATAATAAACGTTTTAACATCATAAATATGAACATATAATAACAAATTAAAGACAATCCAACGATTACGATAAACCGCTTTAACACATTTACCCGCGAATTAAAAAGTTGTTAAGATAGCCTTAAATATTCTTAACTTAGTCCTAAAAATCTTCAAAGTAACCCTAAGTGTTTTATTAGTGGTTGAGAACGCACATAGTGCAGCCTTAAAAGTCTCTAGTATTCCAACTAGAAGTAGCGAGGTAATCTAGCCAATCCATCAATAGAATCTAAAAACTATTCACATGAAATAAGGAATTCAGAAGATTAATCGTTAGATTGGTAAATTTATAGTAAAAGATGATGATACAAAGGAGCATCTAGAGGTTCACGCCACAGGCGAGGGTTTATAAGTCCTCACCCGGAGCGTACTACTCTAGACTGCTCCACGTATTACCGTTTGGTTTAGTATAGCCATTCCAGACCAAACCATGAATGAAGCACTTTACGTATTACAAAAGTGCAGCTTATAACGTGATACGTTATCATACACTTTGTAGGAGTACACCCTATAATATAGTAAATTGTCACTTGCCCTATGTATACTATTTATAAGGGTATATAATAATATCCATATATGTAATCTTTTATTCCCCTGATATATATCGTACTTATAGCTTAGTAGTGACAGTATGGTTGTGGTTGCGGAGGTTCAAATTAGTAGGTTTTATAGTAATAGTATCATTGCCGTATTAATTATAAAAGGTCCAAATTAGCAAGTTTCCGTAATGATAGTGTTATTGTCGTATGAATAGCAAAAGATCTAAATTACTAAGTTTTCATAGTAATAGTATTGTTTCCGCATTAATTACAAAAGATTCAAATCAGTAAGTTCGGCTAGGAGTGATAGGGTTTAGTTGCGGTAGTAATTGTAGTTCGGTTGAAATTAGTAAGTCCTGGCCATAGTAGTAATTATAGTTCGGCTAAAATTAGTAAGGTTTAACCGTAATGGTAATTATAGTTCGACCTTAATTGGTATAGTTGAAATAGGGGTAGTATAGTTGGTAATAACGTCTTTCGTAATTAATAGGGGTAACTATATGGGTGTTATAGGGGTTAATTATGTAGAGGTAATTAGGTAAGTGTAATTATGTAATTACGTACTAGTTTAATATTAAAAGATATATCGTTATCAGTTTGGGCAAAACTTCTTTTTTCTCTATTAAAGGCACATAGTTTAAACCAATATAAATTCCTACCCTAATTAAACCTTCGTTTTATTTAACAAAATCAAGCCGTTTTAATATATAATTTACTTGGCTAATATATATATACTAACCTCTTTTTAGAACATATACCGCGTAAGTTCAAGTCCATAAGATACCGTTGAACGCGCGCCCGCCGTACCGCCGCCGCTACTACCGCAGCCTCCCACAATACTACCATTACTAGTAGCAACAGCCCGCTCTTTTCGGGTACCATATTATCAATTATAACCTTCCTGCCCGCCGCCGCTAAGCCGTCTAGCTCCGCTGCCGTTACGCCGCCTAACCCCGCCGCCGTTACGTCGCCCAATCCCGTTACCACCGCCTCGTTCCCCTCCGTTACCGCCGCCACGACCCTTTCCCTCCTTTCCTTTCCCTCCCCCTTCCTCAGCTCCTAAGGGGAGGAGCGGGGAGCTCCTAAGGTTATAAACCTTACCGTTTTCCTATGGGTAAAAACCAAATTACCTGTAAAACCCCCTTTACGGCAAAAACACAACTTGGCGTAATTATGTTAAGGTTTGTATTTCCTAAATCCGTCCGTTTATATACCTTCAATCCTATTTTTCCCAAATAAGGAATACGAAGCGAATTTTCTTTACCCCCTTAAGTTTCGTATCGTTAGGGTACGTCGCGAGGCCTTGCTAATATGTAAGGCGTTAAAACGACATACCCAAGTTCATAGCCCTGGGCTGTTAATAAATACGCCTAACGTGTCGTATATCGCGTTCGCGGCCGCTGGTAAGTCCGTTGACGATTATTATGAAAACGGAAGTCGTTCGACCCATTACTACCGTTACGAACAGACCGGTAGCTCGTATGCCCCCGTTCCAGTAATTTTAGAGCTATAAGCCGAAGCCGTATTACGTACCCGCTAGCTTTTGAATAAGATTCAACCAAACCTTAAAAACTTTCTTTGATAAAAATATACCATTCGTAGCGATTCGAAATATTAATCGTAATTAAAAATAACTAAAATAAATCGATGCTTGTAATGATCACACTAAATACCCGTGAGTAAGTAGAAGGCATCAGAGGGTTTATGTTAGCATTAAGGTAGCAGAGGTAACAAAGGTGCAATATCAGAAGATGTTTGTTCATTCTATAGAATGATCATTAGCCGTTAGGCTATTTAGGTGTGTAGACTGAATACTTAGATTGAGAACTGAAGAGCTATGAATGAAATACTATCTATGTGGTGCTGACCGTGTCCTTATATCCTATGGCCCTCATACCATCTTCAGTACTGAGGCTCACCGGTACTCACTAAGGCTCACCGGTACTCACTGAGGCTCACCGGTACTCACTGAGTCTCACCGGTGCTCACTAAGGCTCACCGAGAGATGTTCTCCGCCTGATGTGTTGGACTTCAGGCTCTCGGTAGCTCAGCTGCATGCTGGTCTGTTTCTTGACCCACCAACGTGCTTGGGTCATAACAATGCTAACTAGTAATAGGTGTTAACCGGCGGATTAGGGAGATGGAAGCCGCTGTCGTCGTTTGGAAACGGAGCTTACGTATATATTATATAAATAAGTTTAACGATGTTATCACACGTCGCTGTAAGGAGGGTAATTCCTCCCCTATGCCTTTGTCTAAGGGTATAACTATTAAAGCGTAAGGCTATATCCCTACTAGCGTTAATAACGTCGATGGCGGTGATAACAGTAACGTTAGTATAAAGGGGGAAAGCGATAGGGAGGATAGTAAAGACGCGACAACGTTGCCCTTTTCTTTTAATTAGTAGATAAATACTACTTCGGCCGGGCCGACGTACCCGCCTATAATATAATATTTTACAAAATAATATTATAGCTTTTTTTAAAAAAAACTTTCAAATGGAATAATTGTGGTGTAAAGTTTAAAAAAAATAAAGGAGGTAATAAACCAAAATCGGTACTATATTATAAAATAAAATAAAGAGAGGGTTAAGGTATAAAAAAAAAATGGTAAAATGTTGGGAGCGATACGAAAAAGTAGGGTTAAATAAAAATAAAATCGGGGATCGGTACGATAAGTTTAAATAAAGGTAAAATTAGTAATCGACACGAATGATTGGGCTAAAGAAAGGCAAAATTGGGAATCAGTGTAAATGGTATAGTAAGGACCGATCCAAATTAGCGAAAACAAAATGGTATAGTAGCTTATTAAAGTCGTAAAACCTTGTTAGAAACCTTAATAAACTATATACTTGTCGATATAAGTGTTTTAAGGTTTCGTTTGGTATAGCTTTTGTTATCGCGTCGATTGGATTTAATTTTCTATTAATTCATTTTGTTTCTTTGATTTCTCAGCGTTTGTATAATTCGCGTAGTGCTATAATTTCGATTATTAACCGCTTTTCATTTTTAATACTTAACTTAACCAGGTACTTATAAAGCGAAAAGGAGTTTGTGTAAATGATAAGAGAAATAGAACGTAAATTAAGGTTGAAAATAATTATTCGGACCGTTATTATCATAGTAATGCCTAAATCGAAGCCTTTAACCATACTATAAATCTCGGATGTTAGGACGCTTTTCGTAACCCTTTTGTACTTGATAAAGCTTTGATAGATAATTTTTTTTCGGAGCGTAAAGCTGTTTCGAGCCAGTGTTTCGTTATTAAGGATTAGAATAAAGCCTATTTATGAACTATAGTCGTTGTTATTAATGAAAAAGCCGTTATTAAAAACAAATAACTTTGCAATACGTATATTTAGCGGTAGAAATTGTAAATCGCATTTTATATTATATATTTGCTACGAAAGACGTTTGTTAAACGTTTTGTATACATTGTTTATGAGATCGGTTTAGTATTGTTCAGCGACCGAAAGGTTAAATACTGCCTTTAGTTATATTATAAAAGTTATCTTAGCGGCGAGTACATGCTAATATTTATATTCGTCGGTTCGTTTTACATTATCTAAAACTATAAGGGAAATTTCATTTAGTTATACTTCTTATATAAGGCGTAAAACGCTGTTTAGGAGGGTAATAGTGGCGTTATTAAAGTCGATTATGTTATTTCCCGTAAAGTACGTTTTAAGTTTCTCTTTTAAGCCAGATTTTAAATGTTTCTTCTTTTTATATAAAGAAAACGAAGTGTTATATAATGTTAAGGTATCGTCCCTTTGTATTCCTGTTAATGTAAAGCCTTTCAAACGGGTAATCAATACTAATAGGTTCGGGTTAAAAATTAAGCTGATTATTTCGAGCCGTTCCTTATAATGATTTTGGTAGGTGTCGTATTAGTAAATATTGATTTCGGATAAACCGTAAAGTTATTTTAAAATATGTCAAATCGTCTTAGGTCGGTGGTATTACCTAAGGTTTTTGAGTATATCATGGTAAATCCGTCCTTTAAGTCGTCTTTTAAATTAGGTGTATACTTACGTTATATTTCGAAGCTCGGTATACAGGTTATATCATTCATCAAGGTAGTTTATAAGGGTAAAAATCCGGCGATAGTTAGCTCGTTATAATGTAGGTAATTTAGTTATAATATCATGTTTGCCTTTATCGTTATATCTTTTAACGTTTAGGCGGGTTTTTTTTGTAGGGCTTTCCGGTTTTATCTTTAACTTTATAAATGAGGCGGGTTGGGGCGATATTGTAAATGCCGTGGACGGTTAGGTCGAAACGCTTAAAACGAAATATACATAAATCAATTAAAGTTAAAATTTCTGTTTAAAACGAATAAGGCATTTATGGTGGTGATAATACCTTCGCGGCGGAGCTTTAAGTTAATTTCGCGATTTTTCATTTCCTTTTACGTGATAAAGGAATCTGTGGCAAAGTTCCTAGGGCATTTTTAATTTTTCGAGCTAAGGGGGCGCCCTAAGCGGCGAGGTATTAACGGGGTTAGTATATATAAGTCGTTTTTATTTGACATAGTTGGGTTAGACTTGCGCTTTAAAATTAAGACTAAAATTAGGTTGGGCTTAAATTCGCAGTTTTAGGTAATGTCTTGTAAGCGGTTTTATTCGTCTTACGGTTCCAAGCTGTTTTTTTAACCTCTTTTTTGTATTTGCATACCATTATCTAATGAAACGAACTCGTCCCGTTTGTAAGTTTAACAAATATATTATAAATTATAAACTATTTCATCCTCTAAGGGATAAGCTATTTATTCTTCGTTGTCCAAACTAAATTTTTTAATCATAATAATAAATTTAAAGCGTAAATTTTACGTGGACTATTCCTAGTAACCAACGTTTCAGATATATCATTTTTTGCCAGTAAGGAACGTAATGCCGTTATAGCTTTCGCCACAGTATTGGTTTTTTACACTATAAATAGTAAAGGTTAGATTTTATGTAAATCTTCGGGTAAGTACTAAAGATAAGGGGCGTAGGGAAAAGTCTATTCGGATTAAAATGATCATTAACAGCGTTAACTATTATTTAAAAGATAGATTCCTTAGAACCAGTACCTTTTAATTCTTTGAATAATAATGTATACATTTTTAAGTGGTCTGTAATACTGTTTACGTTTTTAATACTTTATAAGGCTTTTATTAGGATTTGTTTGTATTCGTTACTGGTTTTTCAAGCCTTAGTACGTTACTCAGTAAAGTCGAAGGCCGTGTTACTGTTATATATAATTTAGTTTAGGGGCCATAAATAAACGTTAAATTAACAGTTAATTAAAACGTCCTAACAATTCATAACGAAAGCGTTTCGTGTAAATTTAACGATTTAAAACAACGTTGTTGCATAGATGGCGTAAAGGAATAACAAATTATCTAAATATATAATATTTACAATCACTTCATATTTAAAGTTTACATCGTTTTAAAGGCGAAACTTAAACCGTTGTGGAGCTTATAAGTGTATTTGGTATTTATGGTAAAACTTTTCGATAGTTTTAAATGCGGTTTTTCCAACATTCGTATAACCTACAGCGTAAAATAGACGTAAAAAATTTTTCTTACCGGGTATCCGAATTGTCGGTATAAAGTTTGTAATTCCGGTTAAGTTAAGTAAGTAACCTTAATTATACGTATTTCGGGGAAAAACTATAGGTAGTCGGATTTAAGTTAAAACGATACAAATATATTATTTAAAGCGCGGATAAGTTAGTTAGTCGTATTCCGAACCATAATTTAGAATTTACTCATATCTATTAATAAAAGTAGAAATAGAGTTTCAAAATTTATTACGTAAAATTTAATCGGTTCGAAACGTGTATTTACAACGACCGTTCCGAACAACGTCATTTTGCCTTTGCTAAATAGAACCTTTCGGTATTTTCTTATTCGGTTTAGTCAAAATTTCGGAAATTTCGCCGTAAATACGTCGAATTACTGTTTTCCGGCCGTTAAAATTTAGGTTACGGTAATGTTAGGTATAATACCTGGGAACTTGTTTTTGTATCTATTAAAAAGCGTAAATTACGATGTTATATAGGCATCGAACCCTTCGTTCGCGTAATCCAGACCTATAATATATGTAAAAAAGACGTCTTATAATACGGTAGAAATACGTTAGGCGATTTTACCGTTTTGAACTAATAAATAGGTATTATTATCTTCGGGGTCATTCTTTTCGAATATATCGTCGTAAGGGTAAACGTTAAATCCATTATTTATACCTTCGTACTCGGTTATGTATATTGTAAAGTCAGCTTTTATCTAATCCTCAAAATTACATTCGGTTTCAAAGTGTCGTTCAATCCGAATTCATTCGTAAACAGGATGGTTTATAAACTAGTAGCCGACTTTGCCGTATGCGATATATCGTTTTCATAAACTTATAAGGCTTCGTATACCTTTTCATAAATATTACTACGGTTTCGGTACGTTTTTTCTATTTACCAACGATCGTCCCTATTCTTTACTATTAGGGGTTTCTCCCTAATACCTATACTTTAGGCGTTTGTTTTATTCTAATTAAACCTTAAATTTTCGATCTAAAACGTGGTAAATAGTTTCGGCGAAGTTTGTTTTGATAATTTGGCCTTCGTTTATGGTTTTATTAATTATATATATCAATCCAAAGTTCTCCTATTGTCGTATAAACGTTTTAATAAATGTTCTAAGGCTTCTACAAAAGTCTTTTAGGTTCTTTTTTAATTCAAAGAGTATAAGGTCGAAATTCAGGTTTTTGTGATAGGCTTTTATTTTTACTTAGATAAATAGTTTTTTTACTTTTATATTCTAGTTTAAGGGTTATTTAATATTTTCGAAACTTAGCTAATAAAGTGGTAAGAATTTTGTATAGGTTTTTATCGGCGTTTTCCTATTGGTTTTTTACAGATTTTTTATAAGTTATTTCGGTTTAGTTTTTATCGTAAGGTTCGTAATTAATTTTCGTATCGAAATAGGATTCAAGGCGGTTATAACACTTTGTAAATTTTTTTACCTGTATAAAGTAATCGATATATATTATTCTGCAACCTATTCTGAAAATTATATCTGGTATAATAATATAAAATTAGGATAACTTAATATTTAGTTTTTTATATGTGTTAAGTATAACGCGAATTTTAATATCAAATACATCGTATGACTCACCGTTATAATTATTATCACTATCCCATAATTTGGTAAAATTGGTTAAATTTATAAGGTCTCTTTCATTTATAAAAAAAAGGTATAGTAGAAGGTCATGGTAATGGTCGTAGTTTATAGGTATTAGTTTGTAGGGCGCGTATTAGCGTTTTACGCCGTTCGCTAATTTCTAATTCAGGTTATTTTTTATGTCTTAGCCGAATTTTCCGTGGTCAACCGGGTTGTTTTCAGTGATTTGGCCATTCCCGCTATAATCCAGCGGGTTATTTTCAGTATTTAAGGAGTGGTTACGTATTTGGTTTTATTTTACAATATATATTGGTATATAGGTGTATTATAATTACTTAGTAGATAATAATTATGGTCGTTTTTTCTCCTCAGGGTTTTTATTTCTCGTTTACGGTATAAATATAAGATTAGGTCGTTTTACGCCTCGTTTTTGTCGTTTCAATAGTAATATCTTTCATTCCGTTAAGTAGTATCGTTTTGCAATTTTTTTTAGATATAAATCTTTATCATTTTAATTCAATACATCGATAAGTTGTATTATTTCTAACAAGGTTTTCATTAGGTGGTTTTTCCTACCCCCTGTGATATTAATACCTTTGATTCGTAATTATATCCGTAAAGCTTTAATAATTGTAAGATTTACTATTTGCATCATATTTAACGTCTAATTTCATTCTATTTATAAAAATCATCTAGTAAGTTAGGTTTTTAGGCTTTCTTTTCCTAGTAATTAAAAATAAAGGCCAAAATATATATATTAATTTTACGTATATAGGTCGAATTCCTTAACTGGCGAATTGATAGTGTTATTCCAAAAACCTAGGTCGATTTCGTATATTATAGCCTTTCTGATTCCCATATTTTCGACTAAGAAATCAAAGTTAATATTACCTTCCTTTAGTAATATTAGTTCTAAGGTTATAATTATAAGAGTTTTAGAGCGGATAGTTTTAATCCATATTAAGTATATTAAAACGGATTAAGTTAGTAATTTCACGTCGTGGCAAGATTTCGAGTATATTCGGATTGCAAACTATAAATTAATACGTTTCACAAATAGAAAATAGAAAGTAAATAAAGTAAATAAAGTAAATAAAGTAATTAAAGTCATTGAAGTGGTTAGAATAAGGTTTGTTAACGTTTATTAATATTAATCAATTTTGAATTATAGATAAGATGTATTTACAAACTAGTTAGGTATTTCAAATTAGTTTTATTAACGTTTAGTGACATTATTTTAGCCAGGCGATTATTAAAACATGAATATCGTAGAAACTAAAATTAAATCACTTAGGGCAAAAGAGAAAAAAAGAATAGGTTAAAGGAAGTTACGAGGCGAATAGGGTAAAGGGAAGGCGATTATAGGGAAGTGTATTATATAATCCGGTGTTTAGTAATAGGTCCGAATAATGTGTTGTAACCGAAATTGATAAAGTAATTGGTTTGGTTGTTTTGTACGTAACCGTTCTAGTTAAAGCGATTGGTTCGGATAGGTATATTATAACTGCTTCTAAATTGAAAGAGCGTTTTGAATGTTGAAAATTGAATAGATTCTAATTACGGGTTTCAAATCTTGGTCGTTTTATATTACGTGACCTGGTACGTAATAAGACGTTTTTTGAAAAGTACCCGGGTACGTTAAAACGTTGAATAAGGGTTAATCATAACATAACGGGTCTTTTAATTAATAAAACACTAAATAAAGGTTAATGGTATCGTATTAAAGTTATTCTTTTTAAAGTTACTTAGTTTCTATAATTTTTATATACTTCGGCGTAAAATTCTTGTAAAAACAAAGTGTTAGAGTATAAATAGTTAGGACCGTTGTAATATCTCGTTATAGGTATTAAACTTATATTTGTCTTTTTTCCCCAAGTTATTTGTAGTCAATCGAATTGGCTACTAATTAGTATTGATAAGGTTGAAAACCTATTTACGTAAAATAAGGTATTGAAAAAAGAAATCGTGAAATTGTTAAAGTTGTAGTAAAAAATGATAATATGAAGGAGCATTTGGAGGTATACGCTATAGGTAAGGGTTTATAAGTCCTTATCCCGAGCTTACTACTCTAAACCACTCCACGTATTACCGTTTGGTTTGGTATAGGCATTTCAGACCGATCCATACATTGCCGTTCGCTCTGGAATAGTCATTCCAAACCGAACCATGCATGGAGTAGCGCAGCCTGCAGCATGACACGTTATCGTGCACTCTGCAGGAGTGCACCCTGCAATATAGTACACTGCTACTTTCCCTATATATACTATCTATGGAGGTATATAGTAATATCTACATAATCAATTCTTCTTTAATAACACTCTTCATTTAAAGCGCAAGGAAATAAATGTGTACGATCCTAAGTATTTTGACACATTTGATATGGGAATCGTTAACGTCAGCAAAATTTTATTTTTTTCGATATTGAAAGTTTTCAAACTCGTCCAAGAATATGATTGAACTTAATCCTAATTAAGAAAACCAAATTATCTTCATGTTTAATACCTTACTATAAGGTTTCAATATTTTTGAATAAAATATAGAAATCATTTATAATGAGCGTTTAAAATTAATTCTTATAAGATTTTAATTTATTCAATCCGCTTGAATTTATCGGTTGCAAATAGAATTTAGCCGTAAAATAAAAACCAAAAAAAAAAAAAACCTTTATTTTACGAAACTTTCTCAAAAACCAGTACGGATTTCACAAATACATTGAAACCAAACTTCGATATATATAAACTATAGGAACTTTAACCAGGAAAAACAAAAAAAATGATATAGAATTATAATTGACATTGAAACTTTACTTAACCTGGTTATACAATCAAATCTTCCATCGTCTAATCGGAAATAAACCTTTGCAAAAGTATATGAACAAAATCAAAGACTTTTAAATTATCTTACTCGTGGTCGCAAACCATAAATATCCATATTACGAGCCCGTTATTAAATATGGTTGTAAAATGTATAACTCGCATCGTTCGTAAGAAAAACCTTAGTATAAGAAATTAAGTTTGTGTATGAATAGAAAATGACATAATTAGAATTCTAGTAACAGCAGTTATCGTGACTATCGCAAAAAACACGATACTTGCAACGATATTATTCGAAAGAAACGCGAGTCTTACTACAAGCGCGAGTGCAAGGATCTCGACCGAAAACGCCGCGATAATAATCGCCACGGTAACTGTAAAGGTTCCCGTTGTGATAACGATAATCATTGCCGTGTACAGCGCGATAATAATGGTAGTGTATATGATGTTTAATCGGATACTAATAACATTGACTATTTTGATTATAATTATAATAAGTTTACATACTTTTCTTTCTCTTTTTAAGGGAGTAATGTATACTTTATAATGTAAGCCCTTGCTATTTCAAGTAAACTTTTTTATATATGTCATAAGTAGTTTTGCGAGTTTTGTAATACTTTCTTCAAGTATTTAAAGTCCTTTTTCAATCAATAATGACCTTGTTTTCACGTGTTATAAAAATGAGAATACGTTACATAAACTATTGAACGTGAGTATATAGCATTTTACATTAAGAATATGGAGGATTTTAGGGCTAAGCTTATGAATAAAGAGGTCGCCTTTATTATAGGCTGTTTGTTCGTAGGACTTTATCGTTGCAACGTAGTCGATTTGAATTAGTCGAAGTAACTGGTGCTTCATTGAAAGTGGTTGATGTATTGTTCTAGGTTTGGCAGACTGCTAGCTAGTCTACGCAGTAATTTTCATGGCCAATTGCTTGTCTCGTGCTCTAGTATAAAGTAGGCGCATAGTGTACTTGCTTTGCAGCCAATACAGTAGACCCACAAATAATACACTCTACTTGCAGTCAGTATAGTCAAATTTACTATAAGTAAAGTTGACCTACTGCATTAAAATTACTACTATTTCAATACTGGCAGCTTTTTATTTTATGCGCGCACGTTAGTATAGTCGACCAATATTTTTCGGTTCCTATTAAATTACGCCCTCGTTAACTAACTAAAACCTCAGTAGTTTCATTATTAGTTCCTACAAACAAATCATCCGCCACAAACTTTTATGGACTTTCAATTTAACTACATCACTTAAAAAAATTGCCGACTTTAATTTCCATAAAATCTTCCAGTTTACTAGGGTATCCCTATTCGCTAACACGTAATTTAAGCGTGTTAAGTGGCTTGTGAATGTAGCCCTCAATGCGTAAAGTCAGCTTATTAATATTTACAAACCTTTCGAAGAATTCACTTGCTGATATATTCGTTATAATATCGATGGAATTATCTTTTCCGTAAATTTATCGAAATTATTTCATCTTCCTGCCTTTATAAGTTTTACAATGTACTATTACATTAATCTTAGACGTTTTTCGCTAGTGGTTCCGAGCTTCGAAAGGCACTTAAACAGGCTTTTCGAGTTGGTACAAATCACCACCAAGATAAAAGAAATCACTGGTTATCTGGTAACGATATTAAGTTTTTTTTTTCATAATATTATATCTATGTTGATATCAGCTATTATGCCGTAGATCTTTAAAACCAGTACGCTTGTTGTAATCCTTTTATATTTAATGAAGTTTCAATGAGTTAGGCTTCTTATAATTCTCAACTAGTAGTTTTATCTGTCTTTATTAACGAAACTTATTTAAATACCGATTTACAACAACATGTTTATATTGTTCGCAAAGGAAATATTTGTAAAGATTTTTAACTTAGCCCTCGACAAGTTAATTGGAACCTTATTGAGCCGTTTTTCTAAATTCCGAATTTGCCATTTTAATTTTTTGTTTAACTAGTCAAAGTTTTTATCAATTAGATCCTATGTTTATACTATAGTAGATAGGTTGCAAGATTCCTTTAGTTAATATAAGGTAATGATAGAGCTATCACAGGCGCATTGTTTCAAATACCGTTAAGCACTAGCCGCGTTAGTCTTGTTAATTGTGGCAAAATTAGCGCCCTGACCCTTTTAGCGAAAACTTAGGCAAGTATTAATATTAAGTATTGTCACAAGCTGATGCCTGAGCTAATAGTCACCAGGGACCTAGCTTTGGTAGTTTCCGTCTATGTTACTACAGTGCTTAGGAGCTATTCGAAAGCGGCATAGTAGTATGCCCTTATACGTCACGTGACTGGATCACTCCTTTTTTACAGTTCCGTAGTAACTCCTTAACAAGGGATTTTCCTTTTTTCCTATCAAGGACTATAAATAGAATCCAACCACTTTAAACGAAAGCTCCAGCTCTAATCTTTTTACATATAATCTTCGAGTCCTTTTCCTGATGGTATTTTAGTTACTTGTTAATGACTAAAGCCTAAAGCTATATCTTCCTCTTGAGACCTTCCGAATTTGAACTCTTAAGCTTTAAAGTAGTTTCTAAACGTCCGCGTTAAATAACAACTTTAAAGCGTTTTAAGCACTAATCATAATTATCTTATTACCTAATACGAACGTTTTACCAAAGTCTTACGTGTAAATTTTATTGAAAGTGACTAAGCCATTCGTAAATACGTTTTGTATTTGGAAAAAATATATTAATGTATGAAACCCGTTAGCGAATACAATCCGGAAACTCGAAGCTATTGATATATCTATGTTTTTGAAAAGAACCCCTCTTTAAAAAGTTCTTACCACGTTACCAACGAATGACGTAGCTATACGTCTCTTCTTATCAAAAACCGAATCAACTTTTTCGACGAAGATGATTCAAACTTATTTAATTTAGACTACGATGCTAGCGCCTTATTCGACGGATGTTAATGACCTAAACACAAACCTTTCAACTAGTCGGTAAAGTTTTCTAGTATTAGGTTACGATTTACAGTACAAAAAGCTATGATATTATGTAAATAACGTAAAAACCGAAAGTTTATTGGTATTAAATATATTTTTACGTCATGTTTCTACAATTCAAGAGCCTTATAAAAACCGTTATAAAAAGTTATTACGTCCGTAATAACGATAGCGGTTTTAACAACCTTATTATCTTTATAACTATATTTCGTACCTATCAATACGACACTAACGCGATTCAAACCGCTATCTCTCGGCTGATAAGTATAGAATAAGGAGTCCGAGAGCGTTTTTACGTCTTTTCTAACGCTTGAGAGGCCTTATTCGTAAAGTCTAACGGCATAGCCCAAAAGTCCGCCGCCAAGTTTGCTATCTTGAAGGGAGCTATTAACGATACGATAGCTATTACGTTACTTACCCTCGACATGCCCGCGGATTCTAACTAGTAAGTTACTTGCCTCCAACTTATTAATAGGCGATTTTACAACCTTTTTAATTGATATGGTAATGTTATCTACACTAACGTTGGTATTGAGAGTACTTTATATAATGTGAATAGTAGCGGCGATGTACCTACCCGCGATAGTTAGGGAAATGTCATTATAACTAGCGTAAACGCCTTTCGAACCGTTCTTAAAAGACGCGCTACCTAGGTTAACCACTTCAAAATCTCTCGTCGTAAGGACCTCAGATTGTATTTATAGTGCGATACGAACGGCTATTGTATCTGTACCTACCAACTAAATACAATGTAAAGTCTAAAGAACTTTAATATCAAGGCTACTATAGGTATTTTCCTTGCTTCGGCTAAAAAATTTATTATCATTTAGGAATAAAAAGCGCAACTTATATATATAGTCGCTTGTAAAATTTAATAAGACTTAAATTTGATCCGGTAACTTCGTCCCAACTTTGAAATAGCTTCTTGTCTATAATGAATTTATTCTATAATTTCATTTGATTTATATACTGTTTCGTAAATATACTTTATATCTTGGAATAGCAGTCAAAAGCAGTAAAGTCAAGTCAAATAAACGGTCTGTTTAGTTGATTGTCCTAACTGGAAATTGGCTGCAGTTTGTGGAACTGCACTTTAAGTGCAGTGCAGTAGGTGCTCACTTCAAATTGGGGCATAGGCTAAAGCATTTGGCCATAAAAAGTAGCGTGCAGACTGGCTAGTAGTCTGCCAGACTTAAAACTTACAACTTAACAACCAATTCCAATTCAGCGCCAGTTACTTCAACTATAATAATTTGAATCGACTACGTTGTAACGATCAAGGTCTACCAACACTAATCAATGCTTATCAGGTTGAGCACATATTGAATAAGAAGAAGAAGAATTTTCTTTCCTATTGTTACGATTTATTTCGGTAAGGTAGAGGAAAGATTTTTTCGAAGAGCCCCTATATAATATGTAGTGATTTTCGGAAGCAAGTAAGAAGAACTTATAAACTATGCAGCTATTCTTGGCAGTCTATAAGTAAGCGATGGTATAGTTACTAAAAACATCAAGAAAACTTTATTGATTTTTCTTGAAGGCGTCAAGATTGATCTCTTAAAATTGTTAAAGATTACTAAGTCTGAAAGTTAGCCTACGGCTAAGTTAGTATGATTACGGCTATTACTATTACGGATACTACTATTTAAAATTTAAAATCGTAAAAATGACTAAATCTTACGACCTTTAACTTTAAACGCTAACTTTAACGATAAACTTACGATCCACTACTTTATACCACTCTTTTTCCCCTATACTTTTTAATCTTCGTTATAATAGCTTTGAAACGTACTGAAATTGATTTTATTACCAATTTGATCAAAAAGGAAGCAATTATAGCCCTCGGCGCCGTCTTTAAAAAGCACTACAACCAAGACTTGTAATTTATCGATTCTATTGAAAACTTTACCCTAAAGTATTTAATCAACTAGATCAGCCGCTTTGTCCTAGACTTAAACCCCAACGGATACGACCAAAAACCTGACTCCTTCAACGATTTTACCGAATTTTTAACTAATAAATTCCATAGATATGGAATATAATGGATATGCAAGTTAAAACGAGGATTAAAATTAAACTGAGTAACCCAAAGATCTACCTACCTACGAAAAAATAGCAAGATAGTAATCTAATAAACTTACTTTACAAATTCACCACCGACGAAGACCCTTAATAGATCTTTAAAGACATGGGAAAATGAAAAGGGATCATTAACAATAATTTTCCTCAACGCCTTTACATGTGTTTGTAAGAACTTTCCTAATATTAGAGAAGTTTTTTAAACTCTATTAAACGAGGTTTTCAACGCGTTCATGATACTAGCTGTAAAAAATCAATTATCATATATGTCATTAGCTTTTAAATCTACTAGTTAATTCAATAGAAACTTCAACGTATCCCCTAACACCAAAAGAACTATTACTAAGTCCCCCGCGGTGAAAACCCTCAAGTTCTTTTCCCTTAAGCGCCTCAACACATCCAGTTTTACCAGCCAAATTAAAAAAGGAACAACTTTATACGCGAACCTACTGTGGGCACAACTACTAGATTTTCTCCCCCAAACTAAGCTAAAGGTAACTATTTTACCCATTGGAATTAACACTAGTACTAGTCGAGGGATTGGAAGGGTCCCTATACCCAGGATATTACCTTTCTCTTTCAGCACGTCCCTATAGTGGATACGGATTACGCGGTAATAACCACGTTCGTTAAGATTGAAAGAGAAAAGAAAAATTATTAAGGTAAGCCATATAACCTTCTCGACGTTAAATTACGCCTATTATTTAACATTTGCCGCTACATAAAGGTTAAATTACCAGGTTTATAGTGTTTATTTTCAAACAATTTCACCGCCCAAGTTGAAGATTACCACCTCTAGTATCTAATGAATTACTGCTCTTTTTTTCGAAATTTACGATAGTTTTAGATGCTACTTCAAATAGAATATTAATCTTACCTAATACTATACCGATTGAAATATTATTATGTGGTCTTACATATTAAATTACAAAATCAAGACGAAAAGCAAGATAAACCTCCTTAACTTGATGTTTAACAGGCTAATATTTTGCTAATAAGTAATAGGAAATGTGGTAGTTGGCAAAAAACCCCTACACCGGCAGGTTCGCTAAGTCGTTTCGGGCTACAAAAATTTAAATACGCTTTATAATACCTTGATACCACCTGTAAAAAAAAAATTAACTAGTTACGTTTCTTGTTAACAACCGTTACAGCTCAAGTTTTAGGCTCGACCGATATATACCCCTAAGCTCCAAAGTTTAACGAAAACGAAAACAAAACTTTTACACGTATTACATCAACTACAAGTATAAAAAGCCTGGTTAATACAGTTAATGGAAAACCCGAACCTAGGAACGTAATCGAATCACTTACGGAGGAAGTTGTTATTTTTCCTCAAAGTCTTTAAGTAAGATGAAAAAAGTTTACTTTAAATTTAAACGCTAAAAGATATTATATTTACGGAAAATTAGTCTATTGGTTAATACGCCACATCGTTACCGAACGCAAAGTAAGGCAGATGATATATAATAGGTACTTATCATTTACATTGAATTGAAATTACATATTACGAATTATAAAATTTAAAGAAAAGGAGTTTAAATAGAAAATTAAGAAGCCTAAAGCAATCGGGTGGCATAAATATACTGGCACCAGCTTCAAAGAAACGTAATAACTTGCCAATCATACTATATTATTCCTCATAATAAGGAAAAATCCTTACCACCGATATAACGATAAAGACCTTAACTCCACATAAATTTTTACCATTGAAAATCGTTATGCGAAGTAGGGATTTCAAGGTATTATACCAGATACAGGATTTATACAGTACTTAATAAGAGGCTATTCGCAATACTTCGCGTTACAAAGGAATACAAATACTGTTACAGAACTTGACTAAATGGACGTTGGGAAAATTAAAGTCGTCTTTAGCCTTGGAAAAAGGCTTTATTTATTAGGATTGACGACGATTATTATTATCTTTAGTCCCATTGTTTAATATATCTTGGAATCTACTACCATTTTCCTCCCTTATAAGAAAGATATAAAAAACCTCGGCGTTAACATTAACGTTTAAACTAATGAATTAGTTTAAGTTAAGGTCAGTAAAATATTTCTACTTAACCATAAGTAAATTCACCTTTATTTTTACTTTTAAAGGCCAAAAGTAGTGGTATTAAACCTAACGAAGTTATAAATTCGTTAATTATATTGTAGGTTTTACCACTCAACTACTAATAGACTTCATAAGGTTTAAAAGGCGCCTAGTTACGAAAATGTGAATATACCAACGTTAAAGGTAATTTAAGGGATTTACAACTACTTCCAAATACACTCACAAACATTTTTAAGGTTTATATTCATATTAAAGAAAAATTAAGATTTTAATTCTAAGGTTTTCATTGACGTGTTTTACCTGAACGATAAACCGATACTTTATACTATAAACTCTGTTACTGATTCTTACAGCTTGAAGTTCCTTAAGAATATTATAGAGAAAGAAACGTAAAAGGCGTTACGTACTTTATAAGTTAATATATACCTTGAGTTAGTAAACGTGCTAGTTTGCGATAACGGTCACAACTTTATTACAATAAAGTTTTGAGTTAATATTCATTCGATGGGAATTAAATATAAATAGGTTTCTATTAAGGTTTACTAGGGTATTAGTAAGCTCAAAAAGGTTTACACCTTATAATAAAGGGTTTACAATATCTTTATCCTAGAAATCGAAAGCTATACAAGTTAAAAGGCATGGCTTTCAATAGCGGTAAAAAGCCTTAACAATACTATTAGCCTTACTAGCCTCATAACAATTTTACTGGTATTAATGGTTTATTTATGTATGACGACTGAGTTGTTACTATTATATAATATAAAAAAACTTGTTGTAGTATATATTAAAGACTTGAAGGAACTGAAAAAGGAATTGGTATACCTTCAGGTTAACGAAGCCTTTAATACTAGGCACGAATCGTTAATAATAGACGTGTTATTCCTTCCCCTTCAAAGTAAAGTTTTTACGTGGTGAAAACCAGTTAAATGAAATAAACCGTATAAGATCTTAAATTTTACTAATCTAAACTTGGTGGTTAAAACTGTTAATATCCATATTACTTTTTAACACATACAAGTTAAGTCGTATAGAATACCCCATAATTTATATAAAAATCCTGATGTCGATAAACTTTAAGTTGAATGAATTAACAAATAAAATCCTTTCGAGCCAATCGTTAACAAGCTAATGGAACGTTGACGGCGTAGAAAACCACGTAAGAGGAGGATATACACTAAAGAGGATGATAAAGATAAGAACTATAAGCCTGTTACGGTATATACAACGGCGAGTGTATCTTAAAAAGAGAATTTCAACAAAATACTTACCCTTAAGCTACATATTAAAGGTATTATCAACACATCGGGCAAGCCTTTTAAGGAAAACAACTAAGTAGAGAATAACGGTCTTTTTTTTACAAGTAGTTGTATAATTTATGCCGTTAACGTAATTTAAAGACCAAAACATCACTATCTTTAAGTCGAAGATAATTTACGAGGTTAAAAGCAAGATCACAGACCGGACGTACGAAAAATCACGGCTAATCGCTTAATGATACGGTAATAAAGGTAAAAACTGAATCTGTTGGAACAATATTGACTGCTATTTTTAACAGGTCAATTGCAGTACAGTCAGTCAACTTTAATTACAGCAAAGTTAACTGTACTGACTACAAGTCAGTTGATTGTGGAGTGCCCGATTCAGTCTAGGGCATGGGCTAAGAAATTGGCCATACAAATTACTAAGAAGACCGGCTAGCGGTCTGCCAAACCTAGAACAATACTGTTATAACCCAGACAACGGTTGGGTCAGGAAACAGGCCAGCATGCAGTTGAGCCACGGAGAGCCTGTAGTCCAACACATCAGGCGGGGAACATCTCTTATGTAAGCAAGGTGACTAAGAAAGTCACGTGATGGATCAGTATGGATCAGTTACTGATCCAAGGTGAGGCTACATGGGATCAGTAAGGATCAGCCACCGATTCAAGGTAAGGCAGCACTAGATCAGTGGGATCAGTGCGGTGATCCAAACGATCCAGTACTGAAGACGGTATGAAGGCACGGATATATAAGGACACGGTCATCACTAGATAGATAGTATTTCCTTCATAGCTCTTCAGTTGTCAATCTAAGTATTCAGTCTACACACCTGAATAGCCTAATGGCTAGTGATCATTCTACAGCACGAACAAAATATCTTCTTGATATTGCACCTTTGTTACCTCTGCTACCTTACTGCTAACATAAACCCCCTGACACCTTCTATTTACTCATGGGTATTTAGTGTGATCATTACAAATATATACACCACTTGACTACGCAATACTACTGTTACTTCGACCAATCGAATCGACAACGTTGCAACGTCCAAAGCCCTACCAGCAGAATCATTATTTAATTACCTACAATCCAAAAGATTAATTAGCGTTTAATCGTTGTAATTACTGTCAACTTGACTACTAGTTTAAGCGGTCAATTCATACTTAATAGCCGTGATATAACGTAAGCGTATATATAGTTTGCTACCAATTTTCAACAGATTTTATTACTGAAACCGCCAAAATAACTAAAGGACAAGTTTAAAGCTAACATAATAATACGTTATATTAAACCTCTTTACAGATTAGTCAAAGAAAACGTTTATTACTTCTTAACATATCAGGCGTACTTTAAAAATGGGTTGGATATAAAGACTTTAACGTTTAATCCGAGCCTATTAATTACGAAAGGTAAAGACTTTAGTATCGTAGGTATATACACTAACGATACCATTTTTTTTTAGAAAAGATCAGGTTTTTGGTGTCAAAATAACGAATTATCAAGAAGTTAGGTCTTTGAAAATATAAGTCAATTAAAACGTTGGCTAAAGATACATAACTTAACTTTCATAGATCTTTAATCCGTATCTATAATATTAAGACTAAAAACGGCACTTACATCTGCCTATGCCTAAAAAAGTAAACTGAAAGCTTGAAGACTATCGATAATGCCGACAAAGTAAAATTATGAAGATACCTAAAGTAAAAGGCTCATATGGCCTACCTTACCACGCTATATTAACCTAAAGCATTGTATGACCTATATATTATGACACAGATACAGAATCTATAAAACGAAGACTTTGATAAACTTAATAAAAATATTTAATGGTATTGAAACCACTTGGAAAAAGAAATTAAAATGGTCTTGATAAATTTAACGAAGGCGGAGCTAATAATATTTACGGACAGGCTATTTACCAATAATACCAACCTTACATCGTAAATCGGCTCTCCTAATAATAACCGTCAACAAGGAGAGGTATGAAAGGTAGTTTATAATCACTGTAAACCTTATACACTAGACATCTGTAAAATATAAACGTATAATAAAAAGCGTGCTAGATTTAAAAGTCTACGATATAATAACAGAATTTTATATCGGCATGGTAATGAAAGGAAACTTAAGGATTATTACCAAACAGCTAAAACTAACTCCGACACCTATAATAATATGTACTAACTCCCGAAACCTTTACGAATACTTATTAAAGCTAGGGACGACTAATGAAAAACATTTAATAATAAACGTAATAGCATTAAAGAGGGCATACTAAACCCTGGAAATCAATAAGTTCCGGTAAATCAACGGTAAAAATAACCCCTCTAACTCTATGACTAAAACTACGTCCAATAACACTCTAAAATGGTTTATGGACAATAATATGTTAACTGTAAGAATCGAGAGCTACGTAAATTGCCCAGCACATGATGTGGAGAAACAAGGTTACCCTGGCAAAATAAAATACTGTTTTAGTAATAATATTGAAGGTAATAATATCGGAGGCAATGCCAGTAAGTTAACCTACTAACAAAAGGTACGCAAATGGTAAAATGTGTAATACGTATAGGTTTTTGACGAAAGACCTGTACACAAGAGTTAAGGAATGGAAGTCTTGCAGGTGTGGAATGAAAGAGCTACAAAATGCCGTAATTGATATCAATTTCGATACAGATTAATCGGAATTAACAAGGGTTTAGCTTATTTTTAAAATGAAAATTAAGGAGGGATTTTAAAGGTTTCTACCAATTGATAGCAAACCACACTAGCATGCAGTCATAAAACAAAAAGCTGCCAGTATTGAAATAACAGTCAAATGCAGTAAAGTTAAGTCAACTAAACTGTCAATTTAGTTGATTATACTAACTTCAAATTAGCTGCAGTTTGTGTAACTTCACTGCAAGTATAGTTCAATAGGTGCCCACTTCAAAGTGAGATACAAGCCAAAGAATTTAGCCATACAGATTAGCGTGCAGACCAGCTAGCGGTCTGCTAAACTAATAACTTACAACTCAACAACCAATGTTATTGCAGCACCGGTTACTTCGACCACAGTGATTCGAATCAACTACGTTAAAACGATAAAGGTCTACCAACATTAAAAATATTATAATATTATAATATTATAAGTAAACAGTTTACCAGTCAATTGAAATTATCGCGTATCTATATCATATCTCGATGAAGCAGTAAAACTATACACTACATACCTGGTTCCGCCTTACGGATTATTTCCTATACAACTTTTCTAAACATTAACCTCGATAAAAAGATATATCTAATATAGGCTTACGTTATCCTTTACTTTCAATATAACGTTATTTTAGGAACACCCTAAATAGAATATCAATAGGTAATATACGCCGCTCCGAAGTATATATTACTTTTAAGATGGGCAAGTTATTATCGTATTTAGGAACGAGTGTTTACGCCGATATAAAAGGAACCTAAAGGAATTAACGTCGCCACATTTTACGCTTTCTTATGAAACCCCCAGAAAAAAACTAAGCTATTATTAGAGGCTAGCTATCATCTTCTTTCATGATATTAATAAAACGTTCGCCCTGAAATCACTCGTTTTTATTAATGATAAACTCCCCAACACCTTTAAATAGTTTGACACTTCATTTGATAAGGCTTTTAGAGAAAAGTTACCCTCTTACTGCTCTGAAACCGATTATTAAATCGTCTTTTAAAACGATAGTTAAAACTAGCTTTTAAAGTTCCCGTAAGGCCTTCTATAGGGTATATAGCGAAAAGATAATTTTATATTAAAAAAGATGTTAATTAAACTGCTCAACTAAGGTTACATCTGTTCGAACAACTCCTTAACGGGTATCTTCGTACTTTTCTCCAAATAGACCTGAAGTTGATCCAAGTCTTTATATAAATTACCGTAAATTGAACGTTATTATAAAAACTGATTACTACCTCTTCCATTCATTATCAAAACGTTACCAAATATTTCCCAAATTAGGTAATTTACTAAATTTAATGTTGAAACCGTTTTTACAAGTTTTGTATTAAGAAAGGAGATCAATGGAAAATTTCGTTCTGTATACGCTTTAAACGTTTCGAATAATTTATTACCTTTTTCGGTTCTTGTAACATACAAGCTACCTTTTAACAGTATATTAATAATTCGTTACGCCTATTTTTCAACAATTTTTATTTTGTCTACCTCGACGATATTTTGGTGTATTTCAATGGTACTCTTAACGATTATAACGTTAAAGGAAAGTAAGTACTAAATACCGTAAACATCATGAGCCTTCATTTTAATACATTCAAATATTAATAGGGAGGTTGAAAGACCAAATACCTGGAATTCATCATAAAAATCAGCATTGGCGTCCGTATAAATCTGGAAAAGTTACGATTTAACCGGGAATAGGTGGCTTTTACGTTTATATTGAAATTAAGGTGCTTCCTCAGGTTCGTCAGCTTTTACCGACTTTTTATTCTTGATTATTTTACGATTGTTAGGTCTTTAATTCGGCTAATCCGAAAAAATATCTATTTTCATTGAGAATCTTAAGAGGATGTCACTTTTAAACAGTTTAAGCTTTTGTTTATTTTTAAGTCTATTTTTGCTTAATGAAATCCCCAACGCAACACCTTTTTAAAAGCTGATTACTTAATTTAGTCCTGAGGTAATTCTCTACTTTAAAGTAATAATTAGGGTAACTTATACCCAGTAGCATACTACATTCACCGTTTGTCGTTTGCCGAATATGATTACGAAATATATAATAAGTAATTACTTAGGATTATAAGCTATTGAAAAGTATGGAATGCGAAGTTTCGAAGCATAGTATTCCCGTTTACTATTTTTACGTATTGTAAAAACTTAAAGTATTTTATGACTATACGACAACGTTCCGAACGGTATATTCGTTAATCCGAACGTATTTTTAAATTCCTTTTTGAATTCGTTTACAATAAAAGAGCCAATTATATATGACCTAATATACTATCCCGAAAAACCTAGGATATTCTTAAAAGTTTTTTCGACGCACGTTTTTCAAGCCGGGAATTTTAGATTTTAAGCTCCGAACCAGCCGCTTTTGCACAGATTTCGCGCGTGTATATCTCCTGGTAAACCTTCGTTAAAAACTTCCTTCTAGGAAGTTATAAACTTTCGAAAAATATAAACTTTTAAAACAGTTAAAACGCCGCTATTATTAGTAAAACCACTTACTCCCGATTAGCTCGTATGATAAGTATAGGTAATCTAAATATTACTATTAATATTTGTATAAATAACGAATAAACTTTTAAAGTCTTAACTTCTAAATATTTTAAAAACGATAATATTATTTTACAATTTTATAACCGTATTGAAATACATATTGATAAACCGTTTATTAACGCGTTAATAAAATTTACTCATAATTTCATTTTTATTAACTATTCGGAATGCAAGTTATTATCGGTCTCCTTTTTAAGACGAATGTTAAGCTCGGGTTCTGCCACGCGATCGGGTGCTTTTGCCGAGATTGCGATATTTATAGGCCAACAACCTATTAAAAATATCTCCGAAGAGGGCTTATTCAGCTCTTACCGGTTTCTAAATGACTTTAAAACTAAATTTTTCTCGATTTTACAATTGGTCTCCCTTAAAAACGTAGTGGCAACTTACGTTACCTAATAATTATCACGGATTATTTAAATAAGGTTATTACCCTTGAAAGTATATTTATTGTAAATATAGAGGCTTATAAAAAAAGGTTTTACGAATTTCCCCGTGTAATTATTAGTAAACTAGGTTGAAATTGGACTAGTAAGTTTTAAAAACGCCTTTACAACTTAATAAAGGTAGAGAAATGCTTAAATACCGCTTTTTAACCTGAAACTAACGATTCCACCAAACGTATTAATTAAAAATTCCTATTATACTATATATTTTTGTCATTTACCATTAACTTAATGAAAACCGTTTGTTACAGGGTTGCTAATTAGCATCAAATAATAAAAATATGACCATTATCAGTATTAGCCCATGTTTTATAATTTACGATTATTACGTCGACCCTATATAACCCATACAACATTTATTTATCCTGATGACAAAGTAATCCGCAAGATTCGAATTTTTATTTAACGTACTAACGATATTGCAGAATTCGTATAATTCGTAGTAGCCTCTACATAGTAACATATAAAAAAAGCCATTAACAAAAAGTGCTCCCCTTTGAAAAGATTTCGGATTAGTAATAACATCTGGCTTCTTTTTGAAAACTATAAGTCAAATAAGATTTTTAAAAATGATAATTTTATAACAAGTATCGTATAACACGCATTATTAATTTCCACGTAGTCGAGTTCAATATCTAGGAAGAAAAACATCCTCGGTTTCATTTAAATGAACTTAATCGAGCCGCTTTAAACCCGATCCCGAGTTAGCGAACCTACGAATTTTAATTACAAATTATCAAAGCTATGAGTAATGACGGCGAAACGAAATTGAAATACCACGTTGAAAGCATTTTATAAGTTTGGAATAAATTTAAAATAAACCGCTCCCGACGTAGAGACCTCTTGAAAGAATTTTTTTTAATTATATTGGTAAGTTATATATACCCAATTTACAAGCCGTTTTCGAACATTTTAAATACTGCGGCTTTCAACGCTTTCGAACTACATTATAAGCCGATGAAATATAATACGAACCCTTCCACCCATCCTGTAAGCGGTCTTAACATATAATATTTCACATGACCAAACGACTTAAAATCCGATATTGTACTGGTAATAAGCATAAATGCGTCTAATATAAACGAAATGATGAAATATACTTAAATATATACTTATACTCGCCATCTTTAAAGCCTTCACCTAATAATTTCTTACCTATCTCTACCAATTTACTCAATTTAACTTTAATACGACCTGACTTCCTATTGATACGCTTCGAAATTACGATAAATTACTTAATAGCTTTAAATTACGTTTCCTATCCGCTCATTAACCGCGATACCCACGCCCTCCTTCAATATACTTACGGACTTCAAAACTACGTTTTTTATTCAAAATTAATACGTCCCGCAAGTTGCTGGAACGGACAGGAGTAGTTAATTCTTATTCTTCCCCGCCATATAAATAGACTTTTCGCTGTATAACCCTAAAAAAAACTCTTATAACCTTTTTAACGGAAACTAACTACGTTTACACGTTATTTAACCGCTTGTTAACACTTAATAAGCGGGTTAAAAACGGATAACTTAAATTCATCCTAAATATCGAACGCTAAACAAACTTTTAACAACTCTTTTATAGCTTTATTCATGATGAAATTTAAATTTAAAAGTATATACATATAGTTAATGCTATGACTCACAACGTTGATAAAGCAAAAATAATAACGGGTACAGGTATTGAACCACTTGTTAATAGTTTGACAACAGTTAAATAGGTTTAACTTACTTTTAATTTCCTGGAAAAAAAAATTCCTTCAATTATACAATATCTTGTAAAAATATTCGATGTATATTTGTTTTCGTATCCTATTAGAGTATATGTCTATAACACATAATACGGGGAACTTCAATTTCGTTAATAAGGACGAAAAAGCTTCTAAACAACTATCCTCACGTCTTTAATTAACTTGTTAATAGCTACGAAAAGCTTCGGATTTATCTTAAGGACTATAAACGACAGTAATAAGGAGGGGGAAAGCTTATTATAGAAGAACGTAAAACAAAAGTACTTCTATAAGCACCACTATAATGCTTACATAAAGGGAGTGGAAAGTAATTGTAGGAGGGAAGTTTGTATTTTTGGAAAGAGAAAGCCTACGAAACTATTTATAGGAGAGAACGGTGGCGGCGCCTTTTATATGGTACTAAATTATTTGATAGCCTAAAACCTTTTACACTATATCACGATGTTACAAACCGTTTTAAAACAATTATTTTGCACCTGTAATACCCCTTTAGTTCGCCAACCTTCTACTATATTCTATGCCACGCCATGAAAAAAAAAAACGAAAAAAAAGTTAGGGGTAGGGAGGGGGTTAATCCGAGAGGTATTGTCATAAGCCAATGCCCGAGCTAATAGTTACTAAGGATCCAGCTCTGGTAGTTGCCATCCATATTCCTACGGTACTTATGAGTCGCTCAGAAGACGCACGAGAGCATACCTTCACCCGTCACATAATCGGATCACTTCTTTTCTACAGCTTCATAATAGCTCACTATCTAAGGTCCTAGTAGGGGTTTCTCCTTTATTCTCAATCAAGGATTATAGACAGAATCCAACTACCTTAAGCTACAGCTCTGTTCTTAGTCTCTTTACAAGTATACGGATTTACAATCCGTTAGAATTACATTGTTTGCCTTTTACCCAAGTTGCAACCGATTTGCAATTACAAACCATGAAATCATAAATATCATGCTATTCCGATAATAAAAAACTGGCAGTTTTAACGAAGAGGGTATCTTTAATTTATATAACTATTAAGCTGAAATTTGGCGTTCACGTTATTAGTGTATACGGGTCGTAATATAAAGACTTTATATCTATTTTCAACTTGAAGTATGATTAATAGGTCAGGAATTAATGGAAGTTGATTTTTACTAGTCTGTAAAATAGTTTGAATACATCGTATTACTGTCTCTAATGGGTACTTGTTACATAATTCCTATGGTAATTCTAGTAAAATGATCCGTTATAAATTGGTAGCTGACTACGTGTATGCTTGCGTTATATTACGGATGTTAAGGGTCAATTCACTTTTATCTTTAACTAGCAAACTTTCTACCAAAGCGACCATTAAGCGTTGGTTAATCTTTTTAATCGTTGGCGATTGCGTAAGGATCCAGTATTTGTTTTTATCACCGTATCCTCAAGCAACTAAACGTGATTTTTTGTACGACTATCTCATGGTTTTACCTTTAACCTTGTGTATAATCCTCGACCTAAAGATTGTAAAATTTGAGTTTTAAAAGTTGAAGTCGTTTTTGAGTGCAAATTATACTACTTTTAAAGTTAGTAGTCCGTTAATACCGACCCTATTACTTTATTCAAAAAGTTTACCGAAGGTCTTAATAAAACCTTATACCTGGAACTTTATAGCTAAGTTTTAATCTTTATTTTCTTTCCTGATAACCCAAGAAGTATTGTAGATTCGGCCTGATACATATTCCTCGTCGTAAATGTTTTTCTCTTTTCATAATCGTCCGCACTAGTGACGTTTCATTAACGTATTGATAAGGGGATGAAAAGGGTCGTATTAGATTATTTACTTGATTTAAGGGTTTTCATCACCAAAATTAATCGCCCCAACATAAATTTTACGTAGGTTACACGAAACGTTGCTAAATTCTTAGGAATTTTTTCTATTATTTCAATGTTACCGATGTTTAATATTTTATATTGGCTATTCTATTTGTCTAGCGTCCGCTACACAAGGATTTTACTCCATAAAGATAAAATAAATACTTCGATCATCGTGGAGTTGTTTTTGGTATTAAGAGAATTATTGACTTTATACCGTGACAATTTCTTCTGTAATTCTTTTAGTGGTTAATTATAGTACATAACTCTTTTTAAGTACTTATTAATAATTGAGTTTCACTCATCAAACGCGAGTACATTTTAAAAACCAATAGCGTTGATAATAGGCCATTAGTGTTTACAACATTATTAGAGCCCTTTACCGATATCAAAAGGCGTACCTTCTAATCCAGAAAGTTTTCAATTTCTATCGTAAGGATATCGTACGTTTTACGAAGTAACGTATGTGATCTTTCGACATTTTTAATACTCCAATATACCTTAATAAGCACCTATTTAAATTAAATTCCTATTATTTTGTTATTTTCTCAAACTTTCGCCGCCATAAAGTTGGTACTGATATTGTGAACCACTATGTCAAGTGAGCCCAAGTATATACGAATCCATAATATCCTTAACGTTTCCCACGTATCTTTCGCCTACAGTGACTTTAGAAATTTGAATTCATAAAAGTCAGTTGCGGAGTTAATAACGTAAAAAGGAAATTTATTATCTAAGGAAAACACGGTACTAAAAATCCCGCAAATAAAATCCTTTGTCTTTTAATATAAATTCGAATTTTCAGGGGATTCGTGTTTACGTTTAACAACAGTAGCAAATATTTTCAATGGCTTCCAAAGAAAATTATTTCACGTCTTTGTATCCTGCAGACTTCAGGATTTTATACAGCTTTTCAACAGTTGGATAATAAAAACGTTGTTGTAATTAACATATTTCTAACTGCGTTAGATTTAATACCATTCCCTTTAAACCTTAAAGACAAAATTACAAATATCTTTACTCAAAGATGATGGGAAAGCTTTAACTGTCTCTAATTAGCTTATCAGCGTTGACGTTAACGTTAACACCGAAGATTTTTTTGTTGTTTAGATAAAGAATACAAGGGGCAAAGAATTTGAAAATGTGGAACTTAATTAACATAATAATAGTTTAAATAATTATTATCCCTAATTACGATAGTTGTTTGTTCAGGTCGAAGCTAACTTTAGCCTTAGCGGCATTTTTTCGATTGATTTCCGTAGCAGTAATACTCTCACTTCGTAATACCACATATTACAAATATTTTCCTATCACATATCTTACTACCCCTATATTTGGCATGATACCTTAAAACATGTAATCATTATAACGGTTAGAAAAGTTAAAGGTATATTATGTGGTATGTGCTTAGTTGGCGTAAGGGTAGGGCTTTTCGCCAATTTACCAGTATAGAAAGGTATAGTCAACTAGGTACTAAGCCGTATTAAGAGTAAAATCTTTATGCCACATAATTTTCTTAAAGTTATAGTCGTCGTTAATAGGTTTTTCATTTCAAAAATTTAGGATACAGTCATAATGATTTTACCTAAAAGAAATAGAGTATGAAATGTAATACATTACCTATATGTTATTACTCTTGACATGAGGGTAGTGAGTCGACTAATAACCATATTTGTCACAAATCCAATACTTTTTACCATGATTACAATGATTATTTTTGCCTTTAGCAGCTACGTTTAATTTGTTGCCCTTGTTATTAGTGCTAGGGTAGTTGTAGCTTCTCATCCGAAGGTTTCAAACCAGACTTTGAAGATTATTGCCGCCTATATTTACGATCTACGTAATATAGCATTACATGGTAATTTATTCATTCATAATACGGAATCTATTAACTTGGGAAAAAATTTGGAACGAATTTAGCGTGCATGATATCACGGTTATAAACTGGACTGTAATTATTAAAAAAAAAAAGCCTTTACAAGGGGTATTTAAACGTTGTAATGTGTAGTCAAACTAGTTTACGCCAGTAATTACTGCCCGAACTTACTCGCAAAACATGGCCTCGCTATTATAAACCTTTCCCATTACTTATTGGTATAAAATTAATTTGTTAAACATGTAGATAAATACGTCCATTATTCTTTCCTTCTTCTTTTCAATTATTATCGTCTTTTATTTCGTCGTAAACTAATCCATGTAATATAGCGTAAGTTGAACGTCGTGTTTAAAATGAGTTTTTATATAGTTCTAAATCTGACGGAATATTCTTACTCGCAATAGAAAAGTTAGGTAATAATCCTTGATGTAACCTTTCAGAATCCTAGGGAATTATAAGTTTAAACCAGATGGGGAAACCTCCATTTTTTTTTTTTGCAAATGTTTAAAAGAGGCATTATCTTCATATCGAAAAGGTAATAAATCTTCCCATAATATTTCTTTGCATTATTCCAAATTTTCGCGAAATCTGTAAGTAGCTTGTAGTGAATATTAATTATTTTGATAGGTTTGGAGGGGAGGTCGCGATAATTGTCACAATCATCGATAGTGTTTTCTACCATTAACTTAAACCTTAAATCTTTTGAGTTATGATAATAGGGGTATTAATTATTTGTTCAATCCGAGGGGTAAAGTTTTATGATAATATTTGTAGTGGGCTTACGCGTGTAGGCGTACTCATCGTGAAAAGCTTCGCTTTAAAAGACTTGGCGATTTTAAAGGAATAATGAAGGGGTGAAGGGAATTAAGCCGTTAGGAAGGTTTTGAAGGACTTAATAGTTTTATTTAAATAACTGAATAACACCGACGTCCATTCTTTATACCGCGTAAACAACTGTTACTTCACACACTCTGCTGTTGCTAAAGGTGTACTTATCGTTATCACGTGAAAATACTAAATTATTGAATAAATTGAAAAGTTTTTCATTATAGGCGAATAAAATGGTTTAGTTTAATGAAGGATTGAGTAGCGGTCCCTTAAATGGTTTATAAAGGCATTAAAGGTTTTTTTTCCTTTTTATTTTAAAGATTATAAGGATTAGAATTCTAAAGATTTTTTTTTGTTGGAACAATTTAAAAAAGCTCTTTACTAATTTTTATGAGGTTTTTTTGGGATGTAAATTCCACGACGATTAACTTTCTTTTTCAATTTGAACTTAATCGTATACTGGATCATCTTTTAGAAGTTGATTGTGTAGTTGTTATAAACTTACGAAATTTTTAAAAGATGCGGGCTCTACAGTTAAAGTCTTCTCAGAGGTTCACATCGAAAATATACTAGCCAACGTAATTAGTCAATTGAATCTTGGTCGAAGTCTCATCGAAATCAATAATCTACAGTTCTTTATCGTAGTGGTTGACGAAAATAGTTCCAAAGGCTTTAGCTACCTTTATGTATTTTTAACTGGGTATTATCTTGATGTTTTAGCTTGTATAGTGCTTGATAGCTTGACGTAAAGTAATCTTGGCGATCAGGAAGCGTAGGGATTTGGTATTTGGGTGTGAAGTCGCATATAGACTTAGCTTTAAGTCGTGCGACGTAGCTTTTTTGACGTGACTTGGTGATTTCGTTCGGTATAGCGATTTCGCGATGAAAGTGATGTAGGTGAAGGAAATAGAGTAAAGTAAATGGAAAACTTGATGTTAAGGGAAAAGGTTGTATAAAGGGTAAAGTTAAAAGTCGTTTGTTATTGGTAAAGATCGAAGTTTAAAACTTTTAAGCTGTGGAACTTAATTGTTTTGACAGTAGTAGTATCCGTAATAGTACTAACTTAGCCGTTTGATAACTTGACGAACTTTAAGACTTTTAGCGGTTGATTTTTAAGGGGTTTCTTTAACAAGGATCTGTGAATATTTATTAATGTTTTAGATATCGATATCGTTAATACCTTTAAAATACTATGAAAACCGATAGAACTTAGAAATTTCTTTTAATTATTGCCGTGAAAACAGACGCAGTTTGTTGAGGCTTTTTGCAAGAATATTTTCTTTTCTTTGGTTTTCTACAAAGCGTAACCAGAAAGTAGCTTTTTCTTTAACTTAAATTATATGTGTTTAACCTAATAAGAATTGATTAGTGTTGGTATGGCTTTATCATTGCAATACAGTCGATTCGAATTGGTCAAAGTAACTTGTACTACATTGAAAGTGGTTGATATATTGTCTTAGGTTTGGCAGACTGCTAGCCTGTCTACACAGTAATTTGTATGGCCAATTTCTTGGCACGTGCCTTCGTGTGAAGTGGGCGCATGCTGTACTTGACTTGCATCTAATACAGTAGACCCACAAAACAATACATTCAACTTGCAGTTAGTATAGTCAACTTTACTGTAACTTAAGTTGACCTACTACATTGCAATTATTCATATTCCAACACGGTTATCGTTTTTTATAAATAACCGTACGCGTCACGCTTTTAATTCCGAATTATATATTTTATTGAAATATAGGTCTAGGCAAGGATTTCATCGCTAAATTGTAAATCGATTAATATTTCCAGGATTTATAGAAAGAAACGTTTCGCGAAATAAATAGTAAAAAATTTGGAATGTTATAAGGTTGCCGATAAATCTTATCATCAAGATTTATAAAATATTCGTAGCTTTTAACTATAAATTTCATGGTATACCTAGTATCTTTCACGAAAATATTACAGTTTAGGTAATGAACCGCCTAGATACTGATACTCCGTTCTCAAACAATTAGCTTGAACCTTATAAAGATAATATTCTTACATCCGAAAACGGTATTAGCTTGAAAAATGAACATTTTAAAACCACGTTTCTGATTCACAAAACCACCACGTATCTAATAGACCTTAAAATATTTACTAAAATACCTGTTGTTAAGATAAGACCAGAGTGAACAGTATTTCATCCTGTTAAATATACTAAACTTTATCAAGGACTTTCTTTCATATTTAAGGCTCAGTATCCATACGAATTAAATACTATTATCAACGTTATTATATCTTACATTACTTAAGTCTATAATTCTATTAGTATCCCGATTAGTATTCTTTAGTATACACGTTTCAATACTTTTACCGAATGTAAAAATACCGTTTATTCTCATATTAATTAGAGTGATATAATGAAATCCCTATTATAGGCTACAAGTGTGGGTAATATTTCTTTTGAAATAGCTTAGCTAACCGGCGAGATTATGTTCAGTCATCATATTGAACTCGTTGCTATTGACAAATCGAGCCCTGTGGTAACTGAGACGTTACCACTCTTAATAGGTCCACAATTTATGTTTGACTTACATACTGCTTAAACGGTGAAGAAGAAGCAGTCTTTGTTTTATAGGAGACTTTTGTTAAGCCGAAATCTAACACTTCCTTTCTCGATGCTATCGCATGCTGAATCCAAAACCTAATAAAGGAAGGAAATCTTCGAAACCCAAATTTCCATAAATAAAAGGATAAGCTTCGCTTTATAGACTTTCCGGCTTCATTTAGCATTAATATCTCTGATAATACTTTTATATTAAGAATTAAGTATGACGACTACGTTAATGTCATATACTATTGGAATAGCAGTCAAATGCAGTACAGTCAAGTCAACTTTACTTACAGTAAAGTTGATTGTACATACTGCAAATTAATCGTAGCTTGTGCGACTGCACTGCAAGTACAGTGCAGTAGGTGCCCACTTCAAACTGGGGCACAGGCCAAAGCGTTTGGCCATACAAATTAGTGTGCATACTGTCTAGCGGTCTGCTAAACTTGGAAATTACACATCAATCAACAATATCAGCGCAAAACCAGTTACTTCAACCACATTAATTCGAATAAACTACGTTGCAACGATAAAATCCTACCAAAAAATAAGCCTTAATGTAAGAAAACTTTCTAGAATATGCAATGAATACCTAGACTTTTAGCAAAACTCGGATGCTATTAAATACATAGTTGAATAAATAATAAAAGTTTTTTTTGTAAAGGGTTAGCAAAAAGTTAAAATTAACCGCCATTGATACCCAATTTTACGCTGTAATGAGATTTTATTCGACTAATGGTTAGATGAATTATATAATTAAGGTCGTATAGAATATATAGATGACGCGTCTTCACTCACTCGAATAATCTTCATTGAATGGAGAAAATTATATAAAGTTAATAAAAGTTGTGAGATTGTCGACCTTAGTCTTTTAAACAAGTATAAAATACCCATCAACAATCTTTTTCCTTTACAAGAAAATATAATCAATTTGTTGCAAGAAACCAAATAAAGTTTAATAGTTAATATTAATTAGTTTTTGTTTTAACTTCTTTTATATGCAGACTACAAGAATTGTTTTATTTTCGTTGGCCATAACAGCTTCGAACGTAACAAGTTTACGCCTATAGGATTCAGAAATTCGCCAACCTTCTCCTTAAGGTTTATAAACCGTAAATTAAAACCATAACGTGTTTGTTTCCGAATATTTATCGATAATATAGTCATTTTCTGGAACAGATTCAAAGAATATGGAAAAAAAATCATATCAATATTTTTTGTTTTTGTAAATTCGGAATTTAATGATTAACAGAAAAATATTGTATAGGATTTGAATCTATAAAATTACCTAGTCCATGTATTGACTATTTTAGACTCTCTATTAATATTAAGCGTATGTAAAGCCTTAGAAACCATCTATTTCCAATTACTTTCAATGTATTGGAGATATATCGCGTCGTTTCAGGATTTTTACGCCGTATAGTATCTTAATTTACATAATTATATGACTTTTTTTAAAGTGAACAACGCATTTACGAGATATGAGTTTCATAATAAAACGAGTCGAAAATAATAATTGTAGGAAGAGTATGTAATAAAACCCAACAACGAAAATCACTTCCATAAACCAAAAAAAAAAAAAAAGCTCATTGTATTATAAAAGTATTTATATAAGTGATTACGTTTGTATTACGCAGACCCTACCTATTCGCTGTTTTTCTAAGTCGACAGGAGTTTCGAAAAAGGTTTCGAAGTTATAATTTTTCTATTTAAACTTCAATACGTTGATGAACATGGTAATATAATCCCAACTACCATTTTACGCCTTATTATATTCCTCAGAAAATATTTTACGAAGTTTGAATTAAATTATGTGCATCTGGAATATAAAGTTACATATTTCGGTTGAGTGTTCAAACGCCTCAAAACACCTTATTCCGTAACCTGTATCTTGTAATAATTCTTACGCATCATAAGTTTATAATAAAAATTATAAAAAAACATCAATTAATAAAACATTAATCAATAATGTAAAAAAACACCCTATTAATAAAATTATTTATCTAGATGAATACAATATAAATATTTTTCACTTCTAAAACGGCTCAACATTTTCCTAGATACATTTTCACGATTTCCTATTTCTAGTAACTAGATTATTCAAACCTAGAACGAGATATTAATTTTTAACCAAATCTCAAATAATATATTACCAATTATACCAAACAAAGTTAATAAAACCTAATATATCATCAGGGAAGTACTGTTATAAAACATATATTCGAAATTGTGGTCTTTATATGAGAAAGAATATGGATATAATTATATATCGCTCTAGTTAGTACTGTAGGGTATACGTTTGCAAGAGTGCACGGTAACATACCACGCTGTAAGATGCACTTTTTTTGCAGAACGCATGATAACGTATCACGTTGCAAGGTGGACTTTAGCAGAGTGCATGATAGCGTGCTACTCCCTCGAAGGGATATTGGTAGAGTGTATGGTAAAGTACCACGCTCCGGGTGAGAACTTATAAGCTCTTACCTGAGGTATGCACTCTCCGGATGCCTGTTCTCCCTCTTAACTATCTATTTTTAATTTTACCAATCATATGATTACTCTGCTACTCTTTACGTTAACATGAATAAGAAGAGATCATACCGATATTAATTAGTAGCCGACTTGGTCTACTATAAATAGCTTATGAAAAAAAAGATGAACCTAAGTTAAATACCTATAGTGGGATGCTATAGTAGTCGCAACTGTCCGTTCTTTAATACTACGTTTTGAAATGAGCATACGAAAATATAGAAAGACTGTAAAACAAAGTTATTTTAAAAAGAATCACTTTAGTATGAAATTATTAATTTGGTTAGTACCCTTTAACTACTAAAAGCCCTGTTACGCTATCCGTTAACTCGATTGTCATTTTAAACGTATTCTAACACTTTTTAAAAAGCGTTTTATCACGTATTAGGTCACGTGATCCAAACCATTAAGTTTCGGACCCCTTTATTAGGACCTATCCGACTAAAAACGAAACATCTTAACCGCTTAAACACACTTCGGAAACGACTGAAACCACTTTTGTAGCATATTAACAAATTTGGAAAGCTTTGAAAGCAACATCCGAAACACCTATATCGAAATACATGAAGCTCTAAAAACACCTTTCGAAATGCTCCAGCACATTTCGCGAGCACCAAACATAACATTCGAAGCGCTTACCACACTACCTTAACATACTCTCATACATCATTTCAACCTTTATATACACACCTCCCCATTTCTTTGTCACCATTTACCCTACCCCGTCCAATATTTTCACGTTTGCCTTACATTATACCGTTCGTTTAAATTGTAATTTGTAACGTTTTAATTTCACTCATTAATTGGCTAGTATAATGCTGAAAAATGTTGAAACGACTAATTTGAATCGACTAACCAATTTATAATTACACTTTATTCATATTTCATTTTAATCAACAAATATTAAAAACCTTATTTTAACTGTCTTAACGTATTATATTTATATTTCATTTACGTATTATACCATTATATTTACTATTGTATTTTGAAACTCTTTAAAATGGATCATTTCAAGAGCATAGAAACCTCTATTACTTTGCTTCCTCTATATTAGCCCCTTGTACACCAAAACCACGTTCTCATAGCACCAACCGTAACGAGCCTGACTAAAGCCAGCAAATACATAAACCTTTTGTTATAATATATAACCTTCCAAAAAATATTTTCGAACTTGTTGACCTCAATATATGAGATAATACTATTAAAGCGCCAGCATAGAATTTAATTCCTAAGCCACAAACCACTTTATGTACGTAAAGTTTACGAAATTCCGAAAAGAAGACCGCGCCCCGCAAGGGATATACGGAATTTGAGAAATCGACTAAAAAGTAGAAGAGACTACGAAAGTTATATGCTACTCAGGTCGAATTCAGACCCTCTTTAAAAACAATTGTAAAAGAAATAAGATTCAAATCACTCTCCTAAAATATTCAACACCCTTTCTGGTTATAACAAAAGCTCCTTCAAAAAGTAAAATGGTGTTTGCGGAAATAAGATAAACGGCAATAAACGTCAATACGAACCTCAAGGCTTAATACCTATAAATTACAACCTTTATCGTAACTTCCTATTAAACCGATTTTACAATGATGAAAATAAACCTATAAAGCTTACGAATATTACCAAGTTATAGGATAAGGATGAAAACTATATTGGCGAACCTTACGAAGTCCTCGACAATAAAATTCATATAATATTGAAACTTTCTAATTTCATTTGATTTAGCCTGGTATATTGACTTGATAAGAAAAAAAGTGGTATATAAATCGTTCAATAAAATTAATCAAGTTTGTAAAATGTTACAATGATTCAAACAATATTTCCAATGCTGAATTTAATTGTAAACTTTATAATAGGGACTGGATAAGTATTGTTCGAAACCCGTTAAATCCTAAGGTAAATATACCAATGATACCCTATAAAAGGTATTTATGGAACTATTGGCGAAGTTTCGAAAATATTAGGCGGAATTTGAATCAGAATTTAATGAAGACAAACTATTTATGCAAGTAGTTATAAAAATATACCGTGAAAATTAGAATTTCTATTTTATGTTATTTAAACCGGAAAATGATTAAAAGCTTCTTGTACGAGTTTTAAAGCGTTATTTAAGACCTAGATACGCTAACAAACTAGTTTTGGATTATCATTTGTATCTAGGAAGTCCAAAGAGAAAAGCCCGTAAATTTGGAAAGAAAACCTAGTTAAAATAATTTATCACATTTTAAACCGAAAATTGAAAGTATAACTAAGATGTGAGGAATATGAAAGTCCTAAATACAGTTATAAAGGCCATGTATATTAAGGGGAAAGCCTTAGAAACCGAGCATAAAGTAATTACTAATAGAAACGTTCTTACAACCAAGTATAAAACTTACCACTTATAACAACACTATATGCACGTAAAAGTATAAAAAGCTTTAAAGTTTTTTGAAAAGAAATATTATATATTATAAGGAAAGCTATTAGTTGACTAATCACCCAGTATACGAGTACATTCTGTTTAAACGATAATTTTAGGCAGATTCCCTACTTAAGCATTATGCAGAAGTTAGTCATGCAACGTATATAACCCATCACGAAAGCGTCAAAGAGGATTTCAACGTTTACCTTTACGACTATATCTCTGGAAAAGACGACTCGGAAGAAAAAGAGACCTATGTCAAAATAAAAATAAAAAAGGAAACGGACTAACGAGTATTTATAGGCCTATAAGATGCCTTATATCTATATAAAGTAGGCCTAGATGGTAAAAGCGACATGTCAAACGCTAATATAGCGTCGTAATTTATATCATTTAATAAGTATAGTAATTGATTCCAGAGTATTATACAAATTACCGGCATAATAAAACCTTCGATCGCCGGAAAACGATAATTCAACGCTTTCTAACGAAATTTCCCAAGTTTTAACTCGGCCAAATAAGAAAATGTCGAAAGCTTTTACTCGGAAAAAGTGAGCTATTGTTACTTAGTTTAGTCATAGTGAATATATAATTTCACCCGTTTATACTTTATGTAATGGACTTTAAAATGTTATTTCTACATTTTTTTCGTGATATAAATATGTTTGAAATTAAGGTTCCAAATATAATTAACAAACTTATCTACACCTAGGATAACGTATATATATAGTTTCGTTTGAAATTTAGACACCGGTAGTTTTCCCTAAAGGTATGTACAATTGAAGCCGTTTACATCATATAGCCAGAACTACGAATATTGCACTTTAATATTTGGACCCCCAGCTTCGGAACGCCTTTCACGATTCCTCCACGTAGTAGGCTATACAGATATGAGAAAGGAAGCTTTAAGGGTCATCGAGAAGTTCTGTTATAAATACTAGTTATACTTGCAAGCTCCACGACGGTTGAAATTCCGCCTTTAGAATGATGTGAACTTCAATTACAAGGTTTAAATAAATATAATATATTTTAACGGATACCCTGTCCTACATGTTATCGACGACGTAACATCATTTTAGGCTAAGAAATTTACGCGAAACGCTTTCGTAACGGATTATTAGCATACCCTAGTAAATTACTATACGAACGTTTATTTTGAACCTTTAAACTAAATTACCCACAATATAAACATAAATTTTCATTCTATTAAATGGATAATCAAGGTGAAGAATACTGTGAGTAATTATAAGCAGATATCAGTGAAAACTCTTTAGGATATCGGAAATTACTAACGATAATACAAACCGTTTCAAAAACCATATACTTTTGGAATAGTACTACATGCAGTGTAGTAGGTCGACTTTACTTACAGTAAAGTTGACTGTACTACAAGTTGAGTGTATTGTTTGTGGACTTACCGCATTGGGTGTAAGTCGAGTGCAGTATACTGCACTTCAAACTAAGGCACGGGCAAAGCAATTAGTTATACAAATTACTATGCAGACCGGCTAGCGGTCTGCCAAACCTAGAATAATACATCCACCACTTGACCAAAGCAATACTACTGTTACTTCGATCAATCGAATCAACAACATTGCAACAATCTAAGGCCCTACCAACATATAGTATATTACCCCTAAGTAAATGGACAAGTTAAGAGGATTCGCTTCTAGTTCTAGTTTCTTCCTCTTCCATTGTTAGAATACTACACTGTTTTAATGTTACGTTAACATACTACATGTGTAGCAACATAAACTAACTATTTGCCTGACTAGGAAGATAAAAACCTTTTAATTGCATATTATATCGACTGTAATACGGTAAATACAAACACTTAAAACTTAATCAAAAGCTACTAAAATGAAATTCATGTTAGTAAAAGCTACGTAATGAGAGTCTAAGCAGATATGATAATCGTAGAAACAGTTGTTGTGATAATAACAAAACGTGTTGAATCTGTAATAAGTCCAGTGACTGCAAAAGCTATTATGCCGTTGCTAAACACCGCAAACAACAGGTAATATATTACACTCGATACTCTACTTCGTCTAAAAAAAACTTTAACCTCGTTGCAAACTACGAAGGTAAAAACACGTCACGCGATAAACACAACGCGTTAAAACCAATCGCGTAGCATAAAGATACTACTTCTAAAGCAACTTGATAACTAACCGATAATACTTTTCTATATCAGCAAATAAAAGAAGACTCCTACTATTATTATAATCATTGAACTCTTAACTCCTCATATATATTTAATCTTGGTACTCTTCTATAGTAGTATACCTTTTAAGAAATTACAGTAGGTATATGTTATGACCCAAGAACATCGGAGGGTCAGAACACAGGCCAGTATGGGGCTAAGCTACTAAGAACCTGATGTTCAACACATCAGGTGGGGATATATCTCTTATGTCAGCAACCTTAGGGTTAGGGTTACGCACTAAGGATCATTGGGATCATGTTTCGATCCAACAGATCCAGGATCATTGGGATCATGTTTCGATCCAACATGATCTAGCACTGAAGGCGTATGAAGGATTAAAGATATAAGGACACGGTCAGCACCACATAGATATTATCTCCTTCATAGCTCTTCAGTTTTCAATCTAAGTATTCAGTCTCAGTATATTCTGAATAGCCTCACGGCTTTTGATCATTACTTGCACGGTTGCGATATTGTTCACTCAGCACCTCTGCTACCTTCTTGATAACATAAACCCTCTGACACCTTCTATATACTCACGGGTATTTAGTGTGATCATTACAGTATAGGAGTAGTATGTTACCTAATAGGATGGTATTTGTAGTATATTTCATGCCGACAGAAAAGTACTTCTTCTATAGACATTTATTTTTAATACGCCGGTAAATTTAAAGTCAAATTTGGCTTAAATATAGAATTGTCGTTATTTAAATCAATGTTTATTTAAATAGTTATTAAATCGATTATCTTCTATATCTTCAAGACTTCTATCTCATTCCTTGTTTACTTGGAAGACACAAAGATTATCAGTGTAAACATTGACATTAATGTTCGTAAGTTAGTTAATGTTATAACCCAAGGACCAACTACAGGTCATGGAATAGGTCAGCGGTCCGCTGCGCTATCAGAAGCTTGATGTCCAACACATCAAGCGGAGATATCTCTTATGTAAGGATCCAGGGTTAGGGTTGGGACCGCAATGACCGAAGAGCGGTCCAGTCGATACTAAATCGGACCGCAGGAAGCAACCAGCGACTTCAGCGGTCTAGTACTGAAGATGGTATGAAGGCCATAGTATATAAGGATACGGCCATCACCACATAGATAGTATTTCCTTCTTAGCTCTTTAGTTGTCAATCTAACTATTCAGTCTCAGTATATTCTGAATAGCCTCACGGCTTTTGATCATTACTTACACGGTTGCGACATTATTCACTCAGCACCTCTGCTACCTTCTTGATAACATATACCCTATTAAACCTTCTATATACTCACGGGTATTTAGTGTGATCATTACAGTTAAAAAGGGTCGGAAGTTTCGTTTTGCCTCTAAATATAGACACTTCTTATTTTGTCTTTCAGAATGACAGAAAACTATTGAATTTTTTAAAAACAGTGAAGATAAGTTAACTACACATACTCTTTCATTATCGAATTATAAATAGGTTATCTGGAGACTATAAGTCAGCATCATATAAAAATATGGGAACATCTATATGAAAAGATATCAAAATTCTATACCATAATTGTTGAATCAACGCTTAATTATCGAAAATATTTAAATTTACTTTAGAATAAAGTAAAGACTTTACTTGCGAGATCTTGGCTAACATCTTTTACTTAGATAATAAACTTATTATTTACGTTACAAACTAAGTGACCTCTTTCTACAACATTACATTCCTTGGATATTATCGGTGAAAGATACCTGCAAATTATTAAAAATATTGTGAATTGACATATATCTAAGGCCACTTAACGTTATTGTTTACGATGTTAATATTAACTTTACGGCAGTAGAGTTTCAAATCAATGCTAAAATAATGGGGATCCAATACAAACAGGTACCTATTAAAGACCACTAAATCATTGGAAAAGTCAAAAGAGTGCACGCTTTACTTCGAAAAGCGTATGATATTCTTAAGTTAAAGATTGGAAGTTTCACGGATTAAAAGTCAAGTCTTTAATTGAGGATAAAAAGTTTAAATAATACTGTAATTTTTGACAGCCTAGTGTCAACTCTATTAGTCTTTGGAGTGTATCCTCGTCTAAAGAAGAAATATCCTTTATCAGGAAATATGTAAAAGATTATTATATTGAACGGTAAATAATTCAAAGAAATGCGGTAAGAACCTTTAAGGCACCAAGTAAATAATACCTTTAACACTAGAAATAGTCTATCCACAATTAATGAACTAACATTATTATTATAAACTAAGACTTCTTGTAATATGAGCTGGGCAAATGGAATAAACTATTTAAAAATTTTAATATCTCTAACCTAAAAATAATTATGAAACCTGCAAACAATCCTACTATATTCCGCATAACCCAAATGAAACACTATATTAGTATGACAATCGATGGAAATCTTGAAACCAAGTGAATTGGCCAATATAACCTACCTCGGAAAATAATTAATAAGCTTATAAAGTAACAATAGCGTAACCAACCACTAAAGAAAAGAAATGATAAGAATAAGAACATGAATGAAAAATACAAACCGGGGTGTAAGTATAAAACTACTTAAGTCAATAGGAAATAGAAGGATAATCACAACCTGTTAATTAAACTCCGTGCATAAAAAATCATCAAACTTCCTGGTAAGTCATTGGAGAAAAGCTATAAGATCAAAATTCACGGACTCTTTATACAAAAGATGATATAATTCGTTCATAAACGCGAATTTAATCTTTATAACATTAATACTATATTATTTGAATTAAGTTTTATTTATAGAGTTAAAGTAAAAACCATGCATAAGTTATATCAAAAATTACGTTTAATTTCTTGCAAATATGGTAATAAAGCGAAGATTAAATCCTCACGTGATCGCCAATATTTGAAAAATTATTTAACATTTGGTAGTCACATTAAAAATAAGTTCAATAACAGGTAACAAGGGGAAGTTCACCTCTAACATCTGTAATATTACCCAGAAATACAAATAATTTGCCACTGATTTACGAAACTTTTTTTCATTAAAGTAACCTAATACCTTCGTTATAAATACCTATCAAAATTATTGTATGATTCGTTAAACCACTATAATAATTAGTTCAAACAAGTGTGTATTAGTTTCTAACGTACCAGTTGTATTTCTGATCTAAAATAGTTAGAAAATACTTAATTTGAGACCTATAAATATTAATCATATAAACGGATAATAATTTAGATATAATAAGAATATGAATTAACGATACATTTTTCGTCAGAATTACTGGCATCGTAACAACAGAACTGCGTACGATTAAGGATTAAAAGTTCTGAAACTATAAGTTGATTTCGACTTTGATTAAGGGTAAATTTCTAAGCTTTTACGGATTTCCAATCTGTATAAGTAATATTAATGATATCAATACCAAATACCCTGAATTTCGTCAAAAGGAGTAAGGTATTAGACTAGTCAAAAACAATAATATTAACTTTGTAAAGGCTCAATAGTACTGAAAATAATGCTTTCACAGCAATTATATCGCGACTTCATGTCAACTGGAGGCAGTATACAACATATTAATGGTAGTAGAACCTTATAAAACTATTAATAAGGATTATGTTCGTTTCAACAAACGATCAAAATTGTAAATTACAATTTGAAAGAAAGGATTAACATTATTCCTATTAATGTGTCGAGAGTAAATATGATAATCTTCACAAACAGCTCCATCGTAAATTGCATTGAATCATCGTTATAATTTGTATTTCCTACATTCGTCTTTAACAAAATTAAATTATAAAATGATTAATTTTCTTTCAATAGCGATCGGATCCACTAATTCTTTATTCAATTTAAAAGGAATATATGAAGCGTATTTACTTTTAAAATATACGGTATAATAACCGGCTTCATTATGAGTATATTTATACAGAAAACAATTAATATCATTGTTATATAGTTGAGGATTGTACCAATTCCGGTTTCAATCTGTACCGATTTTCGAATCCTATTCGAATGCCTTTTCAAATTCGGAACAACTAATAAAAAACGCTTCATAATCGACGTAATATCGTTTTGCAAAGCTTATAAAGAAAGATAAATAAAGAAAATTCGATGGATCGATATTAAGAATACCCCGACTGGTGCCATAATGAAGGCTACACTAAATAAAGCTCTAAAAAGGTTGATAGATAGTAATAAGGTAACTATACGGATCGAGAGCTACGTAGAAAAGCCAACCGGCATAATATCATATAACGACGGATAAAATAGGAATCTGACGTACCCTGGTAAATTAAAAAAAAACTACCAGGTTTCTTACGATGCCGATTCAATTTACTGACACAATAAAGTTGTGTGTGTAGGTGTATGTATATTGAAAGATTGAAGTATAAAAGTAATAAAGCACTTGTTTCAAGGATTATAAGTAGTAAAAAGTAAAATTTTCAAACGGATAATAGTAGGGAAGGCATAGGAAAATATTTTCGTTACTGGATATTTGTTTTACAAAAATTACTAGCATTGTAACAACTTAAAGCTGTTAATGTTAAAATGGTATTTAATTACAATGAAATTAGAGTTAACTGTATTAGTTGCAAATCAATTGCAGTAGAGTAACCAATTTAATTGGGGTACGAGCTAAGTAATTGCTTATACAAAGCAATAGGCATACCAGCTAACAGTCTGCTAAACTTGAAAGAAACAACAATCCACTACCTGACCCTTACAATACTACTATTACTTCGACTACACTTCGAATCGACAATATTGCAAAGTCTAAAAGTTCTATCAACACTAATAGCTTTAGGCGTTTTTTCCTTATTTTGTGCTATCGTACCTCTAAAGTTTGCAATATATTTAATGTATTTCTCATTAATAGTAAAAGAGCATTGAGTATAATAAATGACCTGTTTCAATAGGCATTCTATACTAGTATAATGTATTCATTTATAACCTTATTTTCCATAAATCCAATACCTCCTAGCATTATTCAGAGGAGACTTACGAGGCTAACTTGAATTTAAGCCAAAACATCCTCCCTTTTATGTACATTGATGTTCAGGTTTCCAGTTAAAGGCTTTTTGATAACCGAACTTCTTAGGTATGGCGTATTTAAGGTCGATGTAATAGGTATACGCGTGGTCTTTATCATCGTTATTAAAATTGTAGGTTTAGGGGTATAAATGAATCTAACTTAACACCTATATTATTACAGACGTAAACGAAGAATGTAATTAATTAAAAAATATTTTGCAAGTGACGTCAAGGTATTACAAAGCGTATTAAAACCCATAGTAGCTCGTAATAGCTTATCAAACCTACTAAAGCAGTATGTTTTCTCTAGCTACTACGTTCTTCATTGCTTGTTAGCAAAATATTAGTTTATCTATTGATTTAGTCTTTGCGTCAACGTATGGAAAAAACAGTATACTATTTAAATTATGGTAGAAAGATATATTTCAGAGGGGGAAAAAGCACCTAGAAAGTGGACGCCCCAGATGAGAGTTTATAATCTCTCTCCTACGGCGTGGCACTTTATCATGTACTCTTCTAACATACCCAATGGAGCGTGATATGCTACAATACACTGCTCTATGCTTGCTAACTATACTGATATCTAGTAATATCCACACTGACAATGTTAATTCTTATTTAAAAAGCTCCGTATCTATAACTCAGCAATAACAATATAGTTTGTCCAAGTTTTTCATCGGTTATTTGGAAGTAATAGTAGTGTAAACTGTAGTTTGTTTTAAAAAGTTGGCGAACCTTATAAAGATTTAATTGTCGATATCACGTATTATAAAGTCAGTATAAAATAGTACATCGCTATCGGTTCAGGAAAAAAAAATTGTTTTTCATTTAACAACGCGTCACCAATTGCTAAATAAGTTCTCAATTATCTATACAACGCTTTTGCATTAATCAATCACTCGATCAATCATCCAAACTTCGCTTTTGTCCTAATCATATTACATATAATGTCTCGCAAAAATCGCAGTGAAGGGCGTCATTTGGCGCGGCAACACTAACGCATTGTAAAAGTTGCAGCTGCTACCTGTACCCCCTTTAACAACCCTTTTTCCTTTCGCTTTGTAACCCCTGCCGTCGCCACTTCCCCCATCCCCTCTCCACTTTTCTCCCCTGCTAACTCGTAATGAAAATAGCAGTAGTAAAAACGGGAGCTCGATATTATCAATCTTTCCCTTTCGCTGCAGGTCAAAACCCCGCCTTTATCTACAACGTCACTCAAACGCCGTAAACGTAACATTAGAAAGCGGTAACTGAGTATGTAAAATTTTCTATTTAACCTGTAAAACATATTAATTCTTACGTAGATAAGGCGTAAATAGCTCAACGAGTCTATCGCCTGGAGGCGCGCCTTACTCGGATACGTTACGAGGCCGTTTTGGCGCATAAAACGTTAAAACAGTGTATCAAAGTGAGTGATTTTAACACGTTTAGGGCTACGCCTTACGTACTATACGTCTCGTCAGTCACCATTTACAAGTTCTTTAACAAGTATCTCTAGAGCGGTAGCGTTTTAGCTTGCTACCACCGTTATGAGTGAGCCAGCAACAAGTACACTCTTATGCCAATAGTGTTAAAACCGTTCCTCATTTACAAGCTCGCCAACTTTACAATAAATTATTTGACTGAATGCGTAAACCGGGACTTGGGTTCATTCCTCAATAAATGTCAATTGGCGGCCTATGAAATCTACCAACCTTATTATATAGTGATATGAAGGCCTTATCCTTTATTATGTAAGCCGGTTCGACAACTTTTTCACGCGATATCGCAAAGAAAACAACCCTACCTATTTCTCTCTGCCTAAATGCATATGGTATAAGGCACGGGAAATACCAAATTATTTTCGAGGTAACAATGTCGGCGGTAACGCTGATGACAATAGTAATAACGACAACGATAGTGACAACGATAACGTTACCCATCCCTCATCACTTTCTCCGTTTAATAGCTCTTAACTGCCCATTTCTATATTTTTCCGGTATTACCGGTCTATATACAAATCGCTATGGAGTAAGATTTTATAGAAAATTCGTACTGCAAATAACAAATGAAAAATACGTAAATTAATAATATACTAATAAAACGGTAAATAGGAAACGTGAGAAATAACAATATGCTGACAAAACAGTAAATGACCTAGTGAAAAGTGAAACGTGTAGCGCAAAAGATTAATAATAAAATTAAGGCGCGAAACACAAAACAAAATTCGTAGAAAAACACAAAAAACGTTGCTTATAGGGGTTAGGTTATATAATCTTTTTAGTAATATCAACTAAAAAATCATTGGTAAATACGAGCGTTTTTATTACGCCATTTGGAACGCTTCTCCCTAGCTTTTGTCGCTCTAATATCTATATTCGGAATTCGCTTTCGCAATTTCCAAATTTTCATTTTTGGTTATCCTAAATACAAAAATACTTTATCTGTTGTAATATCAGTTAATTGAGGTACAATCAAGTCAACTATACCTATAGTTGGTTCATTGTATCAACTGACAATTGACTGCAGTTTGTGGTATTGACTGAAAGTCTAGTGTAATAGGTACCCACTTCAGGTTGGGGCACGAGCCAAGTAATTGGCCATACAAATTAGTTTGTAGACTAGCTAGCGGTCTGCCAAACTTAGAAGTAACATATCACTACTTTCAATACAGCACCAGTTACTTCTACCACAGAGATTTGAATCGACTACATAGCAACGATAAGGACCTACCAACATTACCACTATTATGAATAGAAAATCTATATGGAGAAAGGTTACAGTATGGGTTATTATTTATATTTCTTAATTTGTAAAGCTTATATATGTTTTTATCGTCTTCCATATTTTCTATGGGAGCGCCGTCAGTCTCGTTTATGTCGCCTTTATCGTGGTTCAGGAAACCGTTTTTTATATGCCTTTTGGAAACGCTACTGCTTTTTATATACCCTTTGTGAATGCCGTCTCCTTTTTCTAAGACGCTTTTATTGCGGTTCAAAGGGCTATTCTTTCTTGGCTAGGGAGTATATATTTTTGTAGGTGTTGAATTCTTTCTTTGTCGAGTAATCCGATTTATTTTCTTTTTTCAAAATACTTGCCGAAACAGTAAAGTTTTAAATCAGAGGGAAGAATAACTTTTACGGTTCTTTTTTAAAAAAAGAATTGAGTGGAACATAACCTCTACGGCTTTACTTTTTTTTAAACCCGAGTATAGGATAATCTTTACAGCTCTTTCTCCTTTAAAACCCGAGTGAAAAATAAATTCTACAGATCTTCTTCTTTTTAAATTAGAGTCTAGAATAATCTTTACGGCTTCTACTCCTTTTTAATTCGAGTAAAAGATAATATTTACGGTTTTTCCTCCTGCTAAACCCGAGTAAAAGATAAGTCTTGCGACTCTTTTTCTATTAATATAAATTATTAGCTCTACATACGTAAGTTGCTCCCAAGCTTTTCTTTAAAAAGCTATTCCTTACGCTCAACCAACCCATATTTTTCCACAAAATACACTTCCAATATTTCTCTATGTTTCCAACTTAATATTTTATAAAATCAAGTTATAATGAATAATGCTTTTACAATACGACCGTTCCTACTCTTGGGCGTATTGATTCCTCTTATCCGTAGTTACACTTGCAATATTTTCAGAATTAAATAATCTAACATACACCATATTTCTAACATCGAATCCAAGAATTCTTCTTGGAATTCATCAAATATATCAAACTTCATTTAGAAACGTTGTATACTGGAATAAAAGGTATATATACTCGTTGACTTCAATTAAGGTGTTTGTTAAAAATGTTATACTAAATTTTTATAATCACTTTCGAAATATATCGAAGCACTTAAACAGCTATTATATTTACTTCCGAAATATATCGAAGAGGTTTCGATATTAGTATAATATTATAACAAGAATTCGAGTATATTTAAAGTTATGAAGTTGAAGGGGTCTCGAAATAGAATGGTCCAAATCAGATGTCAAGCGCTTACAATATACAAATTGAGGGAAATTCAAATATAACCAAACATGCTAAATTAAGCATTTTGCGCTTATAAAAACAAATGAAATGCAAATGAAATATGTCCAAACGTTTGAAATTGGACGTTCAACATTTAAAAGCTCTGCACTCATTAAAAAGTTAATTGATTTAAACTTTGTAAATATGAACTCAAACAAACGGTGTGCAATAGAGTAAAAAGATTGGGTGCCGGATATTGGAGTTGGGGAAGTTGTGTTTAAAAGTTGTGATAGTATGTGGAAAAATATTAAGATAGTTTTTAAGGAACGCTAGATATTACTTTAAACGTTTCCACTATTGTTGTAAGCGTTTTGAAAGCTGATTTATTGTTGGTACACATGTAGGGAGGAAACGTAACGTTGAAACAGTGTAGTATTTTGACGATGGAACTGAAAAAAAACTAGAACTGAAAGCGAAACTCAGCGGAGCTGAGCATGTAGTAGCTAGATGCATAGACAGGTGCCAAGGCCTGTACCTTTCTTCCCTTTCCATATACCATACATATAGTGTATCCCCTCATATAAGTATATAACAAGTCTCCGGGACCAAAAGAAAATACAATATCCTTATCGCATAACATGTATGATAGAAAGCGAGGGGTAAGATGCGAGACGCGAAGTGCGAGACGTGAAAAGCGAAACATAAGATGCGAGACGTGAGATACGAAAAGCTAGACGCGAGAAACGAGACGTATGACACGAGACGCGAGACGCGAGCCTCACTTTTTTAAACCTTTTTTGTATGCCTTAATCAGTTCCTTGCAATATTCTAAATCCTTCACTGACTTTCATTTATCATTCTTTAAAGTATAGCCCTTTTACGAACTAAATATTGAATTTAGTTTCCCATGCAACAGCGACAATCCAAGCGTTTGTTTACATTTTTTTCGATTTCCTATTCATCTTCCTTTAAAGCTTCCTTATACCACACTGGTACAGGCGGCAAAAGTATACGATCGAAAATATCATCCTTAGGTTTATTACAAGAAGTAAAATATTAAGCGCTAATGATAAGATAAACTTATAAACTGGTGGAAAAATCAAATGTATACGCAAACTTTTCCATGCAATTTACCATAATAAATGGGATTGAGCGTAAATATAATAGTTTCCTTGGTCTATATCAAGGTTTGTAAACTTTCCTAATATATAGCCAGACGCAATCTCCTACTTTAAATTCCATCTAACGGTAATATTTATTATAATTTCGTTTTGCTTCGTAAATAACAACGTTCATTATAAGTTGAGTATTACGTAGAAGATATTCCCCTATAAAGCAAATTTCTAACTATTATCGAGGTAAAAAAAGATAAAGACAATATATAAAAGCTTATACCTTAAAGCTGAACGAGTGTTCGTAAAATCTAGTATCAATAATACGAAATCATACGTTATTAATACTTGATTACAACGTAAAAATACTATTAATCTACACTCATTCCGGTTATTTAACGATATAATATTGTAATACAAGTTCGATAGCCTGATTTTTTTTAATTTATTTATTAGACTAAGGATAATTATCTATTATTATATAAATATTAGTATCGAATCCCTTTTATAAAACTTGTTAAAAAGCGAAAAAAAAAGTTTGTATCTCGGTTAAAAATAATTTCTTGTGGGTAAACCCAATTTAATAACAATAAGTAACGGTATAAAATCTCTATCCAATAGATCATTATATAAGTTATATAACTAGGTAAAAAACAGTACGTTTTAAATTTTTGTAGGTAATTGCTATAATAACGTTAAACTCTTTATAACCTAATAATATTCGAGAGATGTTAATTAATAATATTAATAGTAATATTATAACCCAATCCATATAAATGGTATATGTAGTATCCTTTCATTGTTAAATTAGTTAAAGGCGTCCAATATATTCTTAAGTTTTATTACCTATATAACTGTACCATACGTAATACCGATAATCCTATTTTACTGATTTTCATTTACACTTACAATACAGGTTATCTAGTAAAACAATTATATGCTTTGTCACAGAACAATACCTATAGTTATAAATATGATGAAATAATTTCAAAACGAGTTCAGTAGGAATAGTTAATTTTTTAAGGCTATTTATGTCCCGATTATAAAAAAGACGATCAAACAAACAAAAAGGATATCCCTTTTGAAAATTATTAATGATAACCTGATTATTTTATCTTTACTGAATTGAATTGAAAATAAATACTTGTTAAATGGCTTCCTTTTTATATACAAACTAGAACTTCAAGGGCAAATCCTTAAGTAAAATAGCTTTCGCGACGTGTAATAGAAGATTATTAAATACTTGATCGAGTATCAATACCTTGGTAACAAACGAATCTTATAATTTACTAACGTTAGAAGTTGCGAAGAAATATTTAGGACCAAATTAAGTCGTTTAGGGAAATGAACGTCTAAATTATATATATTTAAGTAAATGATAGTATTAATAAATCTCTTATTTACCCTAACCATAAAAGTTATATTTAGGGATATTCTATCGACAATTTCCATCGTAAATTCATAATCCATAAAAAAAAACGATTGGATACAGGTTTTTAACCAAAGTTATTTCGAAGTATTCATACGCTTGGACGAAATAGGCTACCTCATACCTCAGGAAACTGTAATTTCATTTCGTCTTGATAAAATATTTGTTAAGAAATGAAATAGATTAAATAACACTAACGGGAATTAATTTACTGTGTTTCGAAACGTATTTAAACTTAAATTAAGAATATAATACCAAAACCGTTTCCTAAACTTTAATTGACTTGTAAAAATAACGGCCGAGACGGGTTTATTTAATACAAACGTAACTTATAATGTAAATACTCTTATAACGCAATGAAAAATTGTTTTTACATAGTAGGCGTAATTTGTATAATTTAAATGTAATACATACGCTTTCCATAATTGTTATTTCCAACTCGTTCGGCTTTACAACCTATGGACAAGAAATGAATCTTCGACTTTTGTAATTACTTAGACAATTGGGTAAAATATAGGAACATCTGGCGCAAAAAGCCAGTAGCTCTCAAATACTTTTCCAACATTTTAAAGGTAATTAAAAACGAAAAATAGCAAAACGTTAGGGTATATTGAGAGGTTATTAAAAAACTGAAACCGTTTACGTAAAATCCTAATAATTTAAAACCTTGAGATTCTATATGAGATTTTTTCAAAAATGAGAAGATTCTATAATTAATAAATGAAAAGAATATTTATACTCAATTGTTTTGTTAATCCTCGAAGTAATTGGAAAAGAAAATAATATTAACGATAAAAGCTCGCCAAAATGATTTATATAACTTGAGTGTGTGGTTTATAAATCATTGTACGAATGTTAGTAACTTTCAGAAACCTATTAGTACCACCTTATAACGTTTAAAGTTTCGATAACCAACCAAATTAAACTGAATTCGTTAATTAAAATATATAAGTATTTGAGAAAAAAGATTGATGATATTAATTACCGAAATATAGGAAACCTTTCGTAAAAAATCAATATCTTTAGCTTGTGAAGGTGATAGGTAATTATCAGGAATAACGAATTTATTACAAGGTTAAAGCTTAACTTCTACGTGGACTTTTTCGATATTATAAAGTTTTTTCCAAATTACGAAAATCAATGAAGAGAATAGTATCCGTCGTTTGAAAATTCTATACAGCTTTAATAATATAAAGCGTTGAATTATTAATTTAGGAAAACCTCGTTTCGCCTAGAAATCAGGTAACGATAACAATTAAATTTCGTATTTTTCCAGCTCTTTATAAGTAGAAATTTTATTATTTAGTTGAGGAAAATCTTAACTGGCCTACAATTATGCCAGATTTTAGGGGATTTATCGTAAATATTGGCAAATTCTAAAGCCTAGAGTGATTTTGTTACTGTTGGAATAATATTACATGCAGTGCAATAGGTTAACTTTACTTACAGTAAAGTTGACTATACTGCAAATGTATTTCTTTGTGGAGACTTACCGCATTGGGTGTAAGTCGAGTGCAGTACGCTGCACTTCACTCTACGGCAAGGGTCAAGAAATTAGCTATACAAATTATAGTGTAGACCGGCTAGCGGTCTGCCAATTACCTAGAACAATTCATCTACCATCTGACTACGCAATACAACTGTTACTTTGACCATGGTTCGAATTGACAATGTTTCAACGTCTAAGGCCTACCAATAGTTACGTTAATATAAGCTTCGTATTTGGCTTTTAATATCAATGCATAATTTGGAGTTTTAATACCAAAGGAAGCCACAAAGTCTTTAAAACGAAGTTTTTCCTTGTCGGTAAGATTTCTCATTTACGTGAATGTAAACGAGGAGTAATCAGAAAGATTGTTATTGTAGTAAAAGATAGATGGATAGAAAATAGAAAGTATCCAGAGAGTGCACGCCTCAGGTGAGAGCTTATAAGCTCTCACCTAGAGCATGCACTCTGCAAAAGTGCATCCTGTAGCGTGACACGTTATCATGCCCTTCAAGGTAATCACTACGTATACTAACCATAGTGATATATAATAATATCTACAATCCTATTATTTAACGAGATTTGATTTTTTCGCATTTTTATGGATGTTTGCTAACTATCCGTAAATTCTCGTGCAGAGCCCTTAATGAACCTAGCAAAAATATATAGGAATAACATATCAAATTATAAATCAATAAGAATTTCCGAAAAAGAGCGAGATTACCTTTTTTTGCGATTTTAGCGGTGTAAAAGTCTAATCGAAATTAAGCTCTTATAAGTAGGGTTTCGGAAATCAAATCGCTCATAACGATGAAATCCACTAGGAAATTACCAATAACCTTACATCTAAAACCATATTTCCGATTTTTATTACCTATCATAACGTTTTTACGACGCCATTTCAAGTATTGTAAAAATAAACCATATTTTTACACTTCGCAATAATTCCCAAACATATGTTTAGGAATACTAATGAACGTTGTAATGAGATTGTAAAGCTAAATAATATAAAACGTAGTAAAATTCGTAATTACGTTTGACACTTATAGATGCCAAGTAATAAATAAAAAGAAACGACCCTTAAATGATTTAATATACTTGATTAAAACATATACCGTTTACCTAAATAACACTATTCTAGTTATAGTTTTTAAAACAAACTATACGTACGACTGAATTTGTAGCTGTTTTGTAAATTAAACATAGTAATTCAAAGCGACTGTTATCAAAAAAAATTAATTCAAAAATATCCGCTTTACAAGGTTTTAGCCAATTATTATAAAAGGCGCTAATATTTAGTTGGTCTATGACTTAAGTTTTGGCCGATTATTTAAAAAGGCTAGGCGCTTTATCAAATTCATAACTAAAAGTTATAAAAGTTTAACGAGCCTCAGTTGTAATTCGTACGAAAGGTTTTATAATGCCTAAGATTATTTGGCATTTAGCTTACGAAATCTTGTTTTCAATATATTTAAGAAAGTGTTTATTTAGCTAATACTTAACAACGAGATTTTTTCCTACAAGTATATCTAAAAATAAATTGTAATTTAACTTAAAAAGTTCATTATGCACAGCGACCTATAAAAAGCAATAACCGCTTATAATGAGGGCAACTTTTTCACTAACTGGTTTAATAACGACGACCTATAAATTCACGGTATATAAAAAGATGTTTTTAAGTTTAAGCGTTGAATGATCCATGTAAAGTATCCTTCTTTTTATAACTTACGATGATAAGTTCCTAATTTATAAACAAAACTTAAAATGTTTCAAGAGAGCGTTACGAGACTCGAAAATTTACTTACAACAAGCGTATATCCAATGGCTTGGTTACATTTCGCTAACGAGGGTTGGTATCTTATTTATGAAGCCTATTTTACTCGCTTAAATGGAAGAGGAGGAGCGTTTAAACTTGTTGTAACTTTGGTTTAAATAGTTATTATCTTTTGATTTCAATTAAACGTTATTAACTTGTTTACGCCAGCGATTGCATTCGCGTTACCAGTTGCGTTCACGGAAACCATCTCCATCGCTGTGACAACTATTACGGTTGCTGCAGCGATTATCGTTGCGACGCTTTTCATAAGGTTTATCCCGAGCCTCGCGAAACTTACGCTTATGATCTCGAAGTCCGTAATTGTGCTTACGAATTCGGTAGCCATTTTTGCCAGGTTTCTTATTATACCTCTTTTTGTCCTTTTACGAGTTTATATTTCTATATTATCGTTTTTTTTAAAAAATACTGCGAGTTCTACTTTTCGCGGATATTCTTAGTAACAAGATTATAATATGGGTATTTACGGTAAGCAATTGTTAGTAAAATTGTTTAAAACCTTTTAATTTAACCCATATATTCAAGAAGATTTTATTTACGGTTCAGTGTTCGTAAATTTTATTTAATATTTAGGTTTACCGAAAACCAAATATCAATTATAACTCCATACTTATTCATGTTATATTAATTGAAAGTATCTATTACTCATACGTACTGTAATTTAGTCTTAATATACTTTTGTAAGTCGTACTTATTTTTCAAAAAGAATTGTAAAGTAAAGGTTAATTTGCGAAACGGTTGAATAACTCGGCCATAGTTTATTTCAAAGCGTTACGATAATATAGCTACAATCTCTTTTAAATCCGAAATAGTTATTTGTGTGAGTTTTTTATTGAAAATATCTGTATTTTACTAAAAGAATTAATTAAACTCTATAATAACTTATCAAATATAGAAAATATTTAGCCTTTTACCCTAGGATTAAGCTTGGTAAAGTTTTTTAAACGAGTCTGAAAGCTTGAAACGTTAGGAAAAATAACGTTACAATCTATTATAATAATACCCATATTAAAAGAATTGTGGTACTTCGGGTTACAAACGCCAATCGTTTCCCGTTTTAAGCGATGAAAAGTATTAGCGAGTAAAAATTAAAAATCCAGAGTAGCTTGATTACTACGAGGACGTTCATGGCTATAAAGATAAGGCCAAGTGCTATAAAAACGAGGCAAAGAGCTATAAAACTGAGGACGAAGATTATAAGAACGAGGATACCTGTTTTTCTTACGTGTAAGGGCTTTAAAGCAACTAATTGTAATTTTTTGGTAACCGTCTATTTATTATTACACAATTATATTAACAACATCAATGCGCTTATTAAATGTTATGCTTATTTCAATTATCTATTATTACAAACACTTAGCATATTTTGGCTTGGGAAAGGGATTTATAATCATACGAAGGGGCGTATAATGGCAGATAAATGCAGTTAACAAAGGAGAAGTTGGCAAAGAAATACTTATAAAAGTGGTAGCCTTATTAATATTACTGCAGATACGATATAAAGTGGCAAATACTACGATAAGATCTAGGGCTACGACAAGTAACTCGCTCTTACTTATATTTAATTAACAACGGCGAAATGACAGCGAATAGCGATGATGATAAGGGTAGCGGCGGCAAAATGATAGGTAAAAAAACGGCGGTGGTGGCTAGAGGCGAGACTACTAGCGGCTACAGTAATAAAGGCGGCGGAAACAGCAAGACTAGCAGTAACGACGGCAAGGGAAAGTGAAAAGGCAACGATAGAAGTTAGCGGCAGCAACGAAAGATGGCGGTAGCGACGTAAATAACAACGATGACGCTGAAGAGGAAAAGAGAGTAATATGATAGTAGTATTATTAGAGAAGAGTCTAGGGATCATAAAGTTAAAGAGAAAATAAATAAAAGGTTTGGTTGGGCGGAGAGGTTATTAACTTTACTCTTATGGGGTAGTAAAACTGGTAACACTCCTTCCATTTTATTTTATACAAACTGGTAAAAGATAAGTTCTTATACTTTTTAGCACTTTTACTTATAGATACCAATTGTTGGTACGCATGTAGGGCGGTAACTTAACGTTAAAACAGTGTAGTATTTTGATGATAGAAGAGAAAGAAACTAGAACTAGAAGCGAAGCTCAGCGGAGCTAAGCATATAGTAGCTAGATGTATAGGCAGGTGCTAGGGCCTATGCCTTCCTTTCCTTTCTATGTACTATGCATGTAGTGTATCTCCCTATGTAAGTGTACAACATTTATACGCTTAAATTAATAGTGTAAACGCCTCAAAAGCTGTTGTAATAGCTTCCAAAATATAGGTAACCGGTATAAAAGCTACGCTTTAATCAGATAGTTTCTAACGAAAGAATCCAAAACTTAATGATTTACCTAGCCTATACATAATAAAACACTCTCCAAAATGTGCCCAGATACGTCCAAAGAGCCAATCAAGTAAATAGTAGCGTAACGAGGCTTTTAGTAGTTGAAGGGTACCAATCAAGTTAATAATATTGTACTAAAGTTTTCTTTTTTAAAACCACTCCAGGTTTCATAATCTTTCCACACTTCTGAGTATTCATTATAAATCGTAATATTAAAGCACAGAATAGTTAGGACTGCTATAAAATCCCGTTATAATTATTCAACTAAAATGCGTCTCTTCTTTCCTAAGCTATCTGTAATCGACTGAGTTAGCTACTAATTAGTATCGGTTAGGTTTTGACGTTAACATATAAAGAAAATAGTATAATATTCCAAGTATAGTAGAAAGATGCATACTAAAGGGAGAAGAAACACCTAGAGAGTTCACGCCTTAGATAAGAGCTTATAAGCACTCACCTGAGGCGTGATACTCTCTCATGCATTCCGCTATCGTGTTACTTGAGATGTGATATGCTACTATGCACTCCCCCATGATTACTAACTATATTAATATCTAGTAATGTCCATATTATCACGCATTTCATAAAGAAAGTTTATTTTGATATCCAACTCTTTTTTATACTACATTTTATACGATTATTTTATAATATTCTAGTCCATATAATATTAAGCGGCGTTAATATTGTATTCAAAGTAGTCTTTGAAATATTGTAAATCTTACAAAACGACAAGTAATTTGTTAAGTAACGAAGTTAGTAATCGTTGGCTTAGCCGGTAGGTTAATAGGGAATAGTAGGTGGAAACCTAATAGCTTAATTTTTATTTAACGGTAAATGTTAAAAAATAGTCGTATTTTTATGTTTAAAATGTTATACAACTTTCTATTATACTTTTTTTATTACTTTCAATCTTTACCAATGTTGTAATCGTTACGTAATCCGTATTTTCTGTGGTAATATCTCGAGGGGAAAAATGTTGTATTAGTCGTACTACATTTTTGGTTTTTTAATTAGAGGTTTTGGTATTAGTGTTAATAGATAGGGTACTTACCTTTGGTAGAGTTTGAAGGGGAAAAAACAGTGGTTATACCAACCGCAAGTCCGCGCGTGAAGTTGTTTCTTTTTTGTATTAAGTGTTGGCGAATTGAATAGAATTGAAAATATTAAGGAAAGTATTAGGGGACGTATTAATAATTACCGTGTATTGGGTAATATTTTTATTGGTGTTATGGGGATTTTGAATGGGGTTTTAACTTAATCGACTGGTAAATTGAAACATTTGCTACAAACTAATTCCCTAAGTTTTCATCATCATTAGTAGCTGTGATATGTTAAGGTGTTTAAGAGTGTAGGATTAAGAAACTTATTTTGGTGAAATTTCGAATCAGACTTTACAAACGTGTATTTGTGTATTGGGAAATATTATCGATAATGATAGCTTTGATTATATATTCATATATTTTTAAGGATCTTTATTCACGGTTCATTCATGAAGTATTTTTGCTAAACTATCTTTTTCCCTCATTTTTCCTAGCAATAAGATTCCACGTTTGCATTAGTCAGCTTTTAGTTTTACTTTAACGGATTGTTTCATCTTTTCCGATATATTTAGGACGTTATTCTTTGAAAAAAATCACGAAGTTGTAAAGGGCTTCGATGCTGTAGCCCTGGTTATCGTACTCAACGTCGAGGATAAAGTGGTTGACATAGTTGATTAAGTGATTTAGAGAAAAGTTTTCGTGAACTTTTGTAAATTATAAGTTGTTGTCGAAGTATTCAGCGAATGTACTTTCAAGGGTTTTAATGGCTTTCTTTTTAATAAGGTTGATAACAATGTTGAATTTGTCGTTTTAGTAGTTATTTTAACGATTACATGTTTCATTGATGATTTTGTGATGAAGGGTTTTGTATTAGGGGGAAAATCGGTATAAGAGGAGAGGTTGTATATTGTTTGTTTGTTATTGAAGTTGTTTATTATGGAAGGGGTTTGGTGATCTGCGGTTTATGATCTGCAATTTGTAATAATAGTAGTAGTAGCGATTTTGCCTTTTGCCAACTTTGGTGTTTTAGCAACCTTAGTGGTTACTTTTTAACTTAAAGACTTCAAGATTTGAAGAAGTCGAGATTTTTTAGCGCTTAATTTTAACGTTTGTTTTTTGAGATAAAGTTAATGAAAATATCTGGATAGTTTAACGATATCATCGTCGTTTTTAAGTGCCTGTAAACAGTTTTGCACTTCAAAGTTCTCCCTTTTACTGCCTGTAAACAGCAGTATAGTAGGCGAGGCACTTTGCAAAAATCCTTCCTTTACCTTGCGCAATTGCAAAGCGTAATTGAAAAGTAGCTTTTTCTTTTACTTAGCTTGTTCGTGCTTAACCTAATAAGCATTAATTCGTGTTGGTAGGCTTTTATCGTTGCAATGTACTCGATTCGAATCGTGGTCGAAGTAACTGGTGTATTTATTACATTGAAAGTGGTGATGTGGTTGTTATTTCCAAGTTTGGCAGACCGCTAGCCGGTCTACACACTAATCTGTATGGGGGACTGCTTGGCCCGTGCCCCTCATTGAATTGGGCACTTGACTTGCAGTTCATACAGTCAACTTGTAGTCAGTACAGTTGACTTGGCTGTACTGCAATTGACTGCTGTTCAAACAAGTTTGTCTTTTTTCACACACGAATTGTGTAACCTAGTTAGTTTCCAAGTATTGCGATGTAAACTATTACGGCGGGTGTTACAGTAGAAAAGCCAGCAAATACGTAATAAAAATAAGGGACGTGGTCCGCACACTTTTCCCAAGACGTCATTTTTACGGGAGAGAATTTGTGGTGATGCAGAAATGGGGTTGAAAATATATCTTGTCTGATTTGGTATCCAAGCTTCCCTACATGTGTACATGTGTACGTATGGTCTTATATCCATCCACTCTCTTCCCGTCCGTGCCACACCCAATGGACCCGTTCAAGCTGCCCTTGCACCGTCTTCAGTTTGTATCATCCCATCCGAGAAGAACAGGCGCGAAAGAAAAAGAAAAAAAACCAAGGGCGTCAAACCGACCCCGAGGCCTCTGCACCAGAAGCGAAGCAGAACCACAAGCCAAGTCACCCCTCCCACCTCAGCCAATGTCCAAAACACACCCACCGCCCACAAATCAGCGCGTGAGGCTGACCCAGCC
>JASMMZ010000003.1:26116634-26137247 GCA_038502455.1 Anisogramma anomala
CCGGGCGCGCGAAGGCGCGGTGGCGCGGGTCGTGGCGCAGCGGGAAGTAGGCCGGGTCGCCCGGGCGTGGCAGGTCGGCGTCGTCGATGTCGTCGTCGTCGGCGGCGTCGGCGTCGTCGTCGTCGTCGTCGTCGGCTGGGGCCGGGGACGCTGCCGGCGATGTGGGCGACTGTGCGGGGAGGGCGGCCTGGGCTGCTGCTGCTGCTGCTGCTGCCGTGTCGATGGTTAAAGGGGCGGTGGTGGAGGGCTGGGGCGAAATGGCTGTGATGGTGGAGGCATCGCCGTCGTCGCTGACGGGGATGGTCGGGATAGATGTCGAGCTCGTCCGGCTGGTCGACCGCTCGTGGGCGGGAGCGGTTTGGGAGGCCATGATGAATGGAGATGGCGCGAGTGTGCCGGCAGCAGCTGAGGGAGGGGCTCCCGCTTGGGAAGATGGAGCCACAGCAGCAGCAGCAGCAGCAGCAGCAGCAGTCGTCATGGGGGAGACTGGAAGGTAGTTTGCTGGCCCTTTCTTTCGATCCTCGTCCTTCGCGTGCCCGGGGCTTGGTGACCTGGGGACATGGGGCAAGGTCTGGCTGGGCGATTGCTGCCATGTCTGCAATGCCTCCTTGGACTTCTCGTGGCCCATCTTCACAGGTGGGGCTGTCTTGGGTGGACAGGCGTCTTGTGCCCTGTTCCCATTCAGGGAAAGGTCGCGCATGGGTTGCGCAGATTGCTCATTGTTGACTGGGCTGGTGGCTTGCTCGGGTGACATGGTCGAGCCATGTGACAGAGCCAGCTTCCACTGAAGCACAGTCTGAGGCTTGTCTGACTTGATGGATCGCCTCCTCCAGATCTGCGGCCTGGATGGGGATTGGCTGGACACGGAAGCAGGTGAAGCGGAGGCAGGTGAAGCCGTTGAAGTCTCCAGAGATAGCTTGGGGCTCTTGGAAGAGGCAGGCCTCGTAACGTCCTGGGATGATGGAATGGGTGGACGATCACATGGTCGCTTGGGTGGTGAGGGCTCCGTGAACGAGTGTTGGGTTGCTGCCGTGTCGACAGAGTACTGTGTCCCCGAATCTTCGGTGCCATAGGCAGAGAAGAGACTTGAAAAGGACGCGGCTGGCGAGAGGTCGCGATCCCGGACTGGCTGCGGTGAAAGTGGAGGCTGCACAGGCACACTTTGGATACCGGATCCGCCACCCACAGGCTTCCTCTTGGGCATGATGCTTGGCGGAGTGTTGACCCTGGCCAAGGTCGTGGACTTGGTTGTCATAGTGGATGGTGTCGAAGCTGCGAGATGGTCCTTGGGTGGGAGAGCTGGTCGGTCGGGGGGGTGCTGGCTCTCAGGCTGGGGAGCAATCTGGCGTTGTAGTGGCGGTTCTGGCAGGGCTTTTGAGAAGCGTGAGTGGCATGCAGGCCGGGGAATGATCAGAGACAAGGCCTCCATTATTCTTTGTGCGCCCTGACGGCCCCTTTCTCCCTGCTCCTTTTTCGTGATGGATGGATGGATGGACGTGAGCGGCTTCCAAGCCGGTGTGGAATGCTAAACTTCTGACTGGACAGTGCAAGTGCAGTGAGCCTGTGCAGTGGCACCTTGCACAAGGGCTGAAGTCTATTTATGTAGGTCGCGTCCACGTAGGTATGGGCTGCGATACTGTGTACGATGGGCGCAGCGGGGAGAGGAGAGGGTCACGGCAAAGGCACATGCCACACATCACAGTACTGTAACAGGTGGGCAGGTCGGCACAGCGCTGGCAGGGACCAGCAGCTTGGTTTCATGCGAAGCGATGGCGATGGCGGCGTCGTTGCAGATATATTTTTGGTAGTGGCGGCGGGGACTGGATGCTCGTGGGGAGGGGGGAAGCGGACGCAGATTCGCGGACGGTCACGGCAGCTGGCCCCAATTTCAGTCTGTTCGCGCATAGACAGATGATACTGTTGCACCATCCAACATGCAACATGCAACATCCAACATCTAACATGCAACCTGCAACAGCCTTGACTGCGCCTTAGGTGTGGGCCACGATCCTGTAAGCGATCTGAAACAAGTACGTACCAACTAAAGCAGGCCGAAAGCAGGTGCTCGGGCCTGACGCGGAAATTGGCCGGGATCGATCGGGCCGGATCTTTTCCCCTGTTCGCGACAAAGTTGCCAACTTGCTGCTGTCTCGGCTGACAGCGTGAGCAACGAGCTTGTTGCAGAGCTTGTCTCTCCTGCGAGAAGCAGCAGCCAAGCAGCAGCCAAGCAGCACGCCATTCTCGTATTTACTTGCGGCTCGCATCCTCTGTCGCCGTCTTACACCTGCTGTCTTCTGCATGGTAACAGCGCTGGCTTGAAATGATCTCGGACACTACCAGACACTACCAGTGGATCGGGATCGCATGGAACTGCAACGGTACTGAACGTGCGGCTTTACCCCGGCATTATTTCGTTTTACTTCCATTTTGTGGACGGGATCACACGGAGCAATTGGGACTGTTTAGTTAGGAGAACGGCTATCCGCACAGCTAAATTGGATGGGGGTACATTTGGTACATTTGGGTACTTGGACAAGTCATGTTCTTGCGACCCCGGCGCGCGCCACTCCTGTTAAAAATACGCCTTCGTCAACGATCGCCAATCCCTTTCAATCAATTTATGGCGGCAAGCATGTCAACCATCCCTAATTACGGGCACCGGGCCGCCCAAGATCAGGTGCTTGTCACGCACGAATGCTTAATTGACTACAATCGCGACCACATCCCCTGGAAGCACAGCACTTATAACCGTTTCTAACGGTCTTTTCGCGAAACTTACATCTCATTACCATTATATCCTAGTCAACCTCGCTTAAAATCCTCCACAAGTTCTCTACCATATTCCAAATCCACTAAAGGTGTTGATAGACCTTGCCAGTGATAGGCCTTTAGACGTTGCAACGTTGTCGATTCGAATCGGTCCAAGTCAAGTTGTGGATGTATTGTTTTAGGTTTGGCAGACCGTTAGCCGGTCTGCACAGTAATTTGTATGGCCAACTGCTTGGCCCGTGCATTAGTCTGAATTGAGCACTCCACAGTCAACTGACTTGCAGTCAATACAGTCAACTTACAATTAGTACAGTTAACTTGGCTGTACTGCAATTGACCTGCTAAAAATAGCAGTCAATATTGTTCCAACAGATCCTTATTTTAGTCACGAACAGGTATTAAATACTGAATACTTATAATAAGAGATGCTCGTAAATGAACGGGAAAATCAAATATAAAAGATAAATCTTGGACGGTAATAATAATGTCTCGGGGCCAGATCTCGGTAGTATGAATTTACCTTAACACAATATAACAGTTTATGTTGGAACAGTAGTAATTGCAATGCAGTCACTCAACTATACTGTCAAGTAGGTTGACTGTACTGACTGCAAGTTGAGTGTACTGTTTTGTGGGTTGACTGTATTGACTGTAAAGTTAAGTACAGTATGTGCCAAATTCAGACTAGGGCACGGGCCAAGTAATTGACCATACAAATTACTGTGCAGACCGGCTACTGGTCTGCCAAACCTAGAACAATACATCCACCACTTGACCACGCAATACTACTGTTACTTCGACCGATTCGAATCGACAATGTTGCAACGTCTAAAAGCCTATCACTGGCAAAGCCTATTACCACTAATCAATGCTTATTAGGTTAAGCATAAATTAATTAAGTAAAAGAAGAAGCTACCTTTTGGTTACACTCTTTATCAATGTTAAGGTAAAAGAAATATTCTTGCAAAAAGCCCTATTACTACGTCTGCTGTTTATAGGTAGCAAAAAGGAAGACTTCTAAGTGCGTTTGCTATTTACAAGCACATGAAAATGGCGATATTATCGCCATCATTAAAAACATTAAGAAATTTTCGGCAAATCCTTTTAAAAAATGTTAAGGTTAACCATCAAAGGTCTTAAAAATTATTAATCTATCAAATATCCAATTCGTTATCACTATTGCAAATACTATTATTACAAATTTAAAATTGTAAAACCGAGTAAATTACATATCCTTTAACCATAAATAATAACGAAAAATAATATTTGACATTACTTCTTACACCAAACTTTACCTTTCATACTAACTTTCACCTTTACACCACTCTTTCTTTCTCTTAAATCACAAAATCTTCGATCGGATACATGCAAACACTTCAAGATTGTTACTTCAAACGAAAACATCAAGAATCGTCAGATCGCACTAAAAAAGCTATGTTGTACAACACCACGCTAAATCTTCAAATTCTTAAGCTCTCATATTGCCAAGTTCTCTTACACAAACCTCTTACACTACCTAAATATCAACTTTCTATTAAAACGTTACAATAACCTCAGAAAATTCAAAAATAAAAGCTATCGAGATACTCGGGTCCCTTTTCATCAAATACTATGACGAAGATCTCTAGTTCAAAAATATTAATTCCGAATGAACGAAAAAACACCTAACTAATTACATTGGTCGATTTATACTCAACTTCAATTTTAGTCAAATGAATCAAAAAATCTGTGCCTTTCAAAACTTTTAAAAATACTTTAACAATTGAACCATCAAAATGAAAAAGAAAACCCTAAAAGCAATTGAAAGCAAATTAAAGTCGAACCTTCCAAATCGTAGAATCTACATCCCAAACGCACAAAAAAACTTATCAAACACCCTTTCCGACTTACTATAAATGAATAAATACCTTAAAATCCCTAAAAATAAAACATCAAAAGGTAAAGGGAAAAAAATTGCAAAAAATAATTACTACATACGCTTTAAAGCACTAATACTTAATTTATAATCAAGTTACAACTTTAACCTCCAGTTGAAAGAACCTATCAATCTATTAGATAGCTCATTATTAGTTCATACCTAAATTACCTTGGAATACGCGTTTGGCAGGGGTAAATTGGGTGAAACAATGGTCATAAATACAATAAAAAATAACATCGACGTTATCTATTATTTAATTTTTAAAAAATGTTAAATTCACTAAAATCTTTCCTATAATCATCAAATCCCCTTTACTTCTTGAAACTTTCCTTAAAATCTTTAAGGCTTTCCCAAAAATTATCAAGTCCCTTAAGGTGAAACTTCTCATAGTAAATACGTCTATATATGTAAACCCACTACAGGTTTTATTATAAGATTTTACCCCTTGGACTAGGCAACTAGTAATTTCCCCCACTATTATAAATTTAAGGCCTTAAGACTTAAGTTAACGGCAGAAAACACTATCGACAACTGGAACAAGTATTGTAGCCTTCCTGCCAAACCTATCAAAATAATCAACATCAATTACAAACTCTTTACGGATTTGGCGAAAATCTGGAATAACGCAGAAAATTATAACGGAAAACCCTACAATCATTATAGACTTAAGCTATGAGCCGTATAGTTTAAGTCATGTAGTTTTGCACGATGTTGTATTGTGTTATGTTCCCGCCCTATATAGTATAGTTATTATAATCTAGAATCGTTCTGAATTATTAGCAGTTTTAGCCTAATAATTAAGAGGGTTGACTCATATCAGCTGGTAGAAACCACTTCAACCGGTTTGAGCTTACTTAGTAAGACCATCACAACAATTTATTTAATACGAAAATAATGCGGTTTCTTAATATTTATAAGTAAATGAAGGTTCCTCCATCAGGTTTTAACTTACTATTTCCTGGAATCTTAATAGGTTACGCCAAGAATTATGACCTAATTTTCTTAACAAAAACAAAAACCTTTAGGGAAAGTTATGATAGTATAAAAGGCCACTTTAAGTATAACATCCACCTGATATAATATCATACGGGCTGCGATTCGACAATATAAACGATGATAATAATTTAAAAAAACAACAAAATACTAAGTAATATACTTAACCAGATTCTTTACAAGTTAATGTTATGTCAGAAAACAATAAAAAAAACTTACGCTAACAAATCCATATTTAGCGAGAAGGTACAGGCAGTTATCACAGGTGTAAATGAATTCGAATACGCCCTACAACGTTTTAATACTATTCATAAAGATTTTTTTAATTAGTTACGGTTTTTGCTTGCAACTGTAATAACTCATACACTAAATTCGGTGGGTATATATCCTTAAACTAATAACTTTCACAATTGAAATAAAGACAACTGCGCGATAATACATTACATTTATCGTAAATACAAACGGCCCTAAAGTTCAAAATCTGGTTTAGAGTTTTCGAACTAAAAGCTAATACCATACTAACGTTACCAATGAAGTTAAAATTCAAACTAACCTGATAATCATAAAATCTATCGTCGTTATAGTAGCAAAAGGTATTGAATTTGTAATAAATATAGTTGTTAATCAATTTTTCATCTTTTGTTTAAATACTACAAATGATAAGTAATATATTATACTCAATACCCTACTACTTCCAGAGGAAACTACTTCAACTACATCGTAAACTACAAGTGTAAAAAGGCTATTAACTATGACGATACACCAAAGCAAGTAACGTAACATGAAAATACTACTTTTAAAACAACTCAAAACTAGCTAAACATATCTTTCTACACCATTTGAGTAGTTAAAACCTGTAATGATCACACTAAATACACGTAAGTATATAGAAGGTGTCAGAGGGTTTATATTATCAAGAAGGTAACAGAGGTGTTGAGTAAACAATATCGCAACCGTACAAGTAATGATCAAAAGCCGTGAGGCTATTTAGATATATAGACTGAATACTTAGATTGAAAACTGAAGAGTTATGAAGGAAATGCAATCTATATGGTGCTGACCGTGTTCTTATATCTTTTATCTTTCATACCGTCCCTAGTACTGTTCTGGGTTGGATCATACTGTATTGCTATGATCCTCCGTTCTCTGGATTATCTTGGATCGTTATGATACTTCATGATCCATCACGTGACTTTGCTTAATCATCATAGCTGACATAAGAGATGTTTCCTATCTAATGTATTAGACTTTAGGCTTCTCAGTGGCGCAATTGCATACTAGCCCATTTCCTGACCCAACTGCTGTCTGGGTCACGACAAAACCCTTATATTTACCCTAACCAAACACCTAACCCCTTACATATATTTAACCCCTGCTATTGATACGTGGATTACATATTTCAAGGTATAATGCCACATATTGAGGAAATAAGGTACTTAATAGAAAGCTATTCGCAGTATTTAGGACTATAGAAGGAAAATATTACTATTACGGAAATTAATCGTTTAAATATTAGTAAACCCAAATTTAGTTTCGGTCCTAACAAACAACTATCGTCACTTGGATTAACGACTATTTAAACTATTATTAGGACAATTGTGTTTTGTATCCTTAATTTCTCTATCATATTCCTTATTTATTTAAATGATATAAATATTTTCGACGTTAAAGTTGATATCAACGCTAACAAACTAGTTAAAAACAAACGGAGATTCCCTATCGCCTCCAAGTAAAGGCACATTTAGTTTCATTTTCAAAGCCTAAAAGCAACAGTATTCAATCGAACAGAGTCAAAGATACGCTAATTATACTGACCTTGAAATTACTCAATCAACAATAAGCTATACAAAGTCCTTCAATCTATAGAGTATAAATTTTGGGAATACTTTACTCTAAAGATTATACAAAAGCTCTGCTACTATTCCCAAACGCATTTATAAGCCCCCAAGAATACAAATCTATATTAAAAAAAATACAAGTATTTTCATTACAAGATCTTCGTTAACATTTGTTACTTTAACAATAAGCCTATTTTTCACGTTGTAAACTCTACAACCTCTTTCCATAAAGTTGAGTTCTTTAAGTCCTTATCGGCAACCACTTCGTGAGAAACTTGCAAGATACTAAAAATTAATATATACTTAGGCTCACTTAATATCGTTGTTGACAATACTGGTATTCTCTTTACGGCAACGAAACTTTAATCAAAAGGTAAATGAATATAAATCCAATGTAAATAGGTGCCTATTAAGGTATACTAAAGTATTAGAAAGATCTAAAGGGTACACGCGCTACTTCGGAAAATGTATAATATCCATACGTTAAATATTAAAAGTTTTACGGACCAAAAGGCACGTTGTTAGATAAAGATGAAGGGTATAAACGATACTATCGGCACTAATAGCTTTTTATTAACGTTATTAGTCTTAGAAACATATCTTCGTTTAACGAATAAATTTTTGTTATTAGTAAGTACCAGAAAAAAATGGTTGTAGCAAACGGAAAATACCTGAAAGAATTGTAAGAAAAATCGGCACGGCGTCAAATTAATAATATCTTTAATACTAAAAACGGCTCTAAAACGATAAACGTTCTATTTTCACTTTTATAAAACAATATCCTCGTATGGTAAAAACTAGGAAAATGAGATAACCCATTTAAGATCTTAATTATCACCAACTCTAAAGTAGATATTAAAACTATTAATGGTGTTACGACGTTCTACACAACTCAAATCAAAACCTATATTAGGGAGACTAACAATAACTAAAACGATAAAAATCCTGAAGCCAAATGAATTAGCCAATATAATATTTCCCTTACCATAATTGAAAATCTAATAAAACGTTAATAATGTAGCCGACCACACAAAAAAAGAATACTAAGGATAAAGAATACATACTAGGTCGGATCTACAATAATATTTAGGTTAATGGAGAAAGAAAAAGAATTAAAACCTAACGATTAAGCTCTGTGTATAAAAAATCTTTAAAGCTTCACGCACGCCTTTTTAAAAAATCCATAAGGATTAAAATAATAGACTACTTACTCGAGGAGTCGTACAATTTATGTACAAACGTAACTTCAACCTGCAAAACCAAATATTACGATCTTTAAGTTGAAGATTATACACGAGGTCAAAGGCAAAACCACTAGAAAACCGTATGAAAAGTTATTTCTAATCACTTAAAGATACGGTAACAGAGGCAAAAATAGGATCTTCACGCAATTTTCAACAATTTAAAAGATTAAACAACTTTTAATGGTTCTTTTGACAATAAGTCTACTAGTTAAAACAAATAGAAAGTTCACTTTTAATAGCCGTAATATTACCATAACGTATATACAATCAATGATTAAATTACAAATTATCGTTTTATAAAAACTACTATAAAAATTCCGTGATAAATACCTTTCATGATGATTATTGTTATAACCTAAGGACCAACTGTAGGTCATGAAATAGGCCAGCAATCCGCTGCGCTATCAGAAGCCTGATATCCAACACATCAAGCCAGGGATCTCTCTTATGTAAGGACTCAGGGTTAGGGTTGGAACCGCAAGGAGCGCAGAGCGGTCCAGTCGATACTACATTGGACCGTAGGAAGCGACCAGCGACTTCAGCGGTCCAGTACTGAAGATGGTATGAAGGCCATAAGATATAAGGACACGGTCATCACCACATAGATAGTATTTCCTTCATAGCTCTTCAGTTGTCAATCTAAGTATTCAGTCTACATATCCGAATAGCTTAACGGTTAATGATCATCCTATAGCACGAACAAACATCTTCTTAATATTGCACCTTTGTTACCTCTGCTACCTTATTTCTAACATAAACCCCCTAACACCTTCTATTGACTCACGGGTATTTAGTGTGATCATTACAATTATGCGATATGTTAAGCTATTTTACGGACTATCTGAAACGGGTGTTCACTAATTTCTAGTATACCAATCGTATTTTACGTTAAAAAGGATATGGAATTTTCAATTTACAACTTGTATATACCGATTACGTAAAATAAAGAATTCAGTTTGGTGGGTATACAAATTAAAGATATCTTATTCGTCTGAATTACGAGTTTTATGGCATCGGAATAGTAAGAAATTAAGGACTTAAAATTCTGGAATTGTAAACTTCTCAAGACTTTAATAAAAAGCAAACATCTAGGTTTTGACTGATTATTAATACGTGAACATGGTATTACTAATATTAATATTTACCTTAACTTCTGTCAAAAGAATGAAAGTATTAATTTGGCTCAATTGATAAAATAAATAAATAAGGCCTAGAAATATCAAAAACAACGTGTCCATATAAATTAAATTGCAATCATATATTGATCAAAAGCTTTTCATGATTTTTACATTACGGTATAAACACAAAACCCAACAAATGAAAACTATTATTGTCTAAATGAAAGGTTGGATTAGTAAATAGATAATTTGGACCAAGGAATCAACATAGTTCTGATTAATTTATTGAGGGATAAATTTATAATATTTACGAGCGTCTCATTCATAAATGATAACGACATGTCAGTATTAATTAAACTTTTTATAACGATCGTCAATAAGACCGCATTAAAAACAAGACAATTCGAAATAAATAAACACTTGATTAATTAAACCTTCGTAAAATAAAAAAAAATATTACTCTAAATGTATTAGCTTTGAAGTTCTATGTCATAATGGCCAGCTTCAATATATGTTTAAAGATGTGGAAAACCCTTATTAATATTACCAAGTAGCTAAAGATTTCATCTATACAGATAGTTATTTATACCAATTCGATAGTCTTCTTCGAATACCTTTAGAAATTAGGAACTGCTAATGGAAAACGCTTAATAATTAATATAATCCATGTTTCGACACCTACTAAATCAGGGATATCAAGAAGTTCAAGAAAATTAACGGTAAAAACAATCCGACTAATACCATGACGAAATCGACGCTAAATACAGCCATGAAAAGTTTGTAGATAGTAATGAATTGACTATATATATCGAAAGTTACGTTAAAAGGTCACATGAAAAGATTAAGTTACATAACAGTGAACAGAAAGTGAAGCAGAGGTACTCTAGTAAATTGGAAAGTTATCAAGATACTAAAGCCGATGATCCGACTTATTGGTATAGTTAAGTTAAAGGTATAGTTTAATTGGAGATTAATATAAATTTGTGATTAAAACCTTATGCGTGGGAATCGATAAAGTCTGAATTCGGAACCGTAAGGTAATTAGGGTTAATTTAGCTGCAGAACTAATAGAGGTCTGCCCAATTGACGAGGAGGTAATTCGATAGTTACGGGAAGAAATTAGTTGACTACACTGACATACGCATATAAAACAAAAGGCTGATAGTGTTGAGATAGTAGTAATTGCAGTGCAGTTAGTCAAAGTAAGTTAACTGTGCTGATTTCATGTGGGGTGTACTGTTTTGTGTATCTACTATAAACGAAAGTATAATATATGCCAACTTTAAACTAGAGCACAGGTAAAGTAATTGACCATACAAATTGATGTGCTAACCGGTTAACGGTCTGCTAAACCTAGAATAATACATCCACTATTCGACCATACAATACTCCTATTACTTCGACCAATTCAAATGAATAATGTTGCAATGTCTAAAAGCCTATAAGCAAAAAGCCGATCAAAAAAACTTTAAATATATTTATATATAATATATAATAAGTGATAAATTTTACTACCTAAGAAATAACAAATTTTACCTTAGTATTCTTAATGCCAAAGAACTCTATGCCATGTGAAATACGCATTACTTATATTGAAAATCATTCTTCTGTTGTTATAGATACGTTGTCATTATTTGAATAATAATACGATATCTTTAAATGAATTTTCAATCTTTTCACCATCAAATATAATACACTTAGAACCGGGTTAGATACGATTAAAGAACAAAATAATTATAGAGGATTGCGATGAAAAATGATATGGAATTGAAAAGATTTCGACGAATATAAATGGAGAATGAGAGGATTATAATAAATACAGTAGTAACAATAAATAATGACAATAAATAACACTCTTTGGACTATGAATAAGATAGGAATTATTACTTATACATTTTATAAGAAATTTAATCATTATTTTTATAAACACATTGATTTATTTCAACGAATATATATTATATAGAAGATAAATCAACAGAATAACACATGAGATAGATTAATAACATGGTGTACAAATAAAACACAAAACAAATATTATATACAATAGTTTTGAATAATAAAACGAAAATATCAATCGTATAAAATACTTATACGTTGATATGTTTTATTTGTTTATGGTAACCGACTCAAAAAAAAACCTATAAAGTCTTTTATAATAGAACCCATCGGCTTCAGAAAATTTTTCGAGGTGTTTCAATCTAACATAACAAGCATTAGTACTTTTTATCTTCAATGTAATATGTGGAAAGTACTCTATAACCTCGTAGATAGTATGTATAAGCTAAGTAGCAGTATGCTATATTACAAGGTGCATTCCTGCAGAGTGAACGATAACGTGTCATGCTACAGGCTGCACTCTTGCAAGATTCAAAGTACATCATGCATGAAGCGGTCTGGAATGGTTATTCCAAAGCGAACAGCGAAAGGGCCACTGCACGGATAAAAGGTATATAACCTCTCATCCGTAACATGCCCTCTCTGAAATACTCTTTTTAAAAAAAAATTTTTTTATTACTATAACTATACCAATCTAACGATTATTCTTCTACTTAACTTTTCACGTAAATAAGTATTTAGACCTTACTGATGTAATGATCACACTAAATACCCGTGAGTATATAGAAGGTGTCAGAGGATTTATGTTATCAAGAAGGTAGCAGAGGTGCTGAGTGAACAATATCGCAACCGTGCAAGTAATGATCAAAAGACGTGAGGCTATTCAGAATATACTGAGACTGAATACTTAGATTGAAAACTGAAGAGCTATGCAGGAAATACTATCTATGTGGTGATAGCTGTGTTCTTATATCCTATGGCCTTCATACCATCTTCAGTACTGGACCGCTGAAGTCGATGTCGCTTCTTTCGATCCCAATGTTGTCGACTAGACCGCGAGCGGTCCTGTCTGTCCAAACCCTAACCCTGGGTGCTTACATAAGAGAGATCCCTGGCTTGATGTGTTGGACATCAGGCTTCTGATGGCGCAGCAAACCGCTGGCTTATTCCATGACCTGCAGTAGGTCCTTGGGTTATAACAACCGACACTAATTAGTAACCTACCTGGTCGATTACAGATAGCCTAGGAAAGAAAAGACAAATATAGATTAAATACCTATAGCGGGATATTGTAACGGTCCTAATTATTTATATTTTAACATTTCGGTTTTACAAAAAGTATACACCACGTATATAAAGATTATAAAAACCAAATAACTTTAAAAATAATAACTTTAGTATGATACTATTAACCCGTATCTAACGCTCTATCTATTAAAAGCCTCGTTACTTTACCATTAACCTTTATTTAGCGCTTTAACATATCCAGACACTTTTTAAAACGCGTCCTATCATGTACCAGACTATGCAAGCCAAAACCATCAAATTTTGGAACCTTTCGTTAAGATCCGTCCGATTTTCGACAATCCACACCGCTCGCAAAACATAGGAGCGGTAACGAACAAAGCATCTAAACCGCTCATTCAATTTAAAAGCAGTTATGAATACGTCAAACAAATCAATCTCTTTAATAAGAGCGATTATGTACAAACTAACCAAACCGCCCACTCTAACAAAAGCGACTACAACATACCAATCCGAACCGACCACCAAAAACGACTCACATACCAGATTACATAACGCAACCCCCTTCAAACACACTCCCTTTACCCTACCCACTTTCCCATATCCGCCCTATATATTTTAAGTTTATTACTTACAATGTTTAAGTTTTCCTAGATATTTGGCTATTGTAACGCTATCAAACGCTAATAAAACTAATTTGAAACGTCTAACTAGTTTGTGGTTATGTTTCATTTACGTATTATTTAAAAGTTATTTATACTAATGAGCGCTGATAATCCCTATTCCGACCGATTTAATTATCTTATTTACTATTCGTTTTCTAAAATAACTTAAACTTTAAATTACCCTGAACTTTAAGCTACCATGGACTTTGAAATCTTAAAGAACCTAAATCTAATTACAGCGCGAAATCATCATCTTACGCCGTTTCGGCAAATCAAGTACACACAGTAATCACTATCTCCAACCGTCCCATAACACCTATAACCATGGCTGTAACACGAACGACACCGGAGGAGGCTAGCGCTTACTTCGACATTTAGGTTAAATATATAGGAATTAGAAAGGTTATAATATATGAAATCGATTTCAGCTTTTAAAATAACGCTATCGATATACTAGCTAAGGAACTAGACCTCTATATAGTAAACATATATATCTTAGACGTTATATTTCGCTACTAAAAAGAAAAATACCAAGGACCTATTTTGCTAGATAATTTCCATAAAAGTTTTTCAAGTTGGATATTAGACATATGAAAAAAAGTAAACTCCTTTATTACTAAAGCCTTACGAATTTAACTATGAACCAAAGGCATTAATACTTTAGGAGGTAAAAATGGCCGCCTTGTAAGAACTTTATTCGAAATAACGTAACTTACCAACTTATCAAATTAGAAAGATAAAGATTTATATTAAACGTAATTTATAAAAGGATATTACCCAATGGAACATAAACAATAGTTGATAAAACGGTAGAGGCAAGGTGTATAACGACTTAGTTCTGTACCTACACCCCAAATTAAAAATAAAAGCCCTGAGGAAAAGTAAAAACGACCATAACCCTTATCCACTATACGAGTACAATATACCCCTACACCGACACACTTTATAAAATAAAACCAAATATCAAACCACTCCCCAAATACCTGACATAACTTGCTCGGCTATAACGGAATCAGCTGAAACACCGATGATAGCCCGCTCGGCTATAACGGGAGCGGCCGAAACACAAAAAAAACCCCGTTCCAAAAAACAACGAGCGGCGTAAAACGCTAATACGTACCTCATGGACCGATACCCACCAACTATAACCCCTACCGTAACCTTCCACCGCACCGTTTTCTCACTAATAAAAGCGATCCTATAAAACTTACAAACTTCACCAAGCTTTGAGATAGAAAAGAAAACTACAGCGGTAAACTGTACGATATATTTAACAATAAAATACGCGCTACATTTAATATATGTAAAAGACTAGATATTAAACCATTTTAATTTTATATTATTCTACCCGATTTATCATTCGGTTAAGTTAAAAATGCTATATATATTATCTTACGTAAGTGTATATATTTATAAAATGTTATAACCGCCTTAAATCTTATTTCGATACGGAAATTAATTATAAACTTTACAATAGGAATTAATTTAGTACGACTTGGAAATCCGTAAAAAACTAATAGAAAAACTCCGATGAAAACCTATAGGAAATCCTTATCACCCTATTAACTAAGTTCAGAAATTGTTAGGTAACCCTTAAACCGGAATATAAGGGGGACAAACTATTGATTCAAGTAGTAATAAAATATACCCCGAAAATCCGAACTTTGACCTTATATTTTTTAAACTAGAAAAAAACTTAGAAATCTTTTATATAAATTTTAAAACATCGTTTTAAACCTTCATATGCCGGTAGGAGAGATTTGAATTGGTATTTATAGTCGATATAACTAAAAACGAGGGTTAAATTACCAAAGTAAACCTCGTTGAAACCATTTACCACGTTTTGGATCGAAGATTAAAGTATATCTAAAGAAAAACGAACGCTTAAAGTATAATTATTAAAAAGGAAACCATAGTAATAAGGTTTAGGGCCAATCGTTTGGAAATAAACGAACTATACCGCGGCTATAATAATACCTACGAAAAAAAGGTATGCATATCCACAGGTTTGTAAAAGCGGTATATAATATATGGAAAAATCGGATAATAATTTACTAATTACTTCGCTTATAAGTAAATTCGGATTAAACGACATTTTTTGGCCGATTATACATTGAAAAACAGGATAAAAGCTAAATTTACAACATACGTAACCGAATACGAAGGTACAGATAATGGACTGAACGCTTACCTTTACAAATATATATCTGGTGATAAATAATTTAAGGGTAACGAGACTTAACTGACAGCCTACGACAATGAAATCGCTCAGCGAATTCTTTTAAGGTTACAAAACGCCTCCTTTTTACATATAACAGGTCTTGATTACGCGAATGAAGAGCTTAAAGTCTACATGACATCTTAATTCACGCTTTCTAACAGATATAATAACCGGTTTCAAGGCATTATACCTGAAACTAGTATAGCCGAAATTTTAACGGCTGGAAATCGATAATTCGAAACGTTTGTAATGAGGTTCCCGAGGGTTTAGTTAAACCGAATAGGAAAACACCGAAAGGTCTTATTTAGCAAAGGTAAAACATCATCGCTCGGGATGGTTGTTATGAATACGCGATTCGGTCCGGTTAAGTTTTACGTAATATACTTTCAAACACTATTCCTGCTCTTATTAACTTATATAAACAAGATTGAAATTAAGGTCTGAAATACGACTAACCAGCTTATCCGCGCCTCGAATGACGTATCTGTATCGCTCCAATTTAAGTTCGACTACTTGTATTTTTTCTATGAAACACGTATAATTAAGGCTATTTACTTAATACAGTCAAATTGCGGGTTTTATACCGATGATTCGGATACCCAGCTGCAAAACGCCTTTTACGCCTGCTTCACGACGTAGGCTATACAGATATAGGAAAAGACGCACTTAAAGCTATCGAAAGGTTTTTCTATAAATACTAATTACATTTATAAGCACCACGACGGTTTAAATTCCGTTTTTAAAACGACGTAAACTTTAATTACGAAGTAATTATTAATATTTTATATTTAGATAGCCAACCAGTCCTTTATGTTATCGACGTGGTAATATTATTCTAAGCTGTTGAATTTGTACGGAGTGTTTCCACTATGAATTATTAGGATGATTTAGTTAACTATTAATTTAAAGTTTCATCAAGGGCCTTAAATTAGATTATATACAACATTGATACGGCTTTCAACTTTACCGAATAACGTATTAAAACTCGAATAACCAGTAACAAGTGTAATCAAATCCTAGTAACAGCCTTATAAGGTATTGGAAAATGTAAACAGTATTACAGACCATTGAAAATAACGTATACGGTGTTGTTCAAGGAATTAAAAGGTATTAATTTTAAAGAATATATTTTTAAATAATGGTTAGTATCGTTAATAATATCTTTAGTATGAGTGGATTTATCTCTACGCTCCTTGTTTTTAGTGTCTAACTAAAAATCTATATAAACTCCTCACTATCGCCATCTACAGTGTAAAGGACGAATGTTATAGCGAAGATTATAGCAGCATTACTTTCCTTGCGGGTTAGAAGAAAAGTTTCTAAAGCGTTGACTGTAAGGAATAGCCTACATGAAACTGGCGTTTTGGACCTATTATTATAATTTGAAGTTTAAGTTTAGAAAGCAAAAGATGTATAAATTGGCTTTTAAAGGATTCATAAATTTAAAGGCTATAATATATTCGCTCATTTGCCGAATAGTACAAGAATATAAAAAAGAGATAAGAAGGAGCGGTCCGGAATCGCAAAACGGATAGAATAAATAGCAAGACACCCTTTAGGACAACGGATCCAAACCACTTCTAGAAACAACCCATCCCCAAAATCACGTATCCAGCTCATTTTCGCCAAATAAAAGCGATCCGCTTATACTAATCCTACTAACACCTCGTTGCCAAAAGCGTCCCATCGGCTCGAAACCCAAAAAACTCCTTAAAAATTTTGCCACAAATTTCTTTATTACGTAAAAGAAAATAACAGACCGTAAGCTAAGCCTAAAACTTCACTACGAAGGCATTATTATCATTTCAAGTACCTTGTTCGAGCGATCCACCTAAATATAGATTTTAACCTTAATCTATTAAAGCTTATTTCGTTTTAAACGATTCGATCCGATTATTTACGGCACCTATAAAAACTTTCTATCCCGTTTCGTTTACGAGGTTAAAAATGAAACCGAAAAACTCTACGAAAAAACCCGCCTAATTATTAAAAGATATAATAACGAAAGTAAAAAGAACATTATACACTAATTATCTATATTACAACGAGTTATCTACCGCTTGATTTTTGTATTCGCGGCCTCTTTTAATATACTATATAACCTACATGTCGGGTTTGGAGATATAATATAGGTATATAACTTATTTGAAAATCGGCTTAAATGACGAATCCACGCTGATATACCAAAATATATTAACGTACATTACTAGCTTAAGACGATTTTATATATTATAAAATGATTTTACAATGTAGTTAGAACTGGTATTTACTGGTATAACACCTATCTATGTCATTATAAGGAACGTTTCGAAATAACTAATTTTACCTTTATCCCGTACCTATTAGTATTAATAATCTGTTCGAAGGGCTTTATACCAATATGTATGTAGACGGACAACATTTTAACTTTATATAACACCTCGTTTTCTGCGTCTAAAAACAGGAAGTTTTTACAAGCCGGCTTAAAAGCGAAACCCAAGAAGTACCTAACGGAAAACCATATAATCGATTTTAATAACGTAGTTATTACTTTTTGAAACGATGTTTTAGGCCTTATGTAAAAGGGATAGCTAGATAAAGTTGCCTTTATCGTTTTGGATAGCGTAAAACGGGCCGACGAATACAAATGAAAACGCGTACGTGTTATTTAGGCTGCTTTTATAACATAACCAAAAACAACATTTGACTTTTCAGTTGTCGCGTAATACTAAACCGCCTTAATGGACAATATATGTAAAGTGCTTAACAAACACCTCTTATAGAAAATATATAATCTAAAACACGGTTTACAGTTTATACTGTTAAATATAATTATTATAAAGCTATTCGTTTTTACTAAAGGCTTTTTCGCCAATAATAACGATTATAATTCGCAAATAGGCATTATTTTTATCCTTAACAACGAAATACTAGCCCGGAACAAGTTTATGTTTCTAAGAAATATTATATATTGAAGATTTACCAAGTGTAAAAGGGTTACGAGAAACATTTTGGCTTTAAAAATCTATAATATAGTTTAAGGTTTCGATTCGGATATTACCATAATAATAACGGTCCGGATAATTATTTCTAACCTTAGTTTACACCTTGTCCCTTTTATTATATATATTAATTTCTTTGCGCTTTACGAATATTTTGTTAAGTCAGTTGTTACAAATGAAAAAAGTTGAACAATAGATATTATAGCTTTACTCGAGTTGTACAAACGTCGTAAAATTAAATAAATACAATAAATCGATGATAAGTTAAACTTAATAAATGTAATAACTAAAGTTATTCCAAACTAAGCATTGGAAATACTTATATCAATGAGTACGTCATTTGTTGATATGGCTGGAAAGGTTTTATGTCTTTCACAGGTTATTAAACCACTTTTACCAATTAAAAGCTATCTGAATTCCGCTATCCACGCCGCTCCCCAATTTATATCTCTATTTAACCCTATTATTTCGCGCCTCTCTCGACATTCTACCACTCTTTATTTTATATACCTCAACTTTACCGTTTTTCCTATTATATTCTTCTTTTATTTGAATTTACCATTTCGCTCCGCTCCCGGTATATCATTACGCTTCGTTTATATTCTTCGGCACGATCATTTTTCATTAATTCGAATATAACGCTTTTAACGTATTTTTAGCCTTTGTTTTACCTTCCTTGAACCCTACCAAGTATCTTGATATTTACCCTATTTTATTTCGATTTACTATATTATACCATTTTTAGCATATTACCTTTTTTATCTCATATATTTTGAATTATATTTTTGAAAAAAATATTTAAGTAAATTAATAATATTATTGTAACCGGGCGCATCGGCCCATCCGTAAAGGCAGTTAGTTGCTGTTAAAAGAGGTAAAGGGCGATTTCGCCGCGTCCCCACCATCCTCCCTATCACTTTTCCTCATTGTACTAATACCACCACCATTACCGCCATCGATGTTATTAACTTTAATAAGGATATATTTTTACGCCTTACGGTTAATGCTCTTAGGCAAAGATGTAGAAGGGGTATTACCCTCCTTACAGAAACGTACAATAATGTCGTTAAATTTACCTAGGTAATATATACGTAGGCCCCGTTTCCAAGCGGTAACGGCTGTTGCAGATTTTCAAACCGCCGGTTAATGTCTATTACTAGTTAATATCAGCTTTTTTTAATTATTTACGACCGCGATTGTTTTTAGAAACGCCCTGAATGTTATATTTTTGTTAGAGGAAATATTAAAAGTTCGGTTAAAATTTACTATAAAGCCGGCAGGCGCGTAACACAGCCTTAGTCTACGGCCCTCAAACTACGGAACGGGGGTGTACGAATTACTAATTCATTCGTAACGGTAATAACAGGCCGAACACCCCCTGCTTTCGTAATAATCGCCAACAGTCTTACCCATGGCCGCGAATGCAACACACGACACGTAAGGCGTGTCTATTAATAGCCTGGGGTTACGGACGCGAGTACGTTGTTTTAACGCTTTACGCATTAAAGAGGCTTCGCGGCGTATCCTAGCGATGTAGAGATTTAGGTGACAGAGTAGGTCCGCCTCATATTTTTCGTTTATAGGAAATTAACGGCATATATACGGATGGATTTAAGTAATATAAACCGCGAAAAAACTTCGTAAAGTTGCGTTTGCGATGCTGGAGAAGCTCTATGGGTAAGATGGTTTTTACTCATAGGGAGAGGGTAAGGTTTATAACATCAGAAGCCCTTCGTTTCTCCCTCTAGGAGCTGGGGGAGAGTGAAGGAAAGGAGGGAAAGGGGG